>OV725078.1:37790397-38137897 GCA_928085145.1 Nezara viridula
CACGACCTCAATCCAACAAGCGGTTTGGACTGCTTCGTTCCCTAAAATACCGCAAGAACCTTGCAGAACCTTCCTTTACCTTAAACCTTGCAGATCTCATTCACGCCAAACGATGTTCCAGGACCCATTGGCAAAGAACCAGGCATCCTGACGACCGGAAATTATATAACCACCTTTCCAAACTGTTAAAAAAGAAACTGGCTACCTTCAGGTCCCATTCCTTCAATTCCCAACTCTCCTCGCTCTCAACTTAAAATATCACACCATTTCCCACCCCCTCCGACATGATGATGGCTCCTGGGCTTCGTCAGATGAGAAAAGGACAGAGGAATTTGCAAAACACCTCTCCAAAACATTCATCCCCCATCCTGAACAAAATTCCTATCACGCAGTCAAAGCTATTAAAAGGTATTATATTCCTTACCTACCAATACAATTGTATTCTTCGTACAACCCACTTTCCACTGTTATGGAAACACTCCATAATCATCCTTTTCCTTAAACCAGGCAAACCTCCCAATGGCACTTCATCCTATAGATCAATAAGCCTTCTCCCAATCCTTTCAAAAGTATTTGAAAAATCCTCCTCAAACGAATCCTACTCATACTCGAATCCCAAGATATTCATTCCCTCACATCAGTTTGGTTTCCGCTCAGGACATTCCACAGTTCAACGAGGCCTTCACGTTGTTGATCACATATCCTCTGCTCTTGAAAGCAAGCAATATTGCACCTGTGCCTTTTTGGACGTAGCGCAAGCTTTCGACCGGGTGTGGCACGATGGCTTGATTTTCAAACTCAAAATCCACTTATCCCAATCCTTATATTTAATCCTAAGATCATACCCTTCCAACCTTTCATGTTCCTTTCATGTACGCTGCGGCACAGAACTCTCCAACCATTATCCAATAGAAGGTGGTGTTCCACAAGGCGACGTCTTGGGTCCAGTTCCCTACATCCTCAACACTGCTGACATTCCTACAAATCGCTATACCTTCCTGGGAACATTTGCTGATGATATCGCAATCCTTTCCTCCCACGCAGAACCTGAAATGGCAAAGTCACCTTTCCCTAATTGAGCAGTGGTGCAAGGATTGGCGTATTTATGTTAATGAATCAAAGTGTAAGCATATCACTTTCACACTCTGACGTAAATCCTGTCCGTCAATATTTTTTAACTCTATACCCCTTCCCTTCTCAGACACAGTCCGGTGATTGGGCTTCGTTCTAGATAATACACTGACATGGAATCCTCATAGCAGACTCGAGAGCTAAACCGACGATTCGGACAATTATACAGACTACTGAACAGAAACTCACATCTTTCAATTAAAAACAAATTACTACTCTATAAGACCATACTAAAAGCCATCTGGACGTATGGACTTGAGCTGTTGGGGGCAACTAAATCTTCGAACATCAAATGTATCCAATCCTTTCAATCCAAAGGCCTTCGAACAATAGTTAATGCTCACTACTACGTTACAAACAAAATCTTACATCATGATCTCAACATCCCCTATGTCCTCGACGTAATTCCATCCTTCTCAATACCATCGTAATTCTCAAACTTTCATCAAAAACTTATCCATCATCCTAATCCCTTAGCACAATCCCTTTCCAGCTCCAACCATCTATATAATCCTCCATGAAGGTTGAAACGGCAATGGCCCCGAGATCTTTTATAAATATTTTAATGGAGTTCTGGCTGTGGCCAGCCTCTCCACTCTAGTCTTGAGCGTATGTGGATTTAGCGCTCTTACTCAGTCTCCACTAGCTTTTAAACAGTGATGGAGCTGGGATAGAAGCGCTGGGATCTCCTTAAGCTCTACATTGCCTTTCACGTAAAAGCGGCAAGGCATGGTTCAGAGTTCCCTAGGTTGAACGTAAATATTGTACATAGGAATGAATGTGTGTCAAGTATTTTTTTTCTTTCTTTACTATTCTTTGAATGTATTTTTTTTTCCTTTTTACAAGTTTTTCTTCTATTATTTTAATGTATATATTTTTACTTATATGTTTTCTTCTTATTTTATTTTTTTCTCAATTTATATTTTAATTTTTCGCCTGTATCCCATCCTATACTCTAAACACATTATCCCAGATCACCAATTTGGATTCCGCACATCCCACTCCACTATTCAGCAATGCCATCGTGTGGTAGATGTAATCTCCTCTGCATTGCGCGGAAAGTACTGCACGGGAGTCTTTTTCGACGTTGAAGAGGCGTTTGATAGAGTCTGGCATCCGGGACTGATGTACAAACTCCGTAAATTCCTACCACCTACATACTTCCTCATTGTCCGTTCCTACCTTACTGACAGATACTTCAAAGTCAATCATAACAAAGCTTATTCTTCTCTTTTTACTCAGTCTGCCGGTGTTCCTCAAGATAGTATCCTAGGTCCTATCCTTTACACAGTTTATACAGCTGACATTACAACCCAATCCAACACTGTCATCACCACCTATGCCGATGACACGTGTATCCTATCAGTTAATAGATCCATCTATTGCATCCCAAACTGTTCAATCACACATCACAATTCTTGAAAAATGGTGTCAAAACTGGAGGATTAAAGTAAATTCCAATAAATCCCATCAAATTACCTTAACTATTCGTCGTAAACCTATGACTTCCTGTCCTACAGTATCCTTCAACAATAGCCCTCTTATCCCTGTCGAACAAATCCGATACTTAGGACTCCACCTTGACAAGCGACTCACTTGGAACCCCCATACCAGACTGAAACGACTAGAAACCGCCCGACGTTTTGGACTACTGCAGCACTTACTAGACAAACGCTCTAAGCTTTCAATCAATTACAAACGACTCATATATATGACAATAATAAGTCATATTTGGACTTACGGGATTGAGCTTTGGGGCTCCACTAAACCATCGAATTCCTCTCGTATCCTTACAATCCAAAATCCTTCGTAAAATCCTCAACGCTCCTTACTTTGTCACTAATAAAATCATCCATAAAGACCGTAGTGTTCCATATGTTTCCGATTTGGCCCAATCCAGATACCTATCCTTCCATAACAAACTGCAGAACCATCCGATCCTCTCGTTTCAAACCTTGCTTCCTCCTCGATCCCTGATAGCCCTCCGAGGCGTCTGAAAAGAAGATGGCCTCGGGACCTTCTAATATAGAACTTTAATTTGAGTTCTGCCAATGGGTAGTTTCTCTTCATGTTGTACATGTCATGTTACCAATGTCATATTTACTTCATGTATTTTCTATGTAATACAGTTTTAGACAGTACGGGAGTGTTTATCTTGTACTCGTACAGCCAGGCTTTGGTTTGTTAAGAAGGACTGTATGATACTGTAGAGCTGTTCAGGGCACTCAAGATCAAGTAGCTTACGGCAGAGAATGCTGTGAGATACGGAATAGAATGCTTTCGAGCAATCTATAGATATCATTGCTGTGGCTGTATTTTTATTGAAATTGTGGCAGATTTCAGATTGCAGTTTCATTAAATGGTGTTGAGTGTTTAGTTGTGCTTGGAAACCTGTTTGTTCATATGGTATGACTGATTGTTCCTCACAGAAATCCCTAAGATAATTCAGAATTATCTTTTCATAAATTTTTGCGAGGTGTGGCAGCAAACTGTTTTTGCCGGTTTAAATAGAGGGAACAATATTGCGTGTTTCCATTGTTCTGGAAAATATCTCAGTCGGAGGCAGGTATTGTATAAATCGTAAGGTGTACTATACCTCTCCGAGGAAGTTGCTTTAGCAAAATGGTTTGTAAACCGTCTTGACCCGGTGCACGGTTACCGCTGGTTCGTCGAATGATGGTTTTTAATTTCTTAGGACTTATAAACATGAAATTTATGTCTATGGTCGTACTGGGTACGATAGATTGTGGGTCAGTTCTGACATAAATATCCCTTCCATAGTGGTCAACCAGAACCTCGGCTTGCTCAATAGATGTAAGCAGGCGGTCCCGTGAAGTCGAATCGTTGAAGACTTTATAGTTGCAGTTTTTGTAAGTTTCCAGAATTTTCTGACGTTGCCGTGAGTTGCTGTGACTCGATCTTGCCATAATGGCGTCTTTCATTTTTAAGTAAGTTTTTGATTTGCATGTAATTGAATTTAAAACTTTCTTAACTTCCGAGTTCTTGGAACTCATTGGACGTCATAATATGCGGTGGAGGTCGTCTGAGGTGCGGTGGTTGTGGATGAAAAGTAGATATGGTTAATTCTGCAGCATCGAGAAGCACAGTGGTGAAGAATTTGATGTAATTGTCAACGTCTTCTCTTGTTCGGAGGGGAGGCACTGCCTGCAGTTTATTGAATACTTCGTCTCGATATCTCTTCCAGTCTGCCTCCTGATACTTAAATTTCTTCGCCATTGGTTTTTCTGATCTTCCATGTATATTATAGACAACTGGGCGGTGATCTGATGTGATGAAGTCAAGGGCAGAGCATCCAGTAATACGATGTGGTTGTCTAGTGAGAAGGAGGTCAATAGTAGAGGTAGACCCCTTCCCAGCATGGCGATAAGTGTATGTCGCTGGGTGCACCACCGTGAAAGCTGTTTTCACCAGATGTTTTCCAGCTCCGTTCGAAGAAGTATTGTGCCATAGACTGTGCCTAGCGTTGAAATCTCCCACAAGCCAATGGTTTGTTTTCTTCGCACAGATTTCAAGCAGTTGTCGTAGTTCTCGTAAAGACCCACGAGGTCGACGATAGATACCAGTAATGTAGGTAAGCTGTTGCATCAATACTTGTATAGTGAGATGACTGATTCTGTTGTCTATTATGCGCACTGGTGTAGGTTATGCCGTGACGTATCGCTATAATTATACCTCCATGAGGATCATAACATTCATCAGTGACTACTGAGTAACCCTGGAAGCGAGGGCGACGATTTAGTGTCCGAGTATCTGTAATGATATCAATAGAGGGCTCAGTGATGGCTAACAGTGCTTCCACTTCTATCTTGACTGACAGGCCGTTACTTCTCTCATTTTTGGATATTGGGTATTTTTGGGTATTATATATCTCATTGGGGGTCGAGTGTTGATAGTTCAGTTGGAAGTATTAAAGTCGTCGCATAAGTGTTTCCGGTTTTTGGATTCGAAGTAGGGTTTGATGTCGCGTCGGTAGCTGTTTTCTTTCTTGAGGCCAACTCTTCTTTTCTCTTCTGCAGTTGTTCACTGTACTGAAGTCGAAAAGAGCATTGGCGAAACGAGGCAACATGTTCCTGTGAGCAATTCGGGCACTTTGGTTGACCCTGTCGGGGACATGCTGAAATATTATGAGGTCCAGAGCATCTGACGCATACTTCTACGTGTCCGCAATAGTTTCTCGTATGTCCGAATTTTTGGCAGCGGAAACATTGGATGAGGTCGCTTTGCCGAGTTATATATTTCTCAACTCGAAAAATCACTCTATTGACCGCTTTAATGGCTCGAATCTCCTCGATTGTGACATTGGCAGGGACAGTCACAAGTATGGGTGAAAGTGTGATTTTTGATCCATCTGGAGTGGTTTTTTGCAACCTTCTTACGTCTATTACACCTACTGGTGCTAGGGAAGCCTTAACATTTTCAATGTCTTCTTGGAGATCGAGATTTTCTAATATAAACCGCTGAGGTCGTTCATCTCCACGAACTGCGAATGTATGGTATTTAATATTATTTTCTGATATACCACGCACGGTCATTGGCAGAAACGAGAATAATATGTAAATCTTTTCTTGTGCGGCGCAGGAAATAATTTGTAATATTTAGTGAAGTCATGAATTCCGTTATAAAGGTTGTTGAATGTGTGCCTGGTATGACTATCGGAGGTACTTGAGGTATTTTGGTTGGGGTTGTTTGAGAAGTTGTTTGGGGAGCTGGTTGATTAACAGTTTCAATAGCAAATGGAGGTTCGGTTGAAATACTATTTAACGGGAGATACTTGTTAGCAGTAGCTACTTCAGAAGGTTCTTCAATTCTCTTAGTTTTTACGGTCTTCTTAGCCGTCGTTAGCTGACTTTTTCGTTTCGCTTCAGAATAATGGACACCGTGGTCCCAATCAGCCACGCCCAAAAAAGCTTTATCAAATCATAATGTAAACAAACTTTTCAAGATGACACAAATAACACTGTTTAATGCCAGTGTTCGGAATCGAAGTGTTGTTCGATAATCCTATCAGTATGTATGATCCTGTAGACGTATGATCTTTATTGTAGTTCATCTAACAATTTGGGGTTTGACTGGCGTATTCATTCCGCCAAGACCAAACCGGCTACCAAGAGCCGTTACTATAATAGTTATTTTGAGCTTTAGTCAGTATATGTTATCGCCATTAACAATTTATTAATAAAAAGTATTTACAATGAATATGCATATTTCAATTTACAATTTAAGTATTTTATAATACAACAATAAGAAATGAAAGGTACAATCTTTAGCGTGTTGCATGAGCGAGCTTGTAGAGCGCTGCCTGGTAGCAGAAAGGCGAACTTGATGTTCCATGTGGCAAGAGCGGAAACTATGCCGGAAACTGTTGCCGCGGGAATCTGTCGCCGCTACGCTAGGAACAAAGTCGAAAGCAATAAATGATTTAGGCCATGTTAGCTCACTTATTTTATCAATTAGCTTATAATATGAGACTCACATAAATCAACATAGGGTTTCCATCTCTTATTATTTATAGCCATTTCTACATTTATGTATCCTACTCCTTCAAAAATAATAAATTAAGTAAACACAATATTTCTCACTTCTTCTTCGGTGCATACTATTTATTTTCAAGTTTATTTATTATCAGCCAATTTTACACCAATTTTTAATTTTGTCAACTTAATGACTACACATCTCAATTACGACGTTTCGGCTCGTCGATTACAAAATTGTAATTCAAAAAAACACTAAAAGTAAATTAGCTACTGGACTCTCTCAACATACAATGCAAACAAAACATGAATTTGATTTCAAAAACGCCAAAATTCTGCATGATGAAAGTAATTCGGATAAACGTAGAATAAAGGAAGCAATATAGATAGCTAAAAACTTAAAAAACATTGTAAATAATCATAAAGGCGTGGATAATATGAATACATTTTACGGGAGTTCAATTGAAAAAATCAAAAATTGAAATTAATTAGCTAGTATTACTAAAAATAGGTCCGCATATAATATTGAGAAACATCATTGTATATGTTTATAATAAATAGTCTTCCCCTACTCCTATAAGAATAACCAGTCACTGAATAGAAATGAGACTGATGACATGTGGGTGACACATGATAAGGTAATTTTAACTTATTTGAATTATTTAATAAGAAAGAATTGAGTAATAATGATGTTATAAAATAATTAAAGGTGGACATGACAAGAATAAAAAATTGTATTATGCGTAGTCGCATGCAATTCGCATAAGTGACAAGGACAGGTACATGATCGGTATTTAGGTATATAAATAAAAAATCTTTATATTTTAAAATATGTAAAGTTTAGATATAATTGTAAATTAAAAAAAATTTTAGACTCGAAAATGGCACGACGAGCCGAAACGTCGTAATTGAGATGTGTAGTCATTAAGTTGACAATATTATAAATTGTTGTAAAATTGGCTGATAATAAATAAACTTTAAAATTCAATAAATGTTTACTTCACCAACTCTTATAAGGCAGGTTATTGAAGATATAAACATGAAAGTTAGTTAAACATTTTCAAGTTTCGAAAATTGTATTCGCCTCATTTACAATTTTTGTATGCACTTGATGTAAATATTTGTTAAATAATTTTTTTATGAAAAGTGATCTCTCCCTCTCCTACCAAACCTCCTCTCCTCCCTCAACTCTCCTTCAAAATGTTTAAATGAATACAAATTTACTTCACTGAATCATATAAGACAGGTTATTGAAGATATAAACACAATTGCATATGATCAAACATGAACAAACGCTTAAAATTTTAAGTTCGAAAAATTCCCAAAATTTTGAAAAACTGTATCTAAAAAATGATTTTAAACTTACTGAAGATGTTTTCATTTTAAATTGTAGTATATTTGACCTAGTTTGAAAATGTATAGAATGTCGAAAAGTGCTACTTAATGGTAAAACTGAGCAAAAACCGAAAATATAACAGTTTTTGAGAGTTTCAAGAGTGATCGGGGGACGAGGGGGGGGGCACCGAGGTAGAAAATTTGGATTTTGTTTCTCAGTCACATCCCATACAAAAAAAAAAAAACCTACTCCCATTTCATACAACTTAGACTCCCCTTTTCATGACAAGGTTGCTGAGCTATTAGTAAAACACATCTTTATAACCACTTTAAGAGATGAATAATCGAAAAATCATTATTTTTATTTATTTTAATAAAAAGTGTGTTTATGCATTTATATTTATGCATATATACATCCAAACTCAATGTAAAAAAGGAAATTTTGAGCTTTGCAATAATTGATTGTAGTTTTTTTTTGCTGAATAGATGGGTACTTTAAGGTAGCAGGATATCAAAACACCTCATTTTTTTTACGCAAGTTGGATTGAATCTCAAGTTTATCCCTAATAAACCTCGATTTAATCAATAAGAAGTTAAAACTTATTAAACGAGGAAATTTTTTCAAAAATTGGTGTATCTGTACTGTAGTTAATGATAAAAAGAAATGGCGGTTAAAAATAAATTATAATTTTTTTAAAAACCGAACTTAGTTCAATAGTCCTTTTTAAATGGCTTTAACATTAGAAAATTTTACTCTCGTTTGAAGTAAATTTTCTCTTGTTTACAGTTATATAATTTATAACTACGTAAATGAAATAGTTTTTTTAGTTATCGCTTCCTATTCAACAAAAAATGTGACTTTTATTATCGCCCATTTAAATGTGTCCTTTTTAATACGAGACAACCTATATACAGAGGAAAATATTTTTAGAAGTGATAGAAGACATGGAGAGCTATTAAAAAAAAAAAAAAAAAAAAAAAAAAATATAAACAATTGTTCGATTTCCAATAGGAAATTTAAGGAGTGACACTTGTACAGTGGTTCCAATTTTATTGTTATAGAATAAATTCATATTGTGACTTTTTTAACTGTCTGATTTGTTTATTTTCAAACCCATTTCTATGTACAAACCATATTTTCATCAATTAAATTTTTAAATTCACATTGTAAGGTTTCAATATTTCCAATTTAGCAACTGCCCAAGACATCATATATGTATTTACCACAGAATAATAGGATTAACAGATTTTACTATATTAAACTTTTTAATTCACATTGTAAAGTTTCTGCTCTTCCAATTTAGCAGTTATTAAAGAAATACTACATACATTTTATAACAGATGTTAACAACTTTTATTAAATTAAACTATGAAATTCACATTATAAGACTCATGCCTTTCCAGTTCAGCTTTTATCAAACGAATACTATGTATGTATACCATCCTCTAAAAGAGGTTGACAAATTTTATTAAATTGAACTGTAATATTTAAGTAGTTATTTTGATTAGTTTATTTTTGTTTAGTTTAGTATCTTTTAGTTTATATTCATTTACTTTTAGTATTATTATATTTCTCTTTATTTATTGTACAGAGTATGAATAACTACTCTTTATCACTATTACTATTGCCCTTAAATGTAACAGATTTTAATATATCTTAATATAAAATATCTTAAGAAAAAACATATATATATATATATATATATATATATATATATATATATATATATATATATATATATTATATATATAATTAACATTATGGTGAGGCTGCGTTTCCAATTTAGTTATTAGCAAATATACACTATATATTTACAAAAAATCGTGTCAATTTAAGTTTCAGAAATAATCCAAACACACCACAATATTTTCCCATACAATCATTTGACAGTTGAAAGGATCAAATACAACAGATTTTCTATCGATTTAATTTAACGCTTTTTCCATACTTTTTTTAAAAGTGGAAAGAGCTAAAATTGGCTGAAAGAAGAATCTTGTTCATTGAGTTTCATAAAAGCAGGGATTGACCGACACCGATATTAATATATTTTTTTTTCTGATTATCGGTATTGGCCGATATATCGCTCTTATGACCTTATTTTATCGAGATTAATAGAGTTTCATTTGGAATATACTACTAATTGCTAATAAACGTGTTAGTCAATCGTCAGGTGATCAAAATATTCATAAATTTGAGCAGATATGGCTATCCCAAATACCGCGATGCGCTCCACGCTTTCCATTCAACCAATCGAAAAATGAATAGGATTCCTACTAAAATATTCAGCACGGCAAATTGATTAAACATCAATAGTGTAAATCGATCCAGGAAGGTGTGTTTCCAAAACTTAAACGAATTTTGGTTTAATCGAATTGTCTGTATTTGGAATGCGATTGAATCTATTTAACCGTCTTGGAAAATCTTAAATATGCAATTATTTGAACATTTTTAACATCTATTTTATTGCTGGATAAGGACTGATGGTACTTGTATAATAGCCGGGCGGGACTGACTGCTATCTGCCAATGTTTATAACCTTAACACTGATAACTCTGATAAGCCACTGATAATATCTTTGTATTCATATTTATTGTATTTTATTCATATTATTATATCTTCGTATTCATGTTTATTGTATTGTATTGGTATTATTGTAATTGTGGACAAAAACAAAAACAGATGTAATAATAAAAAATACTTTTATTTTACAAGATATATATTAAATAGACCAAAACATTATACATATATAATTAAAAAACATTGCAACATATATATAAAAATAAATGAAATAATAAAAATAGGCAAAAAAATAGACAAACATAAATGAAATAATAAGAAAACACTTAAACACATATGTACGTATAAAAGAAACACTATGAAGACTATAAAGATCATATGTACATATAAAAGAAACGATATAAACAACTTTATTTTAAATATGAACAATTTTATTTTAACTTGATTTATTTTAGTAGGTTTCCTTATAGAAACGGTTTTGTTACAACAACGAAAGCATCTCCATTTAATCTTCCCGTCTAACTTCATTTGATGACTTTCATCACAATATTTCACCTTTGCAAATATCCCGGCGTCTTGAAAATATTTGATAGACTCTTCTTCTGAAGACGGCAATTCCCACAATGTGACAACATCCATAATTAAATAAGACTAATTTACAGCTTACACAAGGAACAAATAATAAACAAGGGAATAACTTAGGTTATTTGAGGAGATAAGGGAGGTTATGTGAAATAAGATTAGATAATAATGGAGGTTTTGACGCTACCCGCTATTATACAAGAACCGGACTGACTGCCGATCTAGCAACGTTGTGGGTCTCCATCAGGGCTTTTGAAGAACGGAGGAGTAGTATGTTAATTATGTTTGTGACTATAGGCCGAGCGTGTTAAAGCGATGCCCGTTTTCAGCATTCTTGTGTCTTGCGACGTCGTTTCTTTATAAAATTGTTCGCCTCCCCCTGTATACCAGAAATGGTGAGGTAGGGGGTAATAAAAAAAAAGTTAAGCGGACTTTACACGATCAGTCGTGAATGAAAGTCACAAGACTGACAAGGATTTTCCGGAATCGCTTTGATCCTGATGAACTTTACCCGTTCAATCATTACTGACCATTTTAGCTCAGTTGACTTTGAGATAACAGGCAGCATGGATCTGGTGAATTGTCCACTTATAATAATATGTTTAATTTAAAAACCTTATTTGGACATTGTCCTTTATAGCATTGGACATCAAGAATAAAATGGAGATATAATAATTACTTCCTAGTGCCTGAAAATCGTTTAGACCAAAGTTAGAAAAATATAAGTCAACTACTTACAAAAATTAAGAAAAAGTATTGCGAAAATAAACAATTTGTTAAGAAAAATTGAAACATTAATGATAAATAAACACAACAGTTAAAGATTTTTCTTCTATAAGTAAATTGTAAAATTTCCACTTTTTTTATTTATTTATTGCCCACTTGACTATTTAAAGAAAAAATAGTTGAAAATGGTTTATAAACATATAAACTAAGAATATAAAAAACTATTTACTTTCATGAAATGAACAATGGTTATGAGGCCTGAAGTTTCCACTTTTTTTTTTTTATTTATTGCCCACTTGACTATTTAAGAAAAATAGTTGAAGATGGTTTATAAAATATAATGAAAATCTGGAATTTACAATAGTTGTGAAGCCTCGGTAAATTAACTTATGTAGTAGTATGGTTAGTCTCCCCACTACTTTTACCTCACTCTCCCCTCCCCTTCTCGTGAATGAATCTTTGGTTTATGGATTTTCGGAAATCCGCCAGACACGTCCATCAGTACTTCAATCAGTACCTTACAAGATCAATCGGAACGTCATTAGTGCCTCGGAATGCAATTCCGAATGACCGTGTAGGGTCAGCTTTGGGTTGCGACAGGAAACACCCATCCCATCTCAAAAGACTGATGACGCATAAATCGTCCCTCACCCCTCCCAAGATATTTTATTGCTCTCTGATTCTCAAAAACAGTACAAATGAAAGTAGAATTTAAATATTCAGAGTACAATTACACATCCTGCTGTCTGTTCCTCCATGCTTCCATTTTTTTTTCTTTTTGAAAATTCATAACACCATCGAAATGTGCCTCCCTCAAAAATTTAAACCACTTCAAAATGTGCCCCCCTCATAAATTTTAATGGCGCAAATTGCGCCATGAAATCTCCTTCTGGGCACCCCAGGCTTGAGAACTATTCCGCTTAAATATATGGATAGATTTTTCCCTTGAAAAAATACTTTAAATAAAGGTAGTTTTTTTTTATTAAAAATATAAATTCTTGCGAATGTTTTAATAATTGAAACAGCCAAGTTTAACTAATTTAAAATTAATAGCTGTCTTGATTTTCCTATCATGAATTAATACATAACACCTATGTTTGGCGGATCTACGGGGAGGGATGGGGAGGTGAAGGCGGCTTTCGCGTTCTGTCAAATAAACATAAAGACTTAAAAATTGTTGCAAATCTTGGAATCATTCAGGAATAAGCCAATGTTTATACATATTATTATTCTAATAAGATATGTAACTTTTAACATATTGAAGATTTTTTTAATAATCAATTAAATCAATTTCATTATGCTTGTTTGACCTTTGTTCATTTTATAGTGGTTCATTTGCTAATTTATTTTTTCTAAAATTTTCAACCAAATACTAATTTTTGATTAATTTATTTCTGACCAATAGGCAAATGAACCACTATAAATTAAATTTTTATTTTATTATTTGTAATATTATTTTAGATTTTGTTTCAGGGCAAAAAGAAAATTCTCCTCTTCTTGTTGGAAGCTCCAAGGTAAGCGAAACAAACTATTTTATCAAATTTTTATATTTAGTTGGTGTTTAAAATATGGATTACCAATGATTTCCTTCGATGAGATTTATTCTAATTATGTTATTTAAAGTTATATCGTTTGATAATCTATAAATTTGTGATATGGGAAAGAAGTTTTATAAATAATTGGAATTAACAAGTGAAAAATATGTATTTATAAACAAATAGGCAATTGAATATAGCATAAATTTATGTTGAATGGGGAACTTATAATAGGGAGGGTGGGCCAAAAGGTCCAATCCAAGGCTTAATAATTTATTGCGAGTGACCAATGAGGTTGGGGGGCCTAGCGTTGTCTTGGTGGAACACAACACCCTTCCGATTTGCCAGTTCTGGGCGTTTATTTTTACTATCTAATATGATCCAATTTTGTTAATTTTGAGCAGTATAGAGTTTAACCAATTCTTTTTCCTAATGGGAATATCTCATAGAAAATAAAACCCTTGAAATCCCACCATATGGAAAGCATTATCTTCTTTGGATGCAATCCAGGTTTTGACATTCTTCTAAGAGCCTCACTACTAGGCCCCCAAGATTTTCTACGGACTACATTATCATAAACTCATGAAGATGATGTGGATTCTTCAGATTTTGATCCCCCAGGAAGTACCACTAAGATATCTCAATATGGTTAGCTTTTTGGTTGCGTCCGTTTTTAAGTTTGAAATATGAGTTTCCCATTTCAGTCTTCGGCCAAATACCATACCCAGGAATCTGTGACTGTTTTTATAAGGGATCAGGGAATTGCCCAAGTAAATGTCAAGAGAGGGAGGAGTATTTCACTTTCTAATGAAATGGAAACACTTTGTTTTTTCAGTAGAAAATTCGATACCAGTAGAAAGGGACCAAGGTTTTATTCTATTTACGGCTTCAACAATAGAACAATAGAGATTTGACACCTCTAGGCAAGTTAAGTCCCAAGTCATTTATTGCTATGCAGAACAATGGTGGCCTGAGGCCACAGCCTTGTGGGGCACCACTGATCTGATGCTCCTTAGATGTTTCGCAGCCTATTCTTACTCTAAAATGGTGATTTGAAAGAAATTGTTTGATATAATTGAACATGTTCCCTATTGTTCCAACTGATGACAGCCTTTTAAAGATTAAATCATGCTGTATGCTGTCATTACATGACAGCATACAGTACACTAATACAGCACACTGCACACACTTCACACTACAGTCAAAGATCACCTCCCCTAGGTAGCCACCCCGGATGGGGGAGCAAGTCAGGGAGCTCTGAGGAGGCAGCCCCTCCACCTGACTTGGGAGCAGTATGCTGATAACCTGCTCCCCTCAAACCCTTAAGTATCATGAAACCTAAACGAGAAATAGTCGGACTGATCACACGAAAACAACACAGGATTCGCCATATGGACTTAAAATTTTATCTATGTATAGATTGGGTCGCTTTGGCAGCTCCTACAACAATTGGACACTTCTGCAATAGACATGGTCGCTCTACAGGAGGTGAGATGGAAGGGAAAAGGAATGCTGGAGAAACGGTTCCACACTGTCTATTATAGCTGCCATGAGGTACAACCGGTTTTGTGGTTAGAGGAAGAATAAGGGATCTGGTCATAGGATTCACTCCCATTAACCCGAGGATCTGTGTTATAGGGCTGAAGGAAAAATTCTACAACTTTAGTGTCATCAGTTGTTATGTCCCCACAGAGGTGTCACCAGAGGAAGAGAAGGAAGCCTTCTATGATCAACTGGACAGAGCTTTTGACAATTGCCCGCAGAGCGACATCAAGGTAATCTTGGATGACTTCAACGATAAAATTGGCAAGGAGGAAGTCTTTAGGCCAACTATTGGAATTCATAGTCTGCACGAAAAGACCAACGAGAATGGGTGCCTCCTGATTAATTTTGCCGTCTCTAAGAACTTAGTAGCAGGTAGCACTCTATTCCCTGGGAAGAGGATCCACAAGGATACTTGGCGCTCCCCGGATGGTACAAAAGTGAACCAAATAGACCACATCCTCATCAGCAGGAGGCATAGATCTAATCTGATTAGCTACAGGACTTACCGTGGTGCAAACATGGATACTGATCACTTCCTTGTGGTGGCCAAGATCAGGGCGAGGATATCCAATGTTCGAAAGGCCAGTGGAGAAAAGGTGGAAAAGGTTGCTGTAGCCAAGCTTAAAGACCCCGAGGTAATATCAAGGTACAATCAGCAGCTTAATGAGAAGCTTGAAGACCCCAGAGCAACAGAAGGCTCAGTACAAGAGCAATGAAGCTTAATTTCGTCGATTGTCAAGGATGCAGCCAAGGAAACGCTGGGTCTGGAGGCGAGTGTAGCGAGGTCACCGTTGTTCGACGATGAGTGTGCAGTGGCTACGGAGGAAAAGAATTGGGCCTACACAAACATGATTCAGAAGAGGTACAAGGAAAGTACAAAAACTTCAGAGGATTACAAAAACAAAAGAAGGCAGGAGAAAAGGGTCCATCAGAGGAAGAAAAGGGAATGGGAGCGAAAGCAGTTTGAAGAAATGAAAGCTCATAGGAATGGAAATGAGATTAGAGCCTTCTACAAGAAAATAAATGAGAGCAGGGCGCCGCTTAAGCCAATAATTAAAGCCTGTAGAAAGGAAGACGGCTCGCTACTGTCCAGAAAGGAAGAAATCCTCAATAGATGGTCGCGATATTTCAGCACTCTCCTAAACGAAGATGTCGAAGAGCCGGAGACTTTAGAAGCTCATGACATGCGGGACGATTTGTATCCCCCTGATCCACCAACATTTGATGATGCCGTGGATGCTCTCAGTCGCCTCAGTAACAATAAAGCACCAGAAGAAGATGGAATACCGGCTGAGCTTCTTAGGTATGGCAGCGAAGAACTTCATAAAGCTCTGTATAACATTATCCTATCCATACAGCGGGATAACCCTTCTCCAGTGTGCCTACAAGGTTTCTTCCAGTGTTGTTTACATGAAGCTACGTCCATTTGCTGAAAGGGAAGTAGGAAGATACCAAGCGGGATTCAGGGGAGGAAGATCGACAGTTGACCAGATGTTCAGCCTGAGGACTATTCTGAAGAAAACCATGGAGCACAAGATGACAACACATATGTTTGTCAATTTCAAGAGTGCCTATGACAGCATTAAAAGGTCCAAGATATATGAAGCGCTGTGGGATACCTCCCAAACTGGTGCACCTAATAAGGATCACAATGGATGAGGTGAAATGCTCAGTTCGGATTCAGGGAGATCTCTCACCAGAATTTGAGTCCAGGAGGGGGGTGAGGCAGGGCGATGGCCTCGCGTGTCTCTTGTTTAATCTGGCCCTCGAAAAGGTAATTAGGGATTCTGGAATACAAACCACTGGAACAATCATTGTCAGGCTGGTACAGGTTCTGGGATTTGCCGATGACTTGGACCTGGTGGCAAGATTCTTTCAGGTGCTGATGGAGGCATTTCTGAGGCTAGCTGAAGCAATGGGCATGACGGTGAACCAAGAGAAAACTAAATATATGCGAGCTGGACCTGATGTAGTGGCTACTGTTGTAGGGGAGGTGAAGATGGGTCCATTTTCGTTTGAATGTGTAGACCAGTTCACCTATTTAGGCTCAGTGGTCAGCAGCAATAACAGGATCACCCTGGAAACAAGCCAGCGCCTTGTGAAGGCCAACAGATGCTATTTTGGACTTAGGAAGCACTTGAGGAGCAGAGCTGTCACACGCCGCACCAAATGCCAGCTCTACAAGACACTAATCCGGCCAGTCCTCACATACCGATCGGAAGCATGGACCCTGACAAGTGCTGAAGAAAAGGAGATCTTGGTGTTCAAAAGAAAAATTCTGCGCCGAATATTCGGTGGTGTCAAGGTAGGCGAGAATTAGAGGAGGCGAACCAACAGGGAGGTCTACGAGCTGTTCCAGAGAGAGACATGATGCGGCACATAATGCTGGGGAGACTGCGCTGGGCTGGCTATGTCGTCAGGATGCAAGCGGATGAGATCCTGAGGAAGTTGCTGGACTGTAGGCTGCATCGGACCAGAGGAAGAGTCAGGAAAAGGCTGAGATGGGAGGACGCTGTCATCAGGGATTCCAGGGAACTTCTGAATGTCCGCAACTGGAGAGCGGCCGCACAAGACCAAGCTACATGGTGAAGGCTCATTGAGAAGGTCAAGGTCCAAACTGGGCTGAAGCGCCAAAGATAATGATGATGATGTATGCTATCAAAAGCTTTCTTCATATCAAAGAAAACAGCAATCGCATGTTGTGCGTTGATGAAATAATGCATGTTAATGTATATGTATGTTGGGTTTCTGCCTCCAATGCAACTAGATGGTGCATTGTGCATCGCCCCTTTCAAAACCCAGACTGAAATGGTTGCATTAAATTATTTTTCTCTATAATCCATATCAATCTTTTATTTACCATCGGTTCCATTATTTTGCTTAAGCAGCTTGTGAGGAATATAGGACTAAAGCTATCTGGGGGCCGCTTGTCTTTTCTGTTCTTAGGATCCAGTGGACCAATCAAGTGTCCAGTGGACCATACATGGTTGTAGTATTTTAAGAACCAGTTTAGTGTGTCAAGAGTAAGATTTTTAATCATATCATAATGGATATTATCAGAACCAGCTGTTGTTCCCTTATTTAGGACATACTTCCGCAGTATTTAGGACATACTTTAATTCCCATATTGAGAAAGGAAGATTATACATTAGTATATCATCGACCGGGAGATAAACTATCACCGATGTTGTTTAACTTAGCCCTGGAGAAGGTAATAAGAACAACTTCACAGGAAAATGGAGGGGTCCACGTTGGAATGAATCATAAAACCCTTGGATATGCAGATGCTATGGCTGTCCTTGGAAGTAATCAAGAAGACATTGAGAAACTCCCTAAGATTCTGATAAAAGAGCCAGATGAAGACAAAACATAATATATGATAATAAGCTGAAAATTACACCCCAATAACAGGATCTTCGTAGAAGGAAAATCATTCCTGAGAGTAGAAAAATTCAAATACCTCGGCTTTACTATAATTCAATAAATGACCAACGGGCATAAATAGACCAGCGTGTAACTAGCGCAAGCGGAGTTTTCTTCTCCCTTTCAAAGGTATTGAAACCCCAAAAAATCTCAAATTAAGGCCTTACAATGATAAAGCCAGTTATAATTACTGCCAATAATAATTTTCAGGCTGTGAGACCTGGACACTTACCAGCATCCTAGAAAAAAAGAGTTGAAAGATTTGAGAGGAAAATCCTCTGCATGGTAACTGGAGCGATCTGGAATCAGAGTTCTAACACATACAGAAGGAAGAACAATAATTATCTGCTATCAGAAACTGGTCAATCAATATCCCATGATATGAAGACACGGAGGTTAAGATGTTTGGGAAATGTAGCTCGTAGCTAACTATCTGGAAACCACCACTATATATACATACTTCTACATTACTATTTATATAACAAATATAGGTTGGACCATTGAAAAAAGTTTTTGAGAGAAAAAACGGCAAAATAAAAAAAAATATTTTTTTTTAGAACTGGTTACTTGAGAAATATTACAATCTGTCTCAAAGGACATTTATAATAGTGTTCAGAGAGCACATTCACACGCTATGTACAATAAATACAAACATACTTTTATACAAAATTTATTCACTCTTGGAAACTCTGAGCCAAGCCTTTCCCCCACTCGTGGAAAGAAATGCAGGACTCCAGGAGATCCCAGCACCTCTCACTCAGACAAATTGCTGGTATTAAGGACCAGTGGAGAAACTGCTAACTAAAATTATAAATTTTCCATTCTTAAGATGGGCTGGCTGCTATACCAGTTAAAATTTATGAGTTCACACCGGCTCAGTTATGTATTTTTTTATATTGTGTAGATTTGTCAGTTATAATGTGCTTTAAGAATAAAGTAAGTTACAATAAAGAGTATTTGGAACAAAAAAACTATTGAATTGTTTAATTTTTTTTTTTGTAACACTGTATGTATACCCATTTAATTTAAATTTCAATACAATTAAATCAAATTTCATTGTTCCCTTCATTTAAATCTTAATGAAGTCTTATTTTATTTATGCAGGTACTAATCGTTGGAGATGAAATTTGGAGTACACAAATTCTTAACTGGCTTGATAATGCCGAATGCAAACAGAGATTGGTTACAGGTTATGAAGATGCTGGAACTAATTTTACTGCATTTCAGCCGCATTATGTTATGCTTGACCTTGGTATTCCTGAACCCAGTCAAACACTTAGGTAATTTAAAAACAAAACTAATTTATTAACAAAATGAATAATTAAAGAATAGTAAAATAAAGTTCAATAATTTAATCTTACTATAAGATTTTCAATTAACAAAGTACAGGGTGGTCTCGATAATCCCCTAGCAATCCAAACAAGAAAGACAAAAAGTTAAAGTTGTCTGATGAGAGGCGGAATAGAAATGGCTCTGTTTCTCAGTACATATTACAGGAATTTCTTCGTATGGTTTCATCAAAATCGCATTGTAGTGTTTCTAAATGAAAAACATAATTAGGCTGCCATTCAGAACTAGAAGAATCTCTTTATAAAATATTTTAGCTAAAAAGACAAAGTTTTTCTTTAATATTTTTTTTCAAGAAGGCAGACAAAGCAAATTTTATTGCAAGTAAGGTTGGCTTTATAATTTCAAAATCAGATACGGAATACGTTTATTTTTATTTCACTGGAAAATTTCTTGGCGCCCATTTTATTTTTGATTATAGAAAACTCATAGAAATGTCATAAAGGCGTTTAATACTTGCTTGAAGAGATTGGGTGAATGGATACTACGTCGACGAAGCTTGGTGCTTTTAAGGAATTTGTGAGATGAGGCGTTTTCTTTAGAAACAAAATCAGAGACTCGAGGTACATATAGGATGATTTACAGAACCAGAGGCGGATCTACCATACCATATAACTGGAACTGCATGACAAAAATTTTCCTTAGAACTTTTATTTAAAGAACTTTTTTCCTAAAAAGTTTCACAGAAACTCTTAAAATGAAATCTTTAAAAAAGTTCTATGAAAGTTTCACAGAAACTGTTAAAATTAATTTTTATAAAATGTTTCAACCCCCACTAAGAGCATTGCAGGCAATCACTGTTTTCGAGGAAATACTCAAAAAATTGTTTAAACATTTGGAGAAAAACTCCTGTTGATCTACAGACCAATGTTATAGGGTAGTTATAGTCTCATCGAAATTGACTTCCTCAATTTTGTCACATTTTTCAAAGTGGTGCTACAGATTTAATTATAAACAATGCATACTTCTATAATACTAATTATATAACAAATGTAGGTTGGACCATTGAAACAAGTTTTTAGGGAAATAACCACAAAAAGTAATAGCTGTGCAAATAACATTTTGATAGTTCCAACTGCAAGACTTTTTGTCTTTGTACTCTTTGAAACAGTTTTCCGTTTTTCCTGCAAGCGAACTTAGTTATTCAGATATGGACATCAAAACTAATCAAACCTTTGTGGCATGATTTGGACTCCATCTGCCAGGTTCATAAAGGTCATAAAACCTCATCATTCCCATGATCAATAGTGCGGGAAACAACTTGAGGACAAAAACATTTTGTTTTTATATTGGTCATGAGAATAATTTTTGGAAAATCTCAAATTAAGAATGTAAAATTCTATGATAAAGCCAGTTCTAATATATGGCTGTGATACATGCACACTAACCGGCACCCTAGAAAAAAGTATTGAGAGAAACATCCATCGCACTATAACCGGTGCGATCTGGGATCAGAGTACTAACACATGTAGAAGAAAGACCAATAATGATCTGCTTACAGAAACTGGTCAATCAATATCCCATGATATAAAAGCATGGAGCTTAAGATGGGCGGGGCATGTAGCTAATAGCAATCCATCTGGAAGCCTCTATGTAACAATTAATGCCTCAATAGAAGGTAAAAGACAAAGATGCAATAGAGCTGAAAGAAGATAAAGAAATGGCCCAAGATGGGCAGAGGTGGCGCAGGCTTGCTGAGGCGGCAACGATCTACAAGGTCTGTAATGTCAACAGAAAAAAAAAAAAATTGCCCATGAGGAAAATAATACAAAGTAGGAGCAGTAGCCTAAAGTTCATTAACCATTTGTGCAATTACAATAGTGCAATAATATCCTCTCATATCCACTGACAATATCTTTGTGTGTTCAATACTATACTATATTTATAAGAAAAAAATATATATATATGTCTTTTCTTTATTATTATTATTATTATTTTTTTTTTCATGACATGACTGTGCTTTCGTTGTAACACAAAGTATTGCAATATATTTCTATTAGTTTTACTAGATATAATATAGATAACACTAGCTCGCCCAGGCAAGAACCTTTTAAGAAGGAAATATAATTTGATATTTTTTTATGTTAATCTTAACTACCTATTAGCTGTTTATGTTTGATTTATTAATCAATTATTTCCTTGCATTGTAATATTTTTTCAACTATATTTAGAACTTTTCTATTCAATAATGACAAACGTAAAAAAAAAAGTTGAAATAACCCGATTAAATTGAGTCAAGCTTTAAGTAGTGAAAAGTTTAATTCAAATATTTTACACTGAAATACCAGTTCTGCGCATGCGTTAACCCTACACATACGCTATTTATTTCGTCTCTTATAAAGTGACTTTATTATCAGTGAAATAATTCATATTATATGTGAAAAAGTAGTGTGAACTGTTAAGTTAACAATTAAGTTGAAACTGGACATAAATAAGGTGAGTAATCACTTATTTATAACGGCATTGTGAACAGTGTAAATAGACCTGAGGATAGTGATTGATAACAAGCCGGCCATATGCATTCGCTAATCCGACCAGTGGGCTGCTGCCCTTCGGCGGAAGCACATCTACGTTACTGAGAATTCTAGAAACTCGCGTAATATATACGTAATTGATAAAGGACTTTTTTTTACAAATTATTACATTTACCTCTAATTAATTAACATGAGATGCGATATTTTCACATGGTAATGTCGAGCAAAGGTAGCAATCGAACTTTAAGATCTAGGAGTCTCGATACCACAAAGAGTTCACCTATCAAGAAAAGGGCTAGACGCTCTAAAAAAAATACCCCGCCAGCTACACCAGAGAGCTCAGTTGAAAATCAACCTGGCACATCGTCACAAAATATGTCGACACAAGCTATACCAATACAAGGTACGTTAGAGGAATCGCCCTTTTTTACAGCTAATCCATTCCAAGTGCTGTCAAACACACAGAATGAACAAATGGAAGCAGTACCCATCCCTAGTGAACCTAAACCCCCACCAATATTCGTTAGAAATATAAAAAAATTTCAATTAATGTGTCTACAATTAAATAATATAGTGGGCTCAGGGAAATACTGATGCCAAAGCCGCACTAATGAAACGAAATTAATGCCTGACACCCCAGATACGTACAGAAAAATTGTCAAGTATTTATCTGACACTAAGGCGGATTACCATACATATCAGCTGCGCCAAGAGAGAGCGCTCAGGGTGGTGATCAGGAGATTACACCCATCAACACCGCTGGATGCCATTAAAGAAGAACTAACTGAGATGGGGTTCCGTGTTCGCCAAATAGTGAATATATTCAAGGAAGATAGAGAACAGCCTGGCACAAAAAATAAAATACCGCTCCCACTATTCTTTGTTGACCTTGACCGAACGCCCCAGGTTGAAGACATTTACAAGGTCACACGCCTTTATTACACTAGCGTTGTTGTAGAAAAGCCCTACACTAAGCGCGACATTGTACAATGCCATAACAGCCAGGCTTATGGTCATACGAAACGCTATTGCCACCACATTCCTAGATGTGTCAGGTGCGGTGATCAACATAAAACAGAGGACTGCCAGAAGTCCAGAAGAACACCAGCAGTATGCGCCTTATGCCATCAAGGGTACCCAGTGAACTACAAGGGTTGCCAAACATATAAGGAACTGAAACCAAGAATTTATGCACCTCCAAGAGAAGAACGGCCATCCAGGCCACCAAGACAACCCTATAGAACTGTAAATAATAGAGTGTCCTATGCTCAGATGTTCAAAGGAGACACTGCACCAACACAAACTCAGGCCCTGCCACAAGAACCTCAACCTCGAGTATTCACATCTCAACCTCAAGACGCTTATCCCATCTCTGAACCTAGGCCTAATAACCAGGCATTCATTCCTCCTCCTCCCAATGCCACTGACCTCACAAGCCTATTGACTTCTTTCCTCTCTGAATTCAGGTCACTCATCACTCCTCTCATTTCCTTACTTACCAATGTTGTATCCAACCTCATCCCACTGCCGAGAAATCCTTAAATGTCCCCAATCAAATCCCTCTCCGTTCTCCTTTGGAATGCGAATGGTATTCGAAATCACATCAACGAACTAACAATCTTATTACAGGACAAAAACATTGATATAGCATTAATAACTGAAACTCGACTTACCAACAAACGACCACTTAACATCCCCAACTATCGTATCTATCGAACCGACCATCCTGATGGAACAGCACATGCTGGCACTGCCATAATTATCCATCAATCCCTTTCCCATCATCTATTCCCTTTGCTAACCCATAATTTCCTACAATCCACTGCCGTGATAATCCAAACTTCCCTTTACCCAATAGCAGTAGTCGCAGCATACTCCCCGCCTAAAATACCCATCTCAGAATCCCAATTAACTTCCTTCCTTAACTCCTTAGGACACCACTTCCTTCTAGGTGCAGACTTAAATGCTAAACACCAGCAATGGGGAGCCAGAACCACAAATTCCCGAGGACGAACATTGCTATCTGCACTTAATTCCCATCACAGCAACATCCTCTCACCCAATTCTCCCACATACTGGCCAACAGATCCTAACCGCAATCCCGATCTCCTAGATTTTTTCATCCACAAAGGTCTAGGGTCCCTTAATTATTGCATCTCAAGACTTGATGATCTTTCCTCAGACCATAGTCGCCTAATCCTAACGGTTTCCACATCACCAATTCCCAAATCACCTCCACCTTCATTTATCAGGGGGCCAGTTAATTGGAACCTCTTCCGTCAAATACTGGATGATAATATTGACTCAGAGTTTCCTTAAAAACACCTACAGACCTAGATGAAGCAGTACATTCCATGACTACCTTGATCCAACAAGCAGTTTGGACTGCATCTTCACCTGATCCTTCTAAAAAATACCGCAAAACAAATCCTCTACCCCAAGACCTACTGGACCTTATTAATAGAAAACGATGCTCTAGGACTATCTGGCAAAGAACCAGGCATCCTGATGATCGGAAATCATATAACTATTATTCCAAGCAAGTAAAACAAAAACTGGCCACGTTTAGATCCCAATCCTATAGTTCCTATCTTTCCTCACTATCTGCAATTGATAACTCCATCTGGAATGTAACTAAAAAAATCCTTAAATTCCAATCCATTTCCCACCCCCTCCGCCGTGATGATGGTTCCTGGGCTTCGTCAGATGAGAATAGAGCAGAAGAGTTTGCTAAACATCTATCGTACACATTCACTACTCATCCTGAACTCCATCCCTCCCATACTGCTGAAGTTAAAGAATTCCTCTCTTCACCGATTCCTCTCTCCTTACCTCCTACAGCCGTCAATCCCTCTGAGGTCAAATTCCTTTTAAAGAACCTAAAACCTCGCAAATCTCCAGGACACGATCTCCTTACTTCCAGATCCTCAGACAACTTCCCAAAAAAGCAATTATATTCCTTACATACCTATTCAACTGTATCCTCCGCACAACCCACTTTCCTCTGGTGTGGAAACACTCCATAATTATCCTCTTTCCTAAACCAGGTAAACCTGTTAATTATACATCATCCTATAGACCGATAAGCCTACTTCCGATCCTTTCCAAAATCTTTGAGAAAATCCTTCTCAAACGCATCCTACCCATACTCGAATCCCACAATATCCCTCCCCATCAGTTTGGATTCCGCTCAAGACACTCCACTGTCCAACAAGGCCTTCGCGTTGTGGACCACATATCCTCTGCACTTGAAAACAAGCAATATTGCACTGGTGCCTTTCTGGACGTAGCTCAAGCTTTCGACCGGGTGTGGCACGATGGCTTGCTTTTCAAGCTCAAAACCCATTTACCTCAACCCTTGTACCTAGTCCTCAAATCCTACCTTTCAAATCGCTCCTTTCAAGTCCGCTGCGGCACTGAACTCTCCAAACATTATCCAATGAGGCTGGTGTTCCACAAGGCAGTGTCTTGGGCCCAGTTCTCTACATCCTTTTCACCGCTGACATCCCTTCAAGTCCTGATACCTTCCTAGCAACATTTGCTGATGATACTGCCATTCTATCCTCTCACTCGGATCCTCTAATAGCGTCTCAGAACCTGCAAAGACACCTTTCCTTCATTGAGCAGTGGTGCAACAACTGGCGCATCAAAATTAATGAATCAAAATGCAAGCATGTAACTTTCACTCTTCGACGCAGATCCTGTCCGCCAATCCTTTTTAATTCAATTCCTCTTCCCTACTCAAACACAGTCCAATACCTTGGCTTCCTTTTGGACAAAAGACTGACTTGGAACCCACATACCAGACTTAAAAGACAAGAGCTTAACCGACGATTTGGTCAGCTATATAGACTACTAAACAGAACATCTCATCTCTCAACAGAAAACAAATTATTAATCTACAAGACCATACTGAAACCTATCTGGACCTACGGACTTGAACTGTGGGGGACAACTAAATCATCGAATATCAAACGCATCCAATCCTTCCAGTCCAAAGTCCTTCGAACAATAGTCAATGCTCCATATTATGTCACGAACAAGACCCTACACCATGACCTTAACATCCCATATGTCCATGACATCATCCCATCCAGATTCTCCAACTTTCACCAGAACCTCATTCATCATCCCAATCCTCTAGCGCAATCCCTATCCAGCTCCGAACATCCATACCATCCCCCTCGAAGGTTGAAACGGCAGTGGCCTCGAGATCTTTTGTAAATATGCCTTTGGAGTCCTGGCAATGGCCAGCTTCTCCACTCATGTCCTGAGCGTCTGTGGCTCTAGTGCCCTCTTTCAGTCTCCATTGGCTTCTAATACTAGTGATGCGGCTGGAAAAGTGGCGCTGGGATCTTCCGGAGTCTTGCTTTGCCTTCCACGTGTAGGGGAAAAAGCCTGGCTCGGAGATTCTTGGGCGAATGTATATATTGTATATAGGTATGATTGTGTTTAGAAGTTTTTATTTTATTTTATTTGTTTATTTTATTTTTATTTAACTTCTTCACCAGTATTATTTATTTACTTATTATATTTATATTTATATTTATTTCTTTATTATTTGTATATATTGTATGAATGAGAACTTTTAGCCCTAATGCTTATAGCCCTCCAGCAGTGGCTGATTGTATTATTATTCAATAAACAGATTAAAAAAAACAAAAAAAAAACACTGAAACACCACTTTGAAAAACATGAAAAAAATTTATAGTGTCAATATGTATTAGATAAAACTGCCCCATTACTTTGCCCAGGTCAACACCCCATAGAGCTATAGGAATTTTTCTTCAAATTTTAATACAATTTTTTATATATTATTTCTCAGAAAACTTCAATAGTATACTGTGTTCTAAATGCTGAAGTGGGTCCAAAAATTCCTGACTCCAAATTTTATTATATATACTACTAAAGTTAGTATAAGTGTGAGCAGAGCTGTTTTTGGTGTCCAGGGCAAAATTATATCAGGCGGTCCTCTTATATTCCTTGAACTCGGAACAGTCAAAAAAAGGCAGTTGGGATGGTTTAGTTATCTATGCAGAATGAATGAAGACCGTGATCCAAAGACGTTTTTTGAGGCCAGTCCTAACGGATGCCGTCCTTGAGGAAGACCTAGATTGCTATAGATGGACCATATCTGAAAAGAAAGGGAAGTCTATGAATTCTATGGAGGCGCTGGCTCAGGATCGGGAGGCTTCTGAGTCCTGGATCAGGGCACCTCCACGCTGAGAGGCACAAAGGAAGATGATAAAGAAGAAGTACATGCCTTCTTCAAACTCAGAAATTTCCAAGGAACTACCAATACAGTCATGATCTACCAAAGACAGTTTATGCTCACTACATGTAGCTAGTAATATTTTTGCATGTGCCTTAACACACTCAACCACCATGTCCTCATTTTTAAACTATTTTATTAATTTATAATTATAAATTATTTTAGTTGAAATATGGATGAAATTACAATTAATGAAATCATTTAATCTATTATCAATTCATTTCAGGGTTCTTAAAGCAATTAAGATGGAGCATAAAGTTACCTTCATTGGTATTGTAAAACAAAGGTAATTTTTATTTCTAGAAATTGTTTTATTTAGTTTCATTATACTTTTAGTTTTGTTTTTTAAAAATTGTTTCCTTTAATTTCAGTGCCAATGATAAAGAAGACTGTATGAACACAGCTTTGAAATCTGGTTTTGATCGAGTGAGTATCTCAAGTTTGATAGCTTATTAATATTTAAGTATATATTATATTCTGAAATAATTTATAATGCATATCATAATAAAATTGATAACAGAAGAAAAATGAAACCTACTACACTGTTAATATATTGATACCTTCGACAAGTTCATTGGGCTAATATTTATTGTATAAAATAATAATAATAAGACAAAATGTATAATAATGATAATATCATACATAGCTTTATTAAGATAATTTTTCATATCAGAAGCCTCTTTAGGGGTGAGGTGGCCGAGCGGGCTAAAGCGTGTACACAGCAGCACGCGTTGCCTGCCTATCCAGATAGAAGTTAATGTGATAAAATAATACCGAGTTCACATCTTGTTGTCAAGGGAGTCTTTTAACTCTGGCATTAATCCCCCGTCCTCACTCCATCGCTCGGGAAACCCTTGTATAACCTAAAAGGTAAGGAAGGGGAAGACAAATAAAAAAAATTTATATATATATATATATATATATATATAAGTTAGCTTAGTATAAGCCGTAAACAATAATAGGGACTGTGTTACTAATAAGATTAACAAAGCATTGTAAATGAAAACAAACCGTATCTATATATATTGGATAAAGTAGATAATAAAGTCAGTTGCTCACGAACCTGTGTACTGTTACTATGCCCTAAAACCCTTTTTTTTCGATCAGTCTTTCAGTCTAATCGTAAGTGGTGCCGAAACCCGGGAAGAATTCCGAATTTTACCGCGCGGCTAATAGTATCGCGAATTTCGGAAAAATTACTAGGCGAACCCACACAAGCTTCCAATCGATTTACGGATGACAATTACGATGGAAGAACAATTGAAAAAGCTGGAGTACCAACTTGCTCAGTCTACGGTGGAGAGACAGAAATTGGAAGCGGAGCGTCAGAAACTAGAAACGCAGCTATCGAAAGCGACCGAAAACACTCAGATCGAGTTGCTTAAGATAAGGACGCAGAACTCGGCATTTATTCACGAGGTAATTAGCCAGTTAGAACCGTTCACAGGTGTAGTAGGTGACCTCGAACACTTTATCAAAGGTGGTGACCAGATTAAAACTTTGATTACCGCCAGACAGGAGTCAGGCACGTTGCTTGAGTCTGACGTAAAAATATTGGAAGCCTCTTTGATTGGGCGTATCTCGAGGCGGGTTTTGAACGCCGTACAGGGCGATTTGACGGTCTCCTGGGAGACGCTGAAGATACGGCTCAAGAAGCTATACGGCGGTGGCAGGTGGACCCCGGAAGAGGACGTTTTCTATTTGTTTAAAGAGCGCAGAACCCAGGGCCAATCGGAAGGCGAGTTCGCCGAAAAACTATTGGTGTTATACAATAGACTGACGGAGAAGATGGTGGAAACATGCGGCCAGGCGGAGGGAGCCCAGAAGATGGAGTTTCTAAGGGGTGTGCTAAAGGTACAACTAAACCATTATTTGGACCGTCCGGGATCACTGCCCAGAGACCGCGATTTTATTGAATGCGCCCACGACCTGGTCGATGCGAGGGAGCGGAACGAAACTCGCTTCGAAAAACCGGAAGCGGAATGGACGGAAGTGAGATCACCGAGAAGGCGGCACCGCAGTATTACGAGGAGGAGTAACACTAACGGAGGCTTCGAAAAGCGACCAAGCAAAGGCTTTGAGGACGGGAGACCGGAAGCCTGGGCGCCGTTGCTACGAATGTAATCGAACGGGTCACGTAGCGGCCCAATGTAAGCTCACGAGGTGTTACGAGTGCGGCAGGCAGGGGCACGTTGCGAGAGAATGTCCAAGGCGCAACCCCCGACCGAACAGAAGGGAACCACAGCACGAGCCCATGGAGATCAACAACCAGGACTGGAGCGAAAGGCGGACTGGTAGGAGAGGCGGGGGACGTTACACCAGCGGAGAATCTTCGGAGGACGAAAGCATCCGGTCGGGGCGCAGTGGTCCGACTACGAGGAGGCAAGAGGTGAGTGGCGGGAATCCCTGGAGGGGGGACCGTCAGGAACGGAGGTAGCGGTAGGACGCGCGCGCTCGGACTGAGGACGCGGCAACGGGTGGGGCAACCGACCGGGGGGTTTAATTATTAACAACAGCGCGAATACAGGACAGCGGACAAGGTTGCCCGTGGCGAGACTGAGAGAATCCGGCATCAAATTTCTCATTGACACGGGGAGTACGAATTCCTTGATCAATATAGGGGCGGCGGAGAAACTGGGAATCTGGGCGAAACGGGAACGATGCGACTGTGCGGTGTCAACGATTCATGGCAGAGGTCAGACGCTGGGGGAGACACTCTTTGACCTCAAGGAACTCACGGGACGTGACTCGCGGATCACGATACACATAATTTCGCAGTTGATGCAGGGTCAGGATCTGATAGTCGGGTGTGACATTTTAAACCGCGTTGGGTTTAAAATTAAGAATAGGAACGAGACATGGCGGTATAGAATAGGGGAACGATACTACGAGGTAAAGATAATAGGAAGTAGAGGATTCATGGAAGTCGGGGCCGTGGATTGCATCAAAGATTCGCTAGCGAACTTAGTCGCGCAAAACGAGGATTTATTCTACCACGAAAACGAGTACCTACCAACCACGGGTCGAACGGTGCATAGAATAAATCTGCAGTCGGAAGCCGCAGTTTACGTTAAAAATCGGCGTTACCCGCAAGCCATGAGAGAGATTATCGGAGAACAATTGGCAGAACTTCTTAAGCAGGGCATTATTAGACAGAGTAATTCCCCCTTTAATAGCCCTCTGTGGGTGGTAGAAAAGAAGCAGGGCGGCAACGCGAAACAGTATCGAGGCGTAGTTGATTACAGGAAACTGAACGAGGCGACTGAGGACGAGCGGTATTCCCTTCCTCGGGTCGAGGATATTCTTGATCGACTGTCAGGGGCGACTATTTTTAGCACGCTGGACTTAAAGAGCGGGTATCACCAGGTCCGGATGGCCGAGGAGGATATCGGTAAGACGGCCTTTTCTTGGGAAAGGGGACACTTCGAATTCGTTCGAATGCCGTTCGGGCTAAAAGGGGCCCCACTGACTTTCCAACGCCTTATGGACGAACTACAGCGAGGACTGGGCGAATCCTACTCACAGGTCTATATGGACGACCTCATCGTTTTTAGTGAAACTGAGGAGGACCACGTGCAACACCAAAAACGCGTTTTTGACAGGGTGCGCGAATTCGGCCTAAAGTTATCTCGAGAAAAGTCTCAATTCGGGTTACGAGAAATCAAGTTTCTAGGACACGTGGTCTCACGGAACGGGATACAGCCGGACCCGCAGCGGGTAAAGGCCATCCTGGAAGCACCCTTACCTAAGAACGCCCGTGGGGTCAGGCGATTTTTGGGTATGATAAATTACTATCGAAAGTTTATACCCGGAATAGCGGAACTCACGCATCCATTGACCGAAACATTGAAAAAAGGGAGGCGGTTTCAATTAGGTCCAGACCAGCTAGCGTGCATTAAGAAATGCCGGGAGATTTTGACCACTCGGCCACTACTAGCTTTCCCCGATTTCGCTAAAATGTTCAAAATCACCACAGACGCCAGCGAGGTAGCTATCGGGGCCGTGCTCTCTCAGAATTTCGAAGGTGGCGAGAAACCACTAGCATACGCGGGGCGGAAGTTGAATGGGGCAGAACAACGTTATAGTACAACCGAGCGCGAGCTTTTGGCGGTAGTGTGGGCTGTGGAATACTTCCGACCATACGTTTACGGGAGACGGTTTCAGTTACTGACCGATCATAAGCCTTTATTGCACCTCGGAACTCTTAAAGAATCTTCTGCACGGGTATCACGGTGGAAGGAGCGTCTAGCGGTTTACGACTTTCACGTAATACATAAAAAGGGCGTCGACAACGCGGTCGCCGATTGGTTGTCACGAGACCTAGTAGTAAACGCGATCGAGGACGAGGAGGTCCCGACAGAGCCATTCGCGCTACGATATCTACGCGAGTGGGCGGAAGGCGGACCAGAGATTCCTTTAGTCCAGAGTGAGGCCGAGGAAATTGCTACACCGACGGACAGACCCGCGGAACTGCCCGAAGTAGACGAAATCATTAACAATAAAAGACTACAGATCATTATAAAATCAAAGCAGGACTCCGAAATAGAAACCAGGGCGAGCACGTATGAAGGTTCGTCAACTATATTAGTTCGCACCCCCGCATCTATAGATGAAAACGCGTTAGAACGTATATTCGTGGAATTCAGTAACCCAGGACGGAATTGCTATGTCTATGTGGGTAATCGGATGATTGCGGAGAAATTGAAGCGGTTATGGCGCCAGGAAAGGATAGGAATGGGGTACTCGCTAGTGCGGTGTTTACGTCAGGTAGAAACGATTACAGAACCAGCGGCACAACAGAATCTAGTAACGGAACACCATTCTGGGAAAACAAATCACCGGGGAGTAGAGGAGACTCTTCGTGCATTGAAATTGCTCTATTATTGGAAAGGTATGGGCCGTACCGTACGGGACTGCGTAGCGCAGTGGGAGGTGTGCCAAAGAGCAAAGTACGATCGTCAACCTCCGGTAGCCGAACAAGTAGTCACCCCTACCGCTACAGAACCCCTGCGATCCATACAGGTAGACGTTTATTCCAACGAGGGGCAATCATGGGTAACGGCGATAGACCCGTTCAGTAAAATTGCTATGGCCTATCCCATTGAGTCAAAAACCCCTGGGGCAGTTTGGGAAGGGATCTTGCAATGGTGCTCATTTTACGGTGTCCCAGACGAAATCGTCTCAGATTGCGGGAGAGAGTTCGATAACTCGCTAATTCGAGATAAGAGCAAGACATTGGGCATCAATTGGCGTTTGAACACCCCACATCATATTAAGGGAAGGGGCGCCGTGGAACAGCTCCACAATAATTTAGGGGAACACTTACGGTTGCTCAAGTTAGGTCGTGACCTCGATCCATTCGATGCTATGCCACGTGCTGTCATAGCCTACAATAATACCATTCAGGCCGCGACGGGATTATCACCAGTCGAAATAGTGTTCGGACAGAGGCGCCGGGATAGAGGAGATCTCATCACGGCTAACAATAACGACCTTAAAGCTAGCATGTATCAGGCAAGAGTAGGGCGGCAAACAATGTGGGCGAAAGTACGAAAGCTAGCATGTATCAGGCAAGAGTAGGGCGGCAAACAATGTGGGCGAAAGTACGCGAAAAATTAATTCGTGAGAAGCAAACCCGGGTGGCTAAGGCAAATAACCGACCCATAGTTTATAGAAAGGGCCGTTAGCGCTGGGAACCATAGTGTATAGACGATTACGCACCGCTTGTACTAAAACAGCCGCGAGGTATGAGGGACCTTATAAAGTCATCACCATACGGGAGAATAACCTATTTACTATCAGGGATGTAAATTACCCGTTTCGGTCACGTACGGTACACCTTGAAGAGCTTCGGGTACCTCAGATCATGCCAGAAAACGAGTCGGACGGCGGCGCCCAGCCTGGACCATCTCAGGGCTAGGAAGTTTTTCTTTTCGTACTTTCCATTTTTTTTATGTTTTTAGCGATATTGAGTAATTTCTGTTAAATAGCATTATACTAGTAGAGTGAAAAATGTTTTTTTTTTTTTGTTTGTTGTTAAAATCCATTGTAGATAGGTTAAGTTATTATATTTTAGGATATCTGTATTTTTTTTTAGGTATAAGTATGTTAAGCAAGTGAATCTGCTACTTAGTGTATTATTATTTTTTCTTCTTCTGCTCTGCTGAAAGTGTTTGAGTTTGTGTTTTATGTTCTATTTTTTTTTTATTATTTTATTTTATTATTATAAGTTCCTCCATACGAAGGAACTGGAGGGAGGGAGTTAGCTGAGTATAAGCCATAAACAATAATAGGAACTATGTTACTAATAAGATTAACAAAGCATTGTAAATGAAAACAAACCATATCTATATATATTGGATAAAGTAGATAATAAAGTCAGTTGCTCACGAACCTGTGTACTGTTACTATGCCCTAAAACCCTTTTTTTTCGATCAGTCTTTCAGTCTAATCGTAAGTTATATATATATATATATATATATATATATATATATATATATATATATATATATATATATATATATATATATAAACATATCAGAAGCCTCTCCCAGAGAAGGTGTAATGGAGTCCAGCTCTAGAAATATAATTCAATTGTAAATATTGAAAATACTAATGGAACAATATAAAATGAAATACCCAGCACTAATAATATGTGGTACTTACTCCTTTTTATCAAATTATTAACATTGTTCTAAAACTTCATGAATGGTTTCATCTTAATGTAACCTACAACTTTTTTAAGTATGAGAGATATATGATAGGAAATGGGACGTTTTCAATCTGAAGATGGGTAAACTTTGGTACTTTTAGTCTAAGGGGCCGTTTTGAAACCTCACTTCTTATCTATCTTATCTAAGTCATGTCATCATGTTACATAACCTCCCTCTTGTTATCCCGCCAAACTTTTGAGTTATTGCATTGTTTGGTTTTCAGTTATTCCCTTATTACGTTCACTTATTAAATTGTTTACTTTTGGCCCATTTGTGTTTATTTTTAGTTTTTGGCCCGTTTGTGTTTATTTTACATTTTGTTTTAGTTTGTGACCCCTTGGTGTTTATTTTTCATGTTTATTTTCGTCATATTATGGAACTTTGTGCGAATTTTTGTGGCGGCAGATTCACAGAGAAGAGGACCCGTTCCTCGCTATTTTAAGTAGCATAAAACAATTTTGCCTTCCAAAATAAATAAGACAAGAGGAAGTGAATAATTAACTTAAAATAATTTGTATATACGTTGTTTATAGTGTTTATATTTTTTCTTTTCTATGTAAATATGTTCTTTTAAATTTGTTATGATGCCGATGTTATGATTATAATTTGTTATGATGTTTGATGTTTTATATGTACATATCTTCTTAAAGTGTTTTTTTATTATTTAATTAATATATTTGCCGTCAAATAAAAGTATTTTTATTGTTATTACATTTGTTTTTGTATCTGTTTACACTTTCAATAATACGAATTTAATACAATAATACAAAGATGTGAAGTAGGAGAAGGCTTATCACTGCATTATGGGAGCTATCAGTGTTCAGGTTATAAACATTGCCGGATAGCAGTCAGTAGCGGCCGCTTAGACTAAAAGTACCTAAACTTTTTCTACTTAACTAGGTACCAAAAATCGACAACTGAAGTGGTTTGGTCACATTTGTCGGATGGATGATGAAAGAGAACCTCGGAAAGTGATGGAAGCTCGACCCACTGAGAGGAATCCGCGAGGCTGACCCAGAATTTCCTATCGGGAGTACATGCAGTGGATTGGAGGGAAGAGAGAAAAAACTCTCCAAGAGATGAGGCAGCTTGGCCAGGACCAAGAGGCGTGGCTGCGTTGGATCGAGGCTTCTCGACGCTAGGAATGGCATCAGAGGTAGGCAAAGAAGAACAAGAAATTGAAGATATGGTGGAAAAGGGAGAAACCAGGCTTAAGCTCCTAAAACGTCTTGAAGGAAAGACATGGGAACCACCCAAGATGTGACGGGCCTTGCATATAAAAACTATGTATGTCCAGTACTGGAATACGGTTCTGAGGTCATATGTACTGCGGTTGATGCATTCCTGAAAAGACTGGACAGCCAGCAGAACAAAGCACTGCTTTTAATTTTGGGTGCACTGCGCTCAACCTCTGTTGCAGCTATGGAACTGCAGACCACAGCAGAATCCCTTTCGAAACAGTGTGATTGAGCTGAAATGTGCCTTCTCAAACGGATGAGAAGAATGAAAAAAATCCCAACTCAATGACTCAAGACACAAGAATCATTCATGCTAAAGGCGAAGGCTTTGCTTGAAGAAAGAGGGCTTGACTGCAAATAAAGGGAACTGTTTATACAGTTCTCAATCCACAATCAGGATGAAAAAGAAACATCTGACTATGATCTAAAAGCAATAGCACTAAAAGATATAGTTCAAAAGTACTCTCCTCAGGATTGGCTTCACATTTATACTGATGGATCAGCTGAATGATTAAAAATGATGGGGCAGGGGTTTATTCGAGGGAGTGCTGCGGTGGTGAGGATGGTACGAATTTCGAAAGTGATATAGCACCCATCCTCCTAAGAACACTGTCTGAAAGGTAAGATCAGAGCACTGCTCTCTTCATCAACTCTCAAGCAGCCATCCTCGCTATGACTAACTGTTTGTCGAGTTCTATCTTGGAGTGCTGATCCCTCCTCTTGCTTCAACCTAACACTCCAAGGCACCAATGTGGTCCTGCAGTGGATTCCGAGCCATTGCCGGATTCCAGGAAATGAGGAAGCAGATAGCATTGCCAAGTTAGTAGCAGAATTGCTTTAACCAGTTCATCCAAAATCTTACGATTCAATTCGACAAATGCTGAGGATGGAGTGAAGGAGGAAATAAGAAAAATACACACAGACAAGGTGGAAGGGAGGTGTAATAAATGTTTGATGTAAAACCCGATTCCAGGTAACCTACCAAGAAGAGGTGCAGTAGCATGATTCTGCCAGGCGACTGGTCACGACTATCTACTAAGTCATCTCCACAAGATAGGCTTGGCTGAGGTTCCTTGGTGTAAACTCTGTAATAAAGGAAGAATGGATGCAGACCACCTAAACACATGTCCTGCTTTACCAGACATAAGAAAACAGATATTTTTAAATGAATATATGAAAAACTCTAATTTATTCCAGGCAGCAAGATGTCGGATGGTCAAATGACCAATGACTTTGGCATAAGAAAAAATAAATAAAATTTATAAAAATAATTTTAAATATTTTTCTTCCACTCATTTTCCATTAAATGTGGTGCTTGTAGCCAGCAGTGTGTGTTCTCATTTGTCCGAACGTCTTCCTTCTGTGTCTCCCTATTAATTCCATGTGGGTGACATATGAGCTTCTTTATCACCCTCTAGGTCTTTTTTTCCATCAATCTCACCTCCATGGTTTTTATCAGATCTCTGTGATGCGAAGTTGGCTGCTAGCAGGTCTAACCATAAGTCATCCAGGTCTTAGCATTATCGTAATTCACTCTTTTTCAAAAATCCTGCAGCTGCTTAATTTTAATCCTTTCGTTGGCTTATGCCCAGGTTTCTTCACAGAAGAGATTATGGTATCGGTGATCAAGAGCATATGATATCTTCCAACTTCCCTTACCATCTCATCATCTGTAAAGTAGCTTCTTATTATTATTTTTTTTTTTTTTTGTGTCTAGAAAGTAGTCTATGTTATTTATGTTTCTTTCCAGTGTTGAGAAGGTCTTGTGGACCTGTTTGTGAGAATAAAAGAAATTGCCAATGCATTAGATCTTTGTTAATGCAGAATTCTAATAGTCGCCTTACATTATCGTTCAGGATTCTCTTATCTCTGTGAGAAATCATTCAACTGTGGACTCTTCTGTGTTCTCTTCCAATCCTTGCATTGAGATCTACCAAGACTATAATATTTTTACTTCTACTTTTTTCTATTACATGAGCTTCTGGGATGAAGCCCTCCAAAATGGAAAAATGATTTTTTTTTTTTCACTTGTTCATATTTGTTACTGTGAGTGATCTAAGTTAAATACTTAAACAATCACAATATGTTCTATTTTTAAAAGTATAATGCATATGCAGCTACTATATATAACCATGTCTTGTGAAATAAAGATTATTTTTTATAGGGCTTCGAGAATCACTTAAACATCATTCCATATAGGTAGTTCATTTCTTTCTCTTTCTTCCAAAGTTATTATTGTTATAAATATTAAAAAAAAAAAAAAAATTTCGAGCTACTAGTGTTGACACCTACTTGTCTTTATTCTGATAAAGACCTATAAGGTGGGATGAAACATTGGTATTGAATAAATAGGTAATAGTTATTTGATGTTTTTTCTGACCTTCTCTTTTTTGGTAAATTAAATTAGTTATTACTACTTATTTCTCAAGTTTAATTCCAACGACATTTAAAAACCTTTTATTGATTTTTTTTGTTCTTTTCAGGTTCTTATTGAAGGGGAAGTATTAAAGCAAGTACCCCAACGTTCACCTGCCATGCCTGAATCGCTTTTTGTTGCTCTTGAAAAAAGTAGAGATCTCATTATCATTTCTGATAATCACAATAAAGTGCAGGTATTTAAATTTTTTTTTGAAACATGCATTTCTATTAAGTTAGATGAACTAATTATTGAAAATTTCTTAATATTTCCTAAATAAGCATAATAACTATATGTGAAAATAGCCTAGAGCACGTTTCCATCAATGAAGGTAATTTAAATTTAAATACCTCATAAACTGAATTTGCACTATATGCAAAACACCAACAATATGTATAAAAATATTAAGAAATCTTCATTTCAAACTCACTACATTTTTTATTTAAGCTTTTTAATATGTTCGCAAAAATTTTAAAACTCCCTCCTAAATATCATAAAAAGAGCTAAATTGATATAAATATATATGAGATATGTTGCTTTGAAGCTATGGTGTTTAAAGTTCTTCCCTTGCTCCTTCATTCCCAAAATAGTATTGCAAATCTAGTAATAATTGTGGGTTAATGGTTGACTGTTGTGAATAATGAAGAGAAGGATGGTTGGGGTGATCAGTCAGAAATAAGAAGGCAAAAATAAATAATAATATTTATTTTAACATTTGCCGACGTTTCGACCTGAAGTTCAGGCCTTTATCAGGGTTAAGAAAAGAACCAGATAACAAGGTATGAGAAATATAAATAATGTGGGTAAAAAAAATTAAAGTAAAATGAAGTGGGTAGAATAATGATAATAGTAAGAACTAAGAGATAAATAATAATAACCGTTACAAAGTGTGGAATGATGAAGTAAATATAATCAAAAAAGGAGAGATAAGTATTAAAACGGTAATCTTAGAATAAAATGTAAAACAGAAAAAAGAAATATGAAGTTATATAAGAAATGGAAATAAATAGTAAAATTAAGACATTGCAAATAGAATAGTTAGATAGAAAATTGAGATATTGTAAAGCATATCAAAATGTGCTGACAACGTATAATAGAATAGATAAGAGTTAAAACAGAGAAAAGGAATGAAAGAAAGGAGAAAAAAAAGAGAAGACTGAAATAAGAAAGAAAAACCAACCTCTTCTAATAGCTAGCTGGAATAGAGTGGAGATATGGTAGTAAGGGAGGGGGGAGATGTATGGTTGCGTCATCTCTGACCGTTAACTGACAAAGTATGAACTAAAGTACCAGAAGCGTAAATAATGGACGAGAGATATATTACTCATAAATATTATGAATAATTAAACGAAAGTTTAATTGAAAGAGGATGGAAATAATCTGGAAAAGAAATAAAACAGAGATAATAAATGTTAAGTAATAATGGAGAATATTTGAAATTAATATATATCATATATGTATATAGATAGATAGATAGATAGATAGATTTTTTTTTTTTTTACACAATACATTTATAGTATTATTAGTCAGCTGGTATCTGACTGTTTTTGGAACAGGAATTGGAATAGGAGGTTTTTGAATGTGTATAGGGAAGGGGCATGTCGAATTTTGATCGGGAGGGAATTCCAAAAGTTGACAGAGCAGGCTATAAAGGAATTTTGGAATGAGGCAGATCTATGAGAAGGGATGTATAGGTCAGAGGGTGAGATCTTGTAGTGAGGGAATGGATTGAGGACTTAAATTGGAGAAGGTTGTAGGCATAAGAAGGACGATGATCGGTAATGATTTGATAAAGGAAGATGCCTAGGAAATATTGTCTTCTTAAGGAGGGGAAGAGCCACCCTAACTCAGTGTAGTGGTGGGAGACACAGGAGCGTCTCGGGGTCCCAATTACAAATCTTACGAAGCTATTCATAAGTCTTTTGAGTCTATCAGAGAGTTCCACCGAGAGGCCATTGTACACCACACAACTGTAGTCAAAGTGGGGAAAGATGAGGGAGGAAACTAGGAGTCTACGGGTATTTTGGGGAAGAAGATGGCGGAAGTGATGGAATAGTTTGAGGGTAGAAATTGCACGGCGGGATATATGAGAGATACAGTGATTCCAGGAAAGGGTTTGATCTATGAGAAAGCCTAAATTTTTAACAAAGGGATAGAAGGTGATAGGGTGGTTGTTTAGATAGAGTGAGGGAAAGTTGGTGTGGGATCTAAGAAGGGGCTTGGAATCAATGAGAATGTCCTGAGTTTTGGCAGCATTTAGCTTTAATCCATTTAAGTTGGCCCAGGCACTAATTCGATCTAAATCTTCTTGAATTTTGACACATGCCATCAATAACTCAGCGGGAGAAAAGGATAAATAGATTTGAGAATCGTCAGTATAAAGGTGGTGGGAACAATGGATGATGGAATCATTTAGGTCATTAATATAAGAGCTGAAAAGAAGAGGAGACATGCTTGAACCCTGTGCAACTCCAGAGGATAAAGGAAGGTAGGCAGATAGAGGTTGATTAGGTATGGAAACTGCTTCGATTCGTTGTGAGAGGAAAGACTGAAACCAAGAGATGGAACTATTGAAGAAGGATAATGATTTTAGTTTGTTGAAAAGGATGGAATGGATAATGGAATCAAAAGCTTTGGAGAAATCAAGAAGTATAAATATGGTTAGTTTTTTGTCATCTATTGCAGTCTGAATATCACTGGTAATTTTAATCAGAGCAGATTGTGTAGAGTAGCCAGGACGGAAGCCAGATTGGAGAGGATCGAGTTGGTTGGATTGTTCAAGGAAGTTGGAAACTTGAGATTGCACTAACCTTTCTAGGGGTTTCGAAAGATTGGAAAGAATTGATATTGGGCGGAAATCTTCGGGAGAGGTTTTTTCCTTTTTGTTTAAAGGAAGGACAATGTCTTTTTTCCAAGAGGTCGGGAATATTGAATTCTGCAGGGAGAAATTGTAGATGAAAAGGAGTGCTGGGAGGATTTCAAGGAGACATAATTTTATTAGTTTGATAGGAATGCCATCTGGGCCTACGGAATTGGAACAGGATTTCATTATAACAGTAATAAGGTCTGTAGGAGAAATGTCGGAAAAATAAAAATGATTATATATATATATATATACATATACACAAAAAAATTAAGGAAGTTGTCAGTGAAAAGAAAAAGGATAAGGCTATGGATGTTTTAATAAATTCAGAATTTGAGAATAGGCTAAGGATAAGTTTTGTTTGTCTGTTTTTAGATTTAATGTCTTTGGTTGGAGCTGGATGTGGAGGGTTTCAGAAATGAGTCGTTTGTCATGGTTAAGGAAGGAGGCAAGGATGGAAGTTTTGTCGAAATCAAATGTATGATTAAGAGAGAGAGAATGTTAAGATAATTTGGAGGCGGTAAAATTACGAGAGGATACAGAATATTTATGTTGGGTGATGCGGTCTTTTAGAAGATTTTTGTTTTCACCAATATAGGATGAAATAGTAATAGATATTCAAATCTAGTAATAGATATTGCATGTTTTTTTTTTATCTTATTGGACACTTCTTGGTCTACTTTCTTAGATTTGTTGAAAACTGTTTATAGGTAATCATAATAATGGTCAGTTTTATATATGTCTGTTTTTTGTTGTTTATAGGAGTTAAACCACCAGGTCATCAATTCCTGAGTTTTATATTTTATAATCCCCATCCGATTTCAATAATTCTACCGTATAAATGAATTCTGTATAATGGATGCAGACAGGCTTGAAACAAGAATTTTGATTGGGGAGGTTCTCCATAATGAACAGCAGGGAGCTAGTGGAGCTCATATTCTGAGATCATTATTCCAATTTATAGTAATTTAGTTCAATTATGTATAATGGGAATCCAGTTTTGAAATAGAGAATAGGTTCTTAACCTTTCATTGTTTGTTATACATATTTGATTGTAACATGGCATCTCTCATTTGGTTAAACTTCAAAGAAAAAGTTTACTTTACTAATGAGTGAAAAAGTTTACTTTACTAATGAGTGAAATATGTGAAAAAGTTTACTTTACTAATGAGTGAAATATGTGAAAAATTTAATATTCACAATTTAACTGCTCAATTAAAAATTTTAAAAACTAAAAATTGGTGTGAAACACGGAAATGGTAATGAAAAAAAAATAATTATCTAAAACATAAGGTTTTGCATAGATTAAATAACATATAAATGATTTTGCCGTGCTCGTGCCATAACCCTCCAGCATCCACAGTAGAGGATTTCAAACAATTATTTTTGTGCTAGACCTGTGAGATAACAATACATTTTTGTGAGCTCTGAGTCTTTTGAACCCCCAATGGGGACCGAAGAAGCTCCCTCACAAAATAAGCTGGCAAGAAATTTTCAAATAGTTATGCTCCAAAAAGTTCAAACGAAAATTATTGATTATGATTTCAGGTTAATAGAAATTTTAATTTTTTTCTTATACAAGTTGATGTCTTATATGTGCACTTTTATTATAAAAAATATATTATTTCCCATAAAATATATTTAAATTGCATATTTAAAATAAAAATATTTTTTAAATGAATTAACGATTTCGTTTTCAGGATATATATGATTTATAAAATACAATTTTAATTTGCTAATTTTTATCATTTTTTACTTCTAATTTCTCTAAATCGGACAAATTTTGATTCCCCGTAGGTTTCCACTACTGAGAAGTTCTACTGTATTTTGTTGGTCACTTTAGACAGACAAACAGGTCAATAGTTGCCATACTTAGTTAAGCTATCTTTCTTTTGTATTGGTCCTACGATATTGTATTCTTAGTCCTTCAGAATAACCTTAGGACCCTATATCTTCTGAAAAAGTGTTTGCAATATTTTATCATTTTGTTTCCTCTGTATTTAATAAACTCCGGTACAAAACTGTCATTGTCTGCAGCTTTGCCAAGCTATAGCTTTTCCAAGGTCCTTATCATATTTTCCTCCTAGATCATATCATATTCAGCCACTTGAATGGTGGCTGACTTGTGTTATTGAGGTTGTCTGACGTCAGAGAACTGCAAAGAGTAATTTATAATAATTTATAATACTATTTTTTTAATTACTATTTATCTCATGTTATTTTTATTTATGAGTAATTTATTTAATTTATTTTTATTTTTATTTATGAGTATTGTATGTATGAGTAATTGTGTAGTAGTTAAGAATTAATAGGAAGCAACCTCCTATTCATGCTAGGAAATATAATGTGTTCAAGCTTAACGAATAAGGAACAAAAACCCTTTTGAAACACACTTGAACATATTCAATAGAAACCTCAAGGAGTCTTGAGATGCTACAAGCATCACAAAATGGAAAATATTGAGTTTATTATATTTCATAGTAGATCATATCATTCATTCTATCATATCATAACAGATCTAAGGAAGGGAACCATACAATTCCATAATGCGATAAAGAGTGTTTTAAAAGGAAGCCTATCTGACAATAATCCAACACAAGACAAGAGATGCAATATCATTGAATGATGAATCTACTGAAGAATTGTTGAAAATCACCAACATAAGAAAAAGATCTGTATAATAATGTTTGTCTTCAAGAGCTCTAATTTCTGAAGCACGAGAATTAGTTTAGAAAATTGTGGTTATATCTAATTACTCATAGATTATTACAAAATTGTGAGAGATAGGCAAATAAAAATGGGTAAGCCACATTTCTATTCATGAAATTGTCTTTAATTCCATAGTTTGCTTTGCTAGTGTATGTTATTTCACTTCAAGTAAGTAAATTATTTCTTGCATTTGTTTTTAGAAATATTTCTAACTTTTGAGATTGAATTTTCAAGTGATATTATTTCATTTAGTATTTGCTTCTTTTTTTTTTTTTTAATTTCCCCTTACATTTTGGATTTTATCTAATAATAATTAATAACATGTTTATTTTGATTATATTGGTGTTTTAGGGATCTTAAAAATTTACTACTTGTTTTTTTTATTGAAAGTTTTCATTCTGGCGTGATTTATAGTTCTATATAAAATAATTATTTTAGATTTTATTATTTAACTGGTGGTAACCTGAAAATAGTTCACTTGTACATTTTATTTTGTTTTGTAAGATTTTTCAAAATTACGAATTGGAATGCTTGAGCAGCATTATACAGAAAATAACAACTGAAAAAATTAAAAAACTGTACTTAATACACCAATCAAACAAAAACAGACTATTATACAATTCGTAGAAGCCAACCAAGCTCTATCCACCACAATATTGCATCATATCGAACTCGATAACTGTGTGTATCCAGTGAATGATGTTTGTGTTTAAACCCCACAATTATCTAACTTACCAATAGGTCACTATTGCCATCTGTTTTGTTTATGTCATAGGAGACCTCTTGGATTTTAGTTTGGTATCCAAATTATTAAAAAAATTAATATTTTGACTTAATTTGGGGTGAATATTGAAGTATGATTATTATTATTATTATATGGTCTTAAGGGCATCTGTCTGCCATCTCTTGGTAAAAAGGGATAAAGTTGGATCTCTTGGTAAATTTGGATTTACTGATAAACACACTTTAGATTCTAAATGACAATTTTAGCTACTCATGGTTCTTTAAAGTTACCATGTGGTTTTGAAACTGTCTGTAATGTATTGGACTGAGTCCAATGGTCTTAGAAGAATAACTCTAGTAGGCGCAGGAGATTTGTTAACTTGTATGACCACCTCATCCCTTAGTACAACTTAAGGTACTTTTTTTCTAGTGGGCCGGCAAGAAACCTCACTTCTTATCTATCTTATCTAACGTCACATCACATAATCTCCCTCTTCTTATCCCGCCATACCTTTGAGTTATTGCATTGTTTAGTTTTCAGTTATTCCCTTATTACGTTCACTTATTAAATTCTTTACTTTTGGCCCATTTGTGTTTATTTTTCAATATTTTTAGTTTTTGGCCCATTTGTGTTTATTTTTCATTTTTTTTTAGTTTGTGGCCCCTTTGTGTTTATTTTTCATTTTTTTTTCCTTTTATTTTCGTCATATTATGGATCTTCTTAGAATATGGGATTTGCATGTGAGGAGAGTTTTACCTCAGCAATGGATATTTGGTGGAGTTTGCCGAGAAACAGATGAATGTTTTATCGTCAAAATAAATGACAGAAAAGCAACAACCTTATTGCAAGCAATTAAAAACAATATAGAAGAGGGAACGACCATTTATTCGGACTGTTGGAAAGGATACAACACCCGACAACTGAACGAAGCAAACTATGACCATTTCCAAGTGAATCACGGGTATAATTTTGTCGATCCATCAAATGGGGTTCATACTCAACACATAGAACGATTATGGGGCTCAGCCAAGTGGAGAAATAAAGTACATAGAGGAACTGCCAGACAACACCCCTGTAATGTAGCCTCTTCATTCCTATCTATCTAAAAAATCATAATACCTTGGACCCCGATTCATATTTGTGCAAATTTTTGTGGCGGCGGGTCCACAGAGAAGAGGACCCGTTCCTCGCTATTTTAAATAGCATAAAACAATTTTGCCTTCCAAAATAAATAACACAAAGTGAAAATAAATTGTACATATGTTGTTTATAGTGTTGATATTTTTTCTTTTCTATATAAATATGTTCTTTAAATGTTTTTTTATTATTTCATTTTGATGTTTTATATTTATATATCTTCTTAAAGTGCTTTTTTATTATTTCATTAATATATGTGTCGTCAAATAAAAGTATTTTTTTTGTTATTACATTTGTTTTTGTATCTGTTTACACTTTCAATAATACAAATTTAATACAATAATACGAAGATATGAAGTAGGAGAAGGCTTATCAATGCGTTATGGGAATTATCAGTGTTCAGGTTATAAACATTGGCAGATAGCAGTCGGTGCCGGCCCAGACAAACTGGGACAGACCATCTAGACAAAAAGTACCCAACTTAGTAAATTAATATAACCAAAAAAGTGATCTCCTGTAATATCTCAGGATGAAATGTCATTTTTCATTCTTCTTCTGTTAGCATAACACCCTCAAATGGACTCAGTCAACATTGGGGAAAGGGGAAACCGGTGGCTGTTGTGAATAATGAGCTATGTTCCTTCGGTTGCTAACCAGGTCAGGCATGCAACTCTCACTGATAATGCTAATGATGTGCTTTACTAATCTAGGTACTTGTCCATTAGCAGGACGGACGGACTGCTATCTGCCAATGTTTATAACCTGAACACTGATAATTCTGATAAGCCTTCTCGTAATTCCTATCTTCATATTCATATTTATTGTATTATATTCGTATTATTGAAATTGTAAACAAAAACAAATGTAATAATAAAAAATACTTTTATTTTACGACATATATATTATATTTATATATATATGATAAATATATATATGTAGAAAATATGATAATTCCCACAACAATCAGAAAACACTTTAATTTTACATATATAAGGCATGAAATGGAAAAAAATAAATTTAATAATAAAAGAAATGAAATAATACAAAAACACTTTAACAATATATGTACATATAAAAGATGAAAAAGAAATAATAACACTCATTTGATGACCTTCACACGATTTCACGTTTCCAATTATCCCAAAATTTTGAAAATATTCAATAGCTGTTCTTCTGAATACTGTAACTCCCAGAATGTAACAAGATCCATAATTTGACAAAAATAATATAAACAGGCCAAAAATAAAGAATTTAATAAGTGAATAACTGAATGTAATAACTGAAAAATAAACAATGTAATAACTGAAAGGTTTGACAAGATAAGAAGAGGGAGGTTATGTGACATAACATTAGATAACATAGATGACAAGGGAGATTTCGTCCCGCCCGGCTAATGGACAAGTACCCTAATCTATAAGTTGTTATCAGTCATTTTTTCAGTTTATTTGGTGATATTTAAAATATAAATTATACTTACTTTTTAAAAACCATAATTTTATCTAGATATATTGATTTCACAATCATTATTTCCATAATCAATTATTTTTTACAGGAATAGTATTTATTTAGTACTAAAAGAATTCTTTTTCAGTTTGTGAATGGTCCATGTCTACAAGTACTTGGTTATACTCGTGATGAAATTACTGGAAAAGATTTGACAACCTTTCAGGATATTACTCCTTTCTTAAGACAACTTGAAAGAGGCTTTGAATGGATTGGTAAGATAAGATGGCGAACTAAATCAGGGGACACTCTTACTCTTCAATGTCATGCCATTCCATTTAGCCCTGGACCAGGGTAAGCAAATGATTTCTATAACAATTATAACTACACACTGACACACACACAGACATACATGCATGTATAGATTCACAAAACTGGAAGACCACCCACCTTTCATTTAAACCTCACCCCTTAATCATTAAACCTCATCAATATTCATTAAAACCTGTGTAATGTGCTAAGAGTTTCAATTTTGAAATTATTATCGTTTTTGTATTTAAAAATGGGTTAAAAAAAAGAATTTTCTGTTGAACTTGGTAGTACAATTTACACTCTACACCAAGCAAAAAAATCTGAGTGCCAAATCGCTACAGAACTAAATATTTCAAAAACTGGGGTGCATAATACATTTCTCACTATAAAGAGACATTCTCTCACTATCCTTGAGTCCAAGTGAGTCAGTGCGAAGGACACTGCCAGATTGGTCCCAAAGGGATCAGCTATGGAGCTATGGGTGGCCTGCTGCTACACCATTGAGACCATGGTATAGAGCTGGGGCCTCTAAAGTTTTTTGCCCCTTGGGCAACATTGAGACCTCCAATAAGTCCTGCGGGCCACGGATTATGATGAAAAAAAAAGTTTGTTCTATAAGTAACACTTCACTTGTGATATAAGCTTTCTAAGAGAAACAACTCATGCAATAAATGTTGCAGTAACCTCATATTTGAGTGATTTACTAAATATTATATTTTTAAATAGTTTTTAAAATTTTATCATGTAATCAAAGAAGCTTTTGCGGCGCCGGATGGGAGGTGATTTTGGGCTGGATCCAGCCTGCATGCCATAGTTTGGAGTCCCCTGGTCTAGAGCAACGTGATTTTGGGTGATCCTCCCCTCCAGACTATCTGCGCTCCCACAAGCTATATACATCTATAAGAGAACCACATCACATGGCCAAAGATTTACATGGTCTAGTACCAACCAAAAAAAAACACACAAATACATATTTAATGCTCTTCAATCTTGAGGAGAATCAATTTCTGAAGTATGAAAAGACATTGTAAAAGTGTTCATAGACCATTTAAATCAGTTATTTAATGCTAAGTTTACCATCAATATTATTATTGATTATTTTTCCTGTAATCTTTATCTTGAGAAGTCTTTAATTAAAGCCACTTACAACATTATTTTTTCTCAGGTTACGTAACCATTATTTATATCTTCAAGACAACCCACTAGAAACTCATGTTTATCCCCGAGGTAGCCTTCCCTCAATAAGGAAAGGATCTTATGATCTAAAATCTATAATAAGTGAAGGTAATAAGGTTTCTAATACAGTATATTCATTATTTATGGTGTGAAAGATTTATTGGATTGTTTAAACTCCGTACATTCATGGAAATGTTTAGTTCATTCATTAAAAAAATTATTTAGGATCTAAATTTTGTTATGCAGAAAGTGTAAATGCATAACTCTTTAGGAAGTTAATTGACTCAGATGAATTTAAATCCGTATCATGTTTCTATTGTTATAACAATATTGATGTTTAAGCATTACCAATATTTCTAGGCAATTACTTAGGAATACTGTAATAAGTACAATAGTTTTACAATAATGCTGAATTGTTATATATTTTAAGAAAATAAAATAATTCAAAGAGTTCTATTGATTTTACTTATTTATGGTGTCATAAAAATATCTTTTTTTCATATAATTAAAGAGAACCAGAAAGCATGGCCGCTTCAAATGGATAGTTATCACTCCCTATCCTACAGGATAACCAGAATTTTAGCAACTGGAAATTCCGACTTGAGCTAATTTTGGAAGAGAAGCAATTAATGGAAATGGTTGAAGAAATACAGAAGTCCCTTCTGATGAACAAAGGAAAAGAAAAAGGGATTTCTACGAAAAGATGCAAAAGCTAAGTCTGTGATAGTGCAGTGTGTCTCAGACAAATATCTCGACCTAGTAAAAGATTCAGCTTGTGATAAAGACATGATAAGAGCTTTAGAAGCTGTATTTGAGAGAAAAAGCATATTCAGTAAACTTTATTTAAAGAAAAGACCTCTGTCCCTAAAATATAAACCTAATGAAAAACTACATCACTTTCTGAATTTGACGGAGTAATTAGAGAATTAGAAAATGCCGGATCATAATGTTGAAAATTGAATTTTTTCAGCAGCCATATTGCTGATAACTAGTTGCCTTCTGATTAATTTTCGACACCCCTCTTAGCCCTAGTTTTCAGCCAGGATATCTTGATTTCAGCTATCCAAAAACCAGTTTGTAGTTCTATTTTATCATTTATAATAATTTTATTTACTTATTTTAAGAGGATTTTTTAGTCAGTTTGTGAATATTATTGCCTACTTAACTAGTAAAAAAAAAAAAAAAAAAATATATATATATATATATATATATATATATTCTACTTTAAAGATGAATTCAGAATGGAGGAGAGGGGATATGCAACAGACAAAAATAAAAAAAACTAACTAATGTTATGGTTAAAAGCTGCTATAAAGCTAAATAATCAAAATATTTTAAGACCTACAGTATTATGTAACAAGTTATCCAACGCATCAGAAGTGTCTTTTTGAGCATAAATGGTGCCATCAAGTTCTTTGGTATTCCTATAAGGTTCTCCAATATTCAATGGAAAATTGTTTCACAAACAAACAAAATAGGCTCCTTATTCTTCACTGTGAAAGAAGAAAGTAGGTTTCTGGAAGGAAGATTAGATCTGTTCAAAAGTGCAGAGGAGTTTGTAAAAGCTTTGAAATATAGCTTTCACAGGTAGAGCATCTGATAAATCTTGGCTGAAGGGATTTTCATTTCGCAATCCTACTTAACTGAACATCTGAAGCCATCACTGTTTCCATGTCTTCTACAAGCAGAATATTGAGATAAAACTATTGAAGCTATATTGAGATAAAAAAATTGCAATTTTTTTTCTGTTGGGAAAGAAATAACAAAAAAATTTAAGGTGTGACAGTTTTTATGACCACCAGTGAATTTGTAATATTCAAATGAAAACAACTAATGATTCAACCCTGTATATTTTACCTGTTTCGGGATCGGCGTAGATCCTAGCTAAGCTTTCTATACCCACCTTCATATGTAGTAAACATTTCTCCACAATACCTTTAAGTTCTTTCATTCTGAAGAATGGCAGAAACTGGTAATTTTGGATTGTGAAAATTTCATAGTTGTCAAAAACTAGTACTTCAGGGTGCTGAAAACTGCCACATGCAGATGTTTTAATCTTTTCTATAAAACAATAAATAAAAGATAATGTTACACACATATAATTTAAAATTAGAGACCTTTGCAGACTTAATAGAATCAAATTTGCTAACCCAAATACCCGAAACTAGACAAAAACTTTTAAAGTATCCGTAAATGTGCCAAAAACTGGAGTGCCTATATAATTTTGTTTGTTTCATTTTAACACACGTCTATTCAATAAGGTTTTACTGATCACTCCAGAAGTATTCACTAATTATAATCATTAGTATAGAAATAATTTCACGAACACTTATATATAGTTTTAAAAAAATATTTGTCTAGAGAATTTATGAGAGTTAGAATCATGATGAAAGGAATGTAAATTGATCTAAGTAATAATAAGACAATGAGAAAAATGGCCAAAGACAGAACTGAACCATAACAAATTTAATTACAACTTAATACCATAACAAATTAACAAACTTGAAGACAAATTGACATTATTTATCTATATTATTGACTTGACTTTAAGTAAAGTAATATTAGATTAAAGGAACAAAACATCTATTGAGAAGGAAAGGACAAAATTTGATTTTTTTTCTTAGTTTTGATGTACTGAGCCAACTAAGTTCTTTGTTTTGTTTTTGATTTTTGTTGTATATTTATCATAACTGTTTTATTTTGTTAAATTTTTATTATTCAATCATTTAAATTAAATAACTTTATAATTAATTAGAATTGTTATTTTGATTATATATATATATATATATATATATATATATATAATATATATATATATATATATACTTTCATATGGAATATATTGTGATTAGAACAAATGGTGTCAATGCTATGCCCTGTAGAACAAATGTTTTTGCTTCAATACAAATTCATTTGTTCTACAGGGCATATCATTGACACCATTTGTTCTAATATATATATATATATATATATATATATATATATATATATATATAATATATATATATATATATATGTATATATATTATATATTTTAAAATTATTTAATTGGGAATAAGGTCACTTGATAATTATTCAATAAACTACTAAATGTTCATTGCTTCTCTGTCAATAAACATTTAGTAGTTTATTGACTAATTATTAAGTAACCTTATTGTTAATTAAATAACTATTTTAAAATATAATACTCAAAGGTCGATTAAAGAAATTTTGTATATATATATATATATATATATATATATATATATATATATATATATATATACAATTTATCATAAAAAAATATTTGTGAAAAATTATCCACATAAATATATTTTCTTCTATAGGTTCAGCAAGAAGGCAGAGTCTGGCTAAGTTGTACAATCTTCCTTTAGAAGCACCTATCACTAAGGTTTTATCTCTATTGTGTGCTGCACAAGAAAATGCTGCTCAACCTGTTGTACAAATGCTTGAACAAGTATGTTAGGTTCAAATCCAATAATGGGATTTCAAAATATTTATAAATTATTGTTATTTTTTAATAAAATCAAAATTATATTTTTATTTTATTTATTATATTTTAAAACAATATTTGATGACTTCTATTACCAAAATACATTTTTGGTGTCTGAAAACTTGTTCTAAAAGAGTTATATTTATCAGAAAGACCTGCAAAAATAATAATAAATAAAAGTATGCATTCAATTACAGAAGCTGAGACATTAATGTTTATTAAATGCACCTTTTGAACTTTTATAAGTGATGATCTGTTATGCTAATATAAACAGACATTTAACTAACAAATGAAACATTACAAATTTTTTTATTGTATTTCTTTATGTAATATTTTAATTTTTTCCTCATCAGTTAGGGGTCTCCAAACTTCTTGGCCTGTAGGTCACATTTACACCTTCAATATATGTACTAAATATCAATGTTACCAATATAGGGTTATAAAAAGATTGTTTTGTTTTTTATTTCCTGTAATAAATTTTTTAGAAACTTTTTAACATTAATTTGCTCTTAAAGAATCTCTACTGTGTTATGGTCTTATAATTAATATTAAGAATTAAAGATTCTGTTCAATCTAGGTAATGGATATATTGCGTACCACTGAGCTGTACACTTCACATCTAAAAGCTGATAATTTGAGAGCAGAAGACCCTGTAACAACAAATCTTATTGCTGCATTAGTATCGGTAGGTCCTTTCACAGATTAACTTTTAATTTTGGTTTTTTTAACTTTGCATAATATTATCTACTAGTTTATATATATATATATATATATATATATATATATATTAATAATGTTCATAATTTTAACTTCTGGTGCATTAATAGTTCTGCTATGATTGGATCATTAAAATCAGTAATACAGCCTGGTTACTTTTGAACAGTACTCCATATTGACATTAACTGAATCAATTTAAAATTATCTTACTTATTATCCTGTTTTTATGCACCACTTAAAAACTAAATAAAGAGGCTAAAATTAATAATTAAGTTATTTTTAATCTTATATATGGCTTTATATTGTGTATTCTATTTTTATCTCTCTATTATTTTTTTTTTCTGAATTCTGTGATTGTATTTTATTTTATTTTTCCAAAAAATTAGAGAATTTCTCCTAAAATTACTGTATTTTTAAAGGTATAAATTAGCTTAACTTGTTTTTAGAAGTTAATTTGTGAGTCCCTTGTGTATTTTTACATTCCTAAAATTGTCACTATTTTAATTTGTTTCAGCACTAAGTGTGAAGTTACAGAACACAATGTCATTTTAATATCTCAGTAAGTTATTAATTGAGAAACTATAGTTAAAATATAGTTTAATTTAAGATGATCCGAACTTACCTCTTACCAGAAAAAAACTCTTCTCCATCTCGTCAATTCATTCTTACAACGGTTTTTATTTTCATTTAAATTATGTTTAAAATGTGTAATAATGGGTGAGTACATACATTAGGCAATTATATTAAAGCAATAATTTCATCCAACTAATATGTTATTAATATTCTAACGAATGATAACATTTCAGAAGCATTAATGAAACAAAACTAGAAGTGTTAAAACCAACAATTAAGCATTTATGTTTTTATTATTAAGTTACAGTAATCCTAACCATAATAAAATTTTTTTTTTTGTGTGTTTTAAGAAATATTTTAGTACTAGCATGATCTGCATCACTTCAGTTCTATCTCACATTACATTAAAAATAAGTAATGATCTTCACCTAAAAAGAAAAAAAAAAACATATAAATAATTCTATTGTAGTTAGTGTTATTTTATGAAATTGTAACCAGAAACAGTTTTAAACATCAGTTTTGTTGAAATGACATAGAATAAGTGTTGCCAATTCAACGTTAGTTTTATAATTCATTAATGACACAATGATCTGTACTGAAATGTAAGACAGCCAAGAATTTGTTCGTAATTTGATTTTTTTTTTTTAATATTTAGAATTTTTAAATGTAATTTTAAATTAAAAGTTTCGCGATTCTGTATAACTTGTGGATGATTAATGGCATTGTTATGAATTTGCATTTTTATTAATATAAATAACTGATTAAAGGAATAGTTGGTCAGGGAGTGCAGTCAACAATTACCTACTATTTGTTTGTAATATTTATATATTGCCTAGGTTTCGACCTACGTTGTAGGTCTTCCTCAAGGATTGGTCCAACAATGAGTCTGAAGGGCTCTGGAATTGTTGGCTATAAAGAAACATTACACTAAAATAGTGTGTGATTGTTGGCTGCACCCATCTAACAACCAACTATTCCTTAAATTAGAACTACAGTCAATCATTTCCATGCCATTATAGATAACTGCTTGATTAATAACATTAATTTGTTTCAAATAAATCATTAGAACCAAATTTTGAATTGATGGGTACTTTATGAAAAAATATTAAAACCTTTTTTTTTTTAAATTAACCTTCTTAAGGTAAAACTTAAAGGGAGGGAACCAAGGTATTTGAGTTAAAATTATCATTTTCACATAAAGAGTATATTTTCTTTCCGCTTATATATTTATTTATTTATTTTTATTTTATTTTTATTTTTGTTTTTTGCCTAGCGGGAAAAGTTGGCAGAATGCGGTATTTCAAGTGATTTGCAGCAAGTTTTGGTGAGACAGAATTGGCAACACTGGCTAGTTATTTCCTGAACTGGTATGTTAGAAATGTGTTGTGTTATGTAAACAATTTAGTGGTGTTATTGAAATATTTGTCTGTGTGTATATTTAAATTTTTTTCCGGTTAATACATGTGATGTGGAAATGATGATTTTTGTTATTGGTTTCATAAATATGTGGTGAAAAATTTTAATTAATATAATCTATCACTTATATAATAACCAACAAAGATAATTTTAACATTTAATCCTGCATAAATTAGCCTTACAATTTACACACTCTGTTCATCTCTCTCTACCTCTTTCTCAAGGAAATTATTATGGAAAAAGTAAAATATTGAAGAACAATTATTCTGAGGCATGGTAACACTGATGCTCAGATTGTGCCATTTATTTCAGAAAGCATAGTGTAGATGTTCAGTATTACCTGGATGAATCCCATCAATCCCATTCTATGGGTGCTGGAGAAGTGGTTAACTTTCTTGCTCTTGACTTATAAATAGGTCGATAACCTTATCTCTGATTGAAGCCTTCGATGTGCTTTGGAATCCTAAGAAGGTGATATCTAATGCAGCTGAAGAGAATAGATTCTTTAATTTAAAGATTAAAAAAATTGGAGGCCACTAATATCTACTTTCAAGTCTTAAATCCATCCATACTCCAGTATAAGTTCCTTGGTATGTGGCAATGAGTAGATATTAAGTCTATTGATAGAAATTCTAAGCCCAAAACAACCTTTCAATATGAGTCAATTGTGCAGTACATTTTATCGAAAATCTTAGAGATTGTTCGGGGAATTAGAGGAAATTTCTTGAATATAATAGTGTTATATCTCTATATTATCCAGATTTTAGACTTGGTTGGAACACATGCACAGTACTCCACACAATTCTGACATATTTGTGAAGGGTGATGGGCGAAGATTTCTGTCTTTGTTTCCATATGTCTTTGTTTATTCAATTGACCATTTGTATGTCAATTCAGTTGATTGCCATTTGTTCCTGAAGTAATTTGGAAGCTTCAGTGGACCACTGTTGCAACTTGATATATATATATATATATATATATATATATATATATATATATATATATATATATATATTTACAACTTTTCCTTAATCAACCTTTGAGTGTTAAATTTAAACTTAACTATTTAATTGGGAATAAGGTCACTTAATTATTATTTAATAAACTATTGAATGTTCATTTCTTCTGTTTATTGACGTTTCGATCCCGGTATCCCCTTTTTACCAGTCAACCATGGGATCCTCCTCAAAGCTAGAATTTTAAAAAATAGAGCTTCGATCAGGCCAGGGACACACCGACAGTCTCAGAACCGTTCACCGTTAAGCTACTCCACCAGAACCGTCCACCAGCACATATATTAAGCTACTGAGTAGCTTAACGGTGAACGGTTCTGAGACTGTCGGTGTGTCCCTGGCCTGATCGAAGCTCTATTTTTTAAAATTCTAGCTTTGAGGAGGATCCCATGGTTGACTGGTAAAACGAGGATCTCTCTCTCTCTCTCTCTCTCTCTCTCTCTCTCTCTCTCTCTCTCTCTCTCTCTCTCTCTCTCTCTCTCTCTCTCTCTCTCTCTCTCTCTCTCTCTCTCTCTCTCTCTCTCTCTCTCTCTCTCTCTCTCTCTCTCACTCACTCACTCACTCACTCACTCACTCACTCACTCACTCACTCACTCACTCACTCACTCCCACATGTAACATTAAAAAAACTTAATCTCTAATTTTAATATTTTATAAACTAAAGTTTATTACTAAGCACATTTCGATATTTAACTCATTTGAATTTTACCTTCTACCACCTTAAATAGTTAAACTGAAAAAGATCTTACATTAACTGAAGTGAGCAGAACATATTTGTATGTACTCAAAACTATTGGGTCGAAATTGTCCAGAATAATCATCACGTTTAAATATTGATGCCCTTGAGATTTCATTAAGAGTATCTTACATTTTCATGGTAAATATTTAATTATCTTCCAGGAATTCAATTTATCTTTTTTACTTTAGCTTTATATTTTGACAAATCTGTGTCCTGTAACTTTGCAATTTTAGCAGTTAGGGAACTTAAATTAAATAAACCATAAAATTGGTGAATGATAGTGAAGAAATAGGCATCAAAATAATTATTGTACAACAAAACATATTGTTAATCATTAACCAATGAAAAGTTTGGTGGTATAGATATAAGGAGGAATAGTTTTGAATATAAGTTTAAATAAATGTGGTTTAACTACCTAATATTCAATTAAATATTATTTCCTAGATTATTTTCAATTTCAATAGGAAACAGAAAATTTAATGACGGAAAATGCTTGTTATTTTTCTGTCATAAATAAAATTACTTAATTCATGTCACATATCCAGGAACCTGATAATATGAATTCACATGACTATTATAGCCCTACTGTTCTTAATATGTCCACTGACATTCATAGAACAAAATTACAAGGTTATTAACTTAATATGTTGAATAAAACAGAATATTTAGCTTTGAAGAAAGATTTGTTTTTTGAAGAATTTATGTTATACTAAATTTTTAAAGCAACTGTTTGGTTGGCCCAGAAATACCCCAAACTACATAGTCCGCCTTGAAATGGGAAGAGAACCATTAAGAATGAAAGTAATAAAAAAGATGATAAATCTATGGACCAAGCTTGAGCTCATGCCAGAAGAGCGACTCCCAAAACTTTGTTTTAATAGACTTAAAACATTAGATAAGGATAAGCCTGACATAGACTTCAATTGGGTGTCTCAATTTAGAACAATAGCCGAGCTTAATGCCTTTGCAGAGAGCTTTCTGTTCACCCCACAAACGGACTTCTTCGACACAAAGACGATATCCTTGAAAAAGCACACAACTATTATTTCTCAGCCGACATACAAAGAACCTTAAACTCCATGAACTACCCTTTATACAGAATGCTATGCAGTTACAATGCTCCCGATCCTGAAATGTACATTACATTCAAAGTCCACATAATGAAATTGAGATGTGTTAGTCAATTAAGAGTTGCAAACCCAGAACATATCAGAGTCAATTCAAAAAATAGAACATTTTCGATCGAATCTCATGAAACCTGTATATCATGCAGTCAGTTTATCTACAACAGTCTACATCACATTCTCCTTCACTGCCCAGCGTACAATGACTATAGACTAAAATTCCTTCAAAACTTCATCTCAGAATCTTCTGATAACCACAACATCGAAACCGTATTGAATATCGATTGTGCAGATAAGTTAAATAAAGTTTACTATTATATGATGGGAGTGCACAAAGTGCATACACAAAATTGTTGATCATAGCCATACTCTATTAAGCGTTTGTTTTTAGTTTATCTTAAGAGTAATATTTTGTTTATATTTATAAATATTTTTATTTTTTATTGTTTCTATCATAGTAACTGGTTCATATAACTATTATTATGCAGTAATCGTTTTATTTATTTTTTTTTTTATTGTTATTCATGTTTTTTGAAACCCATTCTAAACGTTACATATTGCAAATTTTATTTATATTTAAATTATATGTATGTAAATTTGTAAAACCATGTTATTGTACAATAGCCAAGCTAGACTCTATTTGTATGGGGAACCCCCTTAAAACAAATAAAATATCTGTCTATCTATTTATCTATGTTATACTATATGGGACTTTGTGGCATCCACTCGACTATTGTATCATATTTGAGGGCATCTCAGCATTTAATTGTTGCTTTTGTTAATTGGCTGATAATGAATGACTAATTTTATTTTCTTGAAAATTTTAATACCCTTATTGAATTTAATAGTTTTTCAAATCCAATCAAGGATTGATATCTCTCTAATTCCTAGATTACTAAATTAATTTGTACTTTCTTATCATTGGTAAAATAAGATGTTACTAAAATTTCAAATGATAAACTGGACAACCCGATTAATTCGGCATTCCAAAAAAGAGGAAGCTCTTTCTGAATGGACTGAATAGACATTGTGATCAGATGATTCCAAAAATTCAACCTATTGACATCAGCCTCGATAGAAAAGAGTTTTCAAGACAAATATTATCAATTGATAAAGAAGTTATTTGAGAATCTGAGGTAGACTCAATGAAAATTATTTGGAATTACCAAGAAAGATTGAAGTTTCTCATTCTGCTATCAATTATGAACTTCATTACTTGAGAAAAGTGAATCACTTATCCAGAGTTGTTCCCTATGAGTTGACCTTTGAGCAGTAGTTGGTACTTTGTGAAGTAGAAATTTGTCAACAACTTTTGAATAATTGAAATGACCATTATTTCATTAAAATAATTGTTACTTGTGATGAGAAGAGAACGATAAAGAAAACCTAAGACCTTGGTTGTTTCTTAAACAATAGTCTGACAGCAATCTGCCTGCTGTGCCATTTTCTAAGCAAAGAAAATTTGAAAAAGGAATAAAAAAAAAATGAATTCATGCCAAGAGGATTCAGAACTTTATAGTGAACTGCTACAAAAACATATGATGTGATCAAAAATTACATAGGATTAGAAAATATAATTAGGTTTTGTTTCAACAAGACAATGGATGACCACAAACTTCAGAAATAAATGTGATTAAGCTTCCCCTCACTCAGCTTCTAGTTCACACTTACCACCTTCTGAGTTCTGTCTGTTCCAATCAGTGGCTCACTATCTTCAAAGAAAACATTTAATTCTCCTAACAAGACTCAAAATGAATTTAATAATTCTTATTTACAAAGCCCACCTCGCGCGGGCTCATTACCGCGTATGGAGGAACATCCCACGGGTGGCAGATATAGAGATGGTCAGTGGAAATTCCTCCCGGTTAAGTCTGATGGACTCGCTGACCAACAATGAGAGGGGCCCACCAGACTTGCTGGAGGGAGAGGACCTACAGACTTACTAGAGGCAGGGGCCCACCAGACTTGCTGAAGGTTGTGACATAGGATTGAACTCCCTACTCACATATCTTTAGTTTACCATACACCACAAATAGTCATGGATCTCCCTAAGGTAAAATGCTCATTATCCGGAGGTAAACTAGTCCGCCGTTCGAGTCTCGGGGTGGGTACTGCTTTAGGGAATTCATGGTGCAAGTTTAATAATAGGGATTTGAATATTGGTACGTGGAACATAAGGAGTTTACAACACAGCAGGGGGGTTAAAATTGGTCGTGAATGAGGTTAATGGATACAATTTGGATGTTGTGGCTCTGCAAGAGGTTTGCTGGCCAGGGGAGGGCTCAATGAGAGAAGGAAAGTACACTATTTGGTACGGAGGAAGTGGGAATCATTTTTTAGGTACCGGGTTTCTAATTAGGAATAGATTGCTATCCGCTTTGAGGGACATTCAATTCTTTAGTGATAGAATTTCAGTAGCTATATTTCAGGTATGTTGGTTTAAAATCGCATTAATAAACATACATTGTCTGAACAAAGACAGTGATGATGAAGTCAAATGCGAATTTTATGATAAACTCGAATGGGTTTATAATAAACTACCACAAAAATCCATGGAAATAATTGTAGGTGACGCGAACGCAAAGGTGGGAAGGGAAGAAGTTTATGTTCCGACGATTGGTAAAGAAAATTTGCATGAATATAGTAATGATAATGGAATCCTTCTGATAAACTTTACCATCTCGAAAAACCTGATAATTAAAAGTACTACGTTTAAACATAAGGATCTTCATAAATATACTTGGACACCACTGGATTCGCAAACACGAAATGAAATAGATCATGTCTTGATACAACATAGCTGGCAAAGCAGTATAATTAATGTACGGTCTTACCGCGTAGCAGAATTTGGGTTGGATCATGAATTAGTAATCGCGAAACTTTGATAAAACCTTAATATAAAAAAGAGAAAAGAAAATTGTTTCTATTTTGAGAATTTTAATTTGGAAAAATTAAAAAATCCATCAATCAGAACCCAATTCAAGCTAGATATTAAGAATAGGTTTGAAGCTTTAGAGCTTTCTGACGAGGACCGTGAGGATATTGACAAGTTATGGGTAGAGATCAGGTATAATATTAAAGCAGTCGGTAACTCGTGTCTAGGAAAATATGAATAACAAACCGTGGTTTGATGAAGATTGCTTAAACATGTGCAACAAAAGAAAAACCACTTAATTAAAAGCTCTAAATAATCCTAAAGAAGGCAATCTGGTATATTTCTGAACCTCAAAAATTGAAACGACAAAATTGCTCAAAAAATAAAAAAATTGAGTATCTTAAAAATAACCTCTGACTTGAAGCAGTCAACCAACCGGAAAGTCATCCTTATAACTGGATTAAAAACAAATGTATATCATTATTCCCATTCATGTGACCATGGATCTATTAAAACTTGTCTGTACTAGTCTGTCTTGTCTTAAAAATGACTTTTCATGTAAACTGTTCTCGATGGTATACATACTTTTTGCTTAATGAATTATATATTTCATGTTAAAAAGTAGTTTAGGATCATTCAACACCAAATCAATCAATAGAAAAATATATTTTTGCAAATTTGTAAGTAGCAGAATAATGGTGAAGTTGAATAAGGGAAGTTGATGACTGCGAAGGCACGCTCATAATTGTAGGGTATCTGAATGGCAGAGTCGGTTGTAGCTCCGAGAGATGGTCGGGAATCTTAGGAAGATCTGGTGAGGAATTCATAAACGATATTGGTCACAGAATCCTGAACTTCTGTGAGGCAAATGATCTGATGGTAACAAATATATTTTTTCTGCATAAAGAATGTCATAGATAACGAGAGAAGAAGCGGGAAGAAATGAAAAATCTATTATTAACTATATTTTGGTCAAAAGAGAAGAAATGCGAGGAGTAATGGCTGCCAGGGTCAAGCTAGGATTTGAGATAGGCAGTGACCATTATCTGCTGATAATTAATAGATGTTGGAACTAGTTGAAACCACGGAAAAGAAATAAGAACTCCAAGAAAAAGGTCATAAAATCATATCACTTAAAGCAGGATGACTTGGCAACCTATTTTCAAGAAGAAATAGAAAGAATGGCCCTAGACAACAACAGACATTGGGACTTTTATTTATGGGATTCTTAATTAAAAATTAAAAAACTTAAGTTTCCTGGTTCTCTGTATATAATCAGATGATGGTTTATGGTAACTTTTTATAAAATTTAGTGTTTGTCTCTTATGTGAAATTAATGTCAATCTAAACTTCAAATCATTATCACAAAGTTTCCCATTGATTGATATCAACTATAATTCTGTTGTTGATGACTTTTTAGAATCATTAAAAGAAAGAAACTTTGAATGATCAAAAATGTTTTTAAAAAACTAATTAAACTACAAAAAGGTATCGTCTGCTATAAACAACATAAATTACGTGGTTTGGAGCAATTTTTGCTTAAAGTGGAAATACATTAAATATAATCTCATCAGTAACAGTTGATTTTATTTTAAAAAATGTATAGGGTCATTTTTATAGACATTTTAAAGTACTTTAGTATTATACTGAACAATCTTTGCAAAAAACCTCATAGTTTTTGAGATATTCTCAAAAAACTAAAAATATCAGTTTTCTGCTCTTCTCCCTCCCCCTCTCCCTATCAAAACCCGAGAAGGGATTCTTTGGGGACTCTTTAGCAGTTATTAAGGAGAGGATAATGAACAGTTTCTGACAAGTTTCATCTTTATTTTTTTAATGTTGGGGTAAAGCTGTTTTTCCCCCTAACTTTACTGGATTATAAGTTTGTTAAAGTCAAGCAACATATAAAATTAAATTCACTTAAATTCAGAATTTCTTTCTATATATTTTCTTTACACGTCAAACTTGTATAATTTAATACATTAAAGCAAATACATTAATAATGTATTTCCTTTCTACAAATATTATTTTATTCCTTATCTATCTTCAGAAAAGAAAAATGTTTGTCCTTTTTTATTTCAATATCCTGAAGAAGCTGAGATACTTGATCAACTAAATTTTGTTTGTAAAACTTAGATACGATCAACTACTACATCTTTATTGATTTTAATTTTTTATTTTAGTATTTTTGATTGATTTTAGTATTTAATACTTTTCCATACTCAAAATTTAAAAAAAAAATTCATTGATGGTTCATTAAAACCTCTATAATTCGTACTGTCAAAGGTCCAAGGGTTAAAAATTAATTATTGATATAAAAAGTAAGGTACTATGAGAATCGGTTATTTTTTCTTATTCATTTTTCCACTTACAACAGTCTTTGACCAACATACAGCATTTTCCCCACTAAGCCTTTTTAATTTTATGCTTGCTTTTTTTAATACCTAATAAACCAACCATTACTCATAAGAATGTTGATAGATCAAAATTTTGTGCAAATCATTTTCTTTTTTTTTTTAAATCACCTTCTATTAGAGAGGATATAAGAGTTGATTGTTCTTATGTTCTTTGAAATATTTATATCATAAATGAGGATCATGAACTATATGACATTTGGACGTATAAATTTCTGCTGTTTAGTTATATACAATTCTTATACAAGGTGAGTCGGGAGAAATATGTCAAACTCCAAAGGTTCCATATAGGAAAATAAAAAAACATATGTTCTTATATGATTTTCATTTATTTAAATTGTATTTTCTAGTTATAAATAAATAATATTTCACAAATAAATAATATTTCATAGATTTATTAGCATTATGATTTTGTATACAACAGATTGTAAACAAGTTACAATCAGAGTGTGAATGTGATCTGTGAACACTATTATAAATGTTCTTGAGACAGATTGTAATATTTTTCAATAAATAAGTTTTAAAAAACAATTAGATTATAACATATGTTAATTGTACCAGTGATCATCACAGTGATTTCATACTTATTTTCTGTGGCTTTATTAAAGTCTTACAAAATGCCAAACACTTATTGATATAGAGAATATGTTATTTATTTATGGTTTTTGTGATGGGTGTGCTTATAGGTGCTACTGAAAAATATCTGTAACAGTTTCCTCATCACAGATATTCTGATGAAAAGGTATTTATCAGAGTTTTTAACAAATCGTGCAAGAGCAGAACACTTCCCTTTGCTATAACATCTGAATGAGCTATTTGCCATGGCTTAGAAGAAGTAGAAAATATTCTTGATCTAGTTGAAGATCAAATAATCAGGTCATGAAGAATAGCTCCTCAATTGGACATTCCACAAACAAGAGTAATAAACACACTTCATGAGCAAGACTTGTTTCCATACCATGTAGAGAGTATACCACCTGCAACCGGAAGATTATCCTAAATATATAAAATTTTGTCAGTGAATAAATGACAATCCTCATGTTCTATCATGCATGCTATTCATGGATGAAGCAAAATTTGCTTGTTACGGCAATTATAACACTCACAACTCTCATATGTAGGCCAACAAAAATCTTTGATATTTTATTCATTTATATAATTTGTCCTTTTGTTTTTATTACCTCGATGAAGACTAATTCTTAGATTTTTTACAATTTGTTATTTATTGTTTATTTAATGAAATTTACAACTGTAAAAAAAAAATATAACCAGTAAAAACGCAGACATTATAAATAATGACATGAACAGACTTGAAGAGATACTGCCCAGTGGTAGCACTCCCTGTTTAATTCTAGGTAAGAAGATCACGAGGCCATCTTCTTTTCAGATGCCTAGGGGGATTATCAGGAATCGAGGAAGAAGCAAGGCTGGAAACAAGTGGATTCGGATGGGACTGGAGTTTATCATGAAAGTATAGGTATCTGGCTCGGGCTAAATTAGCGGCATATGGAATATTAAGGTCTTTATGAATGGTTTTATTTGTGACAAAATATGGAGCATTAAGGATTTTATGAAAGATTTTGAATTGTAAGGATTGGATACGATAGGAATTCGATAGTTTGGTAGAGCCCAAAGCTCAACTCCGTATGTCCATATATGTCTTATTATAGTTAAGTAGATAAGTCTTTTGTAATTAATTGAATGTTTAGAGGGTTTGTCTAGTAAGTGTTGGAGCAGTCGGCAACGTCGAGCAGTTTCTTGTCGTTCTGTCTAGTATGTAGATTTTTTTTACAATTTGAATTACAAGAACTATCAGAAGATGTTCCTCTGAACATCAGCATTAAAATGCACTTTCAGTATGACAGAGCTCCCAAAAGTCCCACTTCGCTTGTAAGGGGAGGTAATATTTGGATGAAAGGTTTCCAGATCGTTGGATTGGTCGTGATAGTCCAATTAGTTAGTCTCCAAGATCTTTACATCTTACGGTATTGATTTATTGTTTATGGAGCAGGCTCAAAGATGAAGTATGCAAAGTAAAGGTAGACATTCGAGATATACTAATTTAACATATTAAAAATGCAGCAGGCATCATTAATGGAAGATATGAACCAATCAAAAGGGCTACTGTCGCCCTTTGAAGACAAAGCCAAAAATGTTTAGAAGTCAATGGTGGTATTTCTGAATATTTATTAAATTGAGACTTTGATAACTAAAATGTTGATACTTGTAAGAAGTATTGTTTTTTTGTGAAATTTTGTTTATTTGTAATTAACCAATAAATTTTTTTTAAATGAAAATCTGATAAGAATATATGAGTATTTCTTTTTTTTATTATTTTCTGTGTGAAACCCACTCATGGAGTTTTACCCGTTCCTCTTTACTTTCCCAGTACAGCATTAATAATATTATATATATATATATATATATATATATATATATATATATATATAACTATAAATTCTATCTTACAAGTTTAGAAACAATTTCTTCTTACTTGCTCTCTTCCCTGAACTATCTATAAACAATAAAAGTTATTGAGGTTTTTTATTTGTAAATATGAATTATAGAGATATATAATTTACTGGAATACGAAATATTAGTATCCTATTGTATTATAATCATATATATTTAAAAATTTTCAAAATTTAAAGTGAAGTTCAATCTCCATTAAATCCTATAATTATTGAAACTAAAATCTAATTTTCATTAAATAAATTAAGATTATTAGCTAATATTGTTTTTTAAAGCTTAATTTTTAAGGTTTAGTTACTGAATCCCTAACTTTTACACACTAGCTTCCCTAAATAGTTTCAATCGAGAATGATGTCATCTAAGATTTTAGTTTATTGAGAATCAGCTTGATTCTCGTGGTTATAATATGTCCACTCTATTGAAAGTTCTTGTCCTTGGTTTGAATTATGACAAGCACTGTATAAATCCTGGTTTTTATTCTGATGCTGCTTGATAAAATTTATAATCCTGCGGAATATTGTTTGTGCATTTTTATAATTTTGAAAAGTTGATAATAAGTTCAATCTTTTGATTTAATTGAATAGATGATTATTCATGCTAATAATAGACAATTATTCTGCTAAATCACTTTTAATTACAACTGCTACTGATGTATAGTTTTTGATATTTTGTTGTATTCTGTTTTTATACTAAAACTTTCTTGTTTGCAGTCTATGTAGTAAAAAAAAAAAATCAATTATCAATTTATTGTGAATAACTGCCTCTAACAATTTTTGTTTTGTGATAGGTTTGATTTAACAAGATGTTAATGAAACTGAAATCAATGGTGGATTTGTTCATGATAAAATAAATTTTAATTATTTACCAAAAATAAAGTTATGATCTAATATACAATAATGATACAAGTGAAATTCATAAAATATCATTATTAATTGTTGGGTCAATTGGTGTTTCTTTTTGTAACAGCAAGGACCTCCTTCTGCAATAATGCCAAGAAGAAGTTCAAATGAATCAGCAGTATCAAAAAAGAAACAAGGGACAAAAAAGCATTCACACTTACTTCTGCCCATGTCTAGAGATCTGAAAGAAGCACTTGAGAAGTTATCTGTTTGGGATTTTGATGTTCTCTTAGTTGAAAAGCTTACTGCAGGCAAGTGAGTAAACGTGTTATTTATTTTATCGGTGACTTAGTTGGTCGGGACAGACTGCTATCGGCCAATGTTTATGATCAAAACTCTGATAATTCTGATATTGATAATACCTATCTTTGTATTCATATTTATGGAAATAGAAATAGACAAAAATAAATGTAATAATAACAAAACACTTTTATTTGACATTTTATTCATTTTGGGAGACAAAATACAATATGTATATCACTTAATACATACAACGTATATACATTCATACTTTATATGTACGTGATATATACATATAAAACACTTTTATTTTACATTTCATTTAATTTGGCAGAGAAAATAGCTTAATACTATTTAAAATAGTGAGGAAGAAGTCTTCTTCTCTGTGAGCCCGCCGCCACAAAAATTCACATAAATAGGAATCTCAGATGCTGCCTCACAGTTCCTCATTGCTTATTATTTCTCCACTTAGCTGAGCCCCATGATTGTTTGATGTGTTGAGTATGGAAATCAATTGAAGGATCAATAAAGTTATACCTGTGATTCACCTGCCAATGGTTATACTTTGGTTCATTCAGTTGTTGGGTGTTGTATTCTTTCCAACTGTCAGAATATATGGTGCTTCTCTCTTATATATTATTTTTAATACCTCGCACGGGTTCATTACCGCATATGGGGAGCGTGCCACAGGTGGTAGATCTGGGGATGGCCATTGGACATTCCTCGGAAGCTCCTCCCGGTTAAGTCCAATGGACTCGCTGACCAACAATGAGAGGCTCGCTGACCAACAATGAGAGGGACCCTCCAGACTTGCTGGAGGGAAGGGACCTCCAGACTTGCTGGAGGGAGGGGACCTCCAGACTTGCTGGAGGGAGGGGACCTCCAAACTTGCTGGAGGGTGGGGACCTCCAGACTTGCTGGTGGCAGGGGCCCATCAGACTTGCTGGAGGGTGTGACGTAGGATTGAACTTCCTACTCACCTATCTTTAGTTCACCTATCTACTCACCATACACCACAAATAGTCATGGATCTCCCTAATGTAAAACGCTCATTATCCGGAGGTAAACTAGTCCCCCGTTCGGGTCTCCGGGTGGGGAATGCTTTAGAGGATTCATGGTGCAAGTTTAATTTAAATATTGGTATGTGGAACGTTAGGAGTTTACAACACAGCAGGGGGGTTAAAATTGGTCGCAAATGAGGTTAATGGGTACAATTTGGATGTCGTGGCTCTGCAAGAGATTTACTGGCCAGGGGAGGGCTCGATGAGGGAAGGAAAATACACTATTTGGTACGGAGGAAGTGGGAATCATTGTTTAGGTACTGGGTTTCTAATTAGGAATAGATTTCTATCCGCTTTGAGGGACGTACAATTCTTGAGTGATAGAATTTCGGTAGCGATATTTCAGGAACGTTGGTTTAAAATCACGTTCATAAACATACATTGCCCGATCGAAGACAGTGACGATGAATCCAAATGTGAATTTTACGATAAACCTGAATGGATTTATGATAAACTACTGCGAAACTTCATGAAAATAATTGTAGGTGACGCAAACGCAAATGTGGGGAGGGAAGAAGTTTATGCCCTAAAGATTGGTAAAGAAAGTTTACATGAATATAGTAATGATAATGGGATCCGCTTGATAAACCTTGCCATCTCGAAAAACTTGATAACTAAAAGTACTACGTTTTTTTTTTGTTTTGTTTTTTCCGATATTGTTGTGCACCACGGCCTCAAAAAGGCCTATTGTGCGTCGTCCTAAACTCAGTTAAAACAGGCCAGATGCCTTTGCGAACCTATTGATACTGATGGGATCAATCAGTTCGCAGTGCTTGGGGTCAGTGATGCGCTCACATCCAAAGTGAAAGTATCGCAGTCTAGCCAGATTATCACATTTGCAGATAATGTGATAGGCCGTTTCATCCCCCAGGCCACATAGCCTGCAGGTGGACGTTTCACTTACATCCAAATTGAAAAGGTGCTTATTTAATTGACATTGACCAGTATGCAGTCCTGTCACTCGCCTAATGGTATTCCTGTCCATTAGAAGAAGTGAATTGCTTCTTTTATGGCAGGGCCCTACAAGGAATAGTTTAAAGTGGATCTGTTTCCTAGTCTGTGCCCAGTGTAGCATAAATTTATTGCCCACAATTGTCTTAATATATCTTTTGGCAAAGCCAAGGCTTATCCCACAAATAGGCTCTGCTGCAATCTGCACCTGTGGAGAGCCTTTCCTAGCAAGGTAATCAGCTTTCTCATTTCCTGGAATCCCTGAATGCCCAGGTACCCATTCTACTCTCACCTTGTTAGTATTACAAAGAAGATTAAGATTGCCTTTGCATTCATCCACCAACTTTAAGCAACTTGTATAACTATTCAGGGCCCCAATTGCCACTTGACTATCCGAAAGTACTACGTTTAAACATAAGGATATTCATAAATATACCTGGACATCACCGGATTCGCACATACAAAATCAAATCGATCATGTCTTGATACAACATAGCTGGCAAAGCAGTATAATTAATGTACGGTCGTATTGCGGAGCAGAATGTGGGGTGGATCATGAATTAATAGTCACGAAACTTCGACAAAAACTTAATATAAAAAAGAGAAAAGAAAACCGTTTCGATTTTGAGAATTTTAATTTGGAAAAATTAAAAAATTCATCATTAGAACTCAATTCGAGCTAGATGTTAAGAAAAGATTTGAAGCTTTAGAACCTTCTGACGAGGATCGCGAGGATATTGACAAGTTATGGGTAGAGATCAGGGATAATATTAAAGTGGTCGGTAACTCGTGTCTAAGAAAAAAGAAAAATAGGATTAACAAACTGTGGTTTGATGAAGATTGCTTGAACATGTGCAAAAAAAAAAGAAAAGCCGCTAAATTAAAAGCTCTAAATAATCCTAGCAAAGAGAATCTGGAATACTTCAGAACCTCAAAGAATGAAACGACAAAATTGCTCAAAAATAAAAAAAGGGAATATCTTAAAAATAAAATAGTTGAAATAGAAACTAATAGAATTGAAAATAACGTAAGAGACATGTACAAAGGTATAAACAGATCACGTAAATGTTTGGGGCCATCACGTATGGAATTAGTAATGAAAATAACAATATTCTGACCGATCCAGTACACATATTAAATAAGTTTAAGAGCCACTTTAACAGTATTTTAAATATGGGAAATTATGATCTGTGTCCTCCTTCTGAGTACCAGAGTGCGGAACCGTTAATAGAAGTTGAAACCGAGTAAAGAGGAAGTTGAAGTAGCTATCGGAAAATTAAAATCTTACAAAGCTGCGGGAACTGATAATATTCCTTGTGAACTAAGGCATGCGGGGAAGCTGGAGTTTCTAAAATACATCTGTTTGTTAAAAAGAACTGGGTGAATGAGAAATTACCTAAAGAATGGAAAGAATCTATTCTTATTCCGATTCACAAAAAGGATCCGAGGACGGATTATAATAACTAATGAGGAATTTCACTCGTTCCGGTATGCTATAAAATATTCACTTTAATCTTAACAAGTCGAATCACATAATACGCCGAGGAAATTACGGGTGACTACCAATGCAGATTTAGACGGAATCGTTCGACTATTGATCAAATATTTTCTTTACGGCAAATATTGGAGGAAAAATTAGAGTACAACAATATTGTTCACCAGCTGTATATCGATTTCAAAAAGTCTTACAATTCTATTGACAGCCAGAAACTGTATAATATTGTAATCGAGAAGGGGATTCCAAAAAAAACTAGTAAATCTAGTCAGGATGTGCTTGATGGAAACACTCAAAACAGTTAGAATCGGTAATAATCTGTCCCAAAAGTTTGAGGTTCATTCGGGTTCCCTTTCGCCTGTCCTGTTCAATTTGGCATTAAAACATGCCATTAGGGAGGTAATGTGTACTGAATAAAGGTTGGATCTGGGTGGAACAATACCTATGCTTGGCTATGCGGATGATCTGGTCCTGTTAAGTGAAGACACGGAAACTATAAAACTAAATACAACAACGTTGATGAAAGCCGGTAAAGAACTAGGGCTCAAAATAAACTAGGATAAGACAAAATATATGGTTAGTTGCAAAAATGGCTATATTGCTGGTGATATTGATATAGAAGGTAACATGTTTGAACAGGTAGAAAAGTTTATGAATCTAGGGTTTACGATAACTAGAAAAAACAAAATTTAAGAGGAGATTAAGGTTAGGCTGAAGGGGGAAATGCTTGTTATTTTTCTGTGACAAAACTACTTAGCTCACGCATTTTGTCCTGGAATTTAATTTGTCAGTTCTTTATGGATTCAAAACGTGGCCGCTTACATTAAGAGATGAACAACGTCTTAAGGTTTTTGAAAATAAGATATTGCGTAGAATAAAGATGAGTTAACAGGAGAGTTCAGAAGGTTGCACAACACCGAGTTGCATGAACTGTATCCAGCTAATATAATTGAGGTGATTACATCACGGAGAATCAAATGAGCTTGTAAAATAGTTGGGATTAGTAACGAAAGAATTCCTAAACGGTTGATATTTGCTGTACCGAATGGTAAACGACCGAGAGGTAGAACGAAGCAAAGGTGGGAAGATTGCGTTAAAGCCGATATGAAGGGACTGGGTTTGGATGGCGAACGGTGGAGGGAGGTGTGTAATAAACGATTGGTGGTGTCAGCATCGAACCTCCGGGTTCGCTAAGCCTTTTATTATTATTTTATCTGTCAACACTTTTACAAAAGGATTTTTGTTTACTTGAGAGGGGGAGAATCAACTCCAACCATCTCAGGTATGTTCTATTTTAATTTCTATTGGATGTTGAGACAACTTCTTACAATACTGGCAGTATTCAACAGCCATCGCTTTTTGAGCTTCATTTATTACATGAGTTGGGAGGCCCAGTTTGTCAGTAGCTTCCACAGTAGACACCGGTATCAGGCCATTGCTGGAGATCACAATGCCCATAACGGTTATTTAATTAAGTTTATACAAACTTTTTAATTCAACTGCTAGACCTTGATACTTCCGAATTTTTTCTACACAGACTGAGTTAATGTTTCCATCATTTGGCACAGCAATATCTATAATTTCAGCTACCTTAATATTACCATCAATTAACACAATATCAGGTCTATTGTGAGTCACGAGATGGTCTGTTATAAACGATTGATTCCAATATAATTTTATACCATCTTTTTGGCAGAGACCTTTAGGGCTGCATTTATAATAGGGCATTGAATCGTTTAATAATTTACTTTTTAGACCAATCACCTGGTGATAGACTTTGGCAACATCGTCATGTCTTTTTAGGTATTCTGTACCTGCAAGAGCTCCACAGCCTCCAGTTATGTGTTGAATGGATTCATATGTGCTTGCACAGAGCCTACACTTGTCCGATACATTCTGTTGCTTCAAGATGTGTCGCCAGTAGGATCTGGTAGCTATAAGCTGGTCCTGGATTGCAGTTAAAAAACCTTCAGTCTCTGAGAACAGACTTCCTCCTACTAGCCAGCTAACGGAAAAAGATTTATCTATTTCAGTCTGCTGAAGCTGGTGAAAAAACCCTCCACATATTATTATTATTATAATACAATTTAATTAAGTTGTTGCTTTTCTGTCCTGTTCTTTATTTTTACCATGAAACACTCATCTGTTTCTCAGTAAACTCTGCCAAACATCCACTGTTCAGGGAGAATTATCCCCACATGATTTTCCTTTAAAAAAAAAAAAAAAAAGACTTTCCTCTATTTCAACCACTTTTTCAGACCCTCCAATTTGTTTAGTTGACCTGTATAACATGTTATGGGCACAAACCTCTCTTAAAAATCTGTTCCACTCCACTACACATTTGTTGGATAGTTTCAGCTGATCTTTGCCCCACTCAATTGTTGTTAAATTATGATACCAGCCAAAAAAGAATTTTAAAGCTGTTAAAAAGGTAATCTTTGACCCCTCTAACCACGTCCCTTTTCTTATAGGCACGTTTTTCCTACAACTATTATGAAAACAACTCCATTTGGTCTTCCTGTCAAACTCCATCATGACTTTCTTCACACAATTTCACGTTTGGAATTATTCCAAACTTCTGAAAGTATTTGATAGCTTATTATTCTGAAGACGGTAATTCCCAAAGTATAATTATATGCATTTGAACAGAAGATAACAAATATTAAACAAAACTGAAAACAATTGAATAACACACGAGTAACGGAAGGATAACAAGAGGTTACACAAGATAAGAAGGGTGGTGCCGTGATGTAAGATAAGAAGGTGGGTTCCGTCCCAACCAGCTAAGTCACAAGTACCATTTTATTAATTCGGCTAATTAGTAGATTTACTGTATAAAATAACATTACATTAAATTTTAGCTGATGTATCAAATATAACAGTGATGAAAAATGATTAGGTTAATGATTGATACAATCTGTTCCATCACGCCATGAAATAGAATATTGTTGTAAACCATCACACTCATTAGTGTAAAATTTAATATGAGTATGTATTTCATTAGTGCCAAATATTTATCTCAGCAATCACATGGAATGCAATCACAATTCTTCAAGTTAAATGCAATAATAATTACTGGATATTATTATTAATCTAATGGGGTACCAGTTTTCTAATATAATTTCAAATATTTGTGATTTGATTTCTTTCATATGATTTTTATCAGTTATTAATTTTTCCTTGTCTATTAAATTTTTAGCTGTATTAATTAATAATCGATAAAAATCATATGAAAGAAATCTTGGCTTATATAAAAAATTAAAAACTGACATATGTATTTCATTATAACTTATATTGTCATTGTAAGCCATAAATTGAATGCTATTGCTCAAAAAATTTTTATATTAAATAATTATGCTAAAACAAATACAATAATATTTAAATTATATGATCATTCTTAATTATAAAACTTTTAGATTTACATAACAATTTATTTTATCTAGGAAGACCGATTTTGTATTATTTAAGTTATTTGTGAACTCACTATCTTTCATACAAAATTATTATAATTTAATATTAAATTATATTTTTAATATTCTTAATATACTTTTTTTTATTGCTCAATATTTTGTGTATTTTTCCTCATTTTCAGTGATATTTTTTCTCTTTTATTTTTGTTTTTATTTATCTTAAAGGTCATTTAATTAATTTTCCTCCTTTTTACTATCTATATTCCTTGTACTTCGTCTTTATTTTTATAAATATATAATTAAAGAAAAAAAACATTGTATTACTGCATTTTTTACCATCACACAACCTGATGAAAATGAGTTCACAAAAAAAACCTTAAATAATTTTAAATTTACTCATTTCCTTAAGAAAATGTAATTAAATTAATAATTTTTTAAAGTAATTTTCATTAACTTATAAAAACGTTTGGTACTTGTGACAAGACTGATAATTCTGATACTGATAATACCTATCTTCGTATTCGTATTTATGGAAATTTAAATAGATAAAATGATATGTTATAATAACAAAGTTATTTTATTTTACAACATATATATATATATATATATATATATATATATATATATATATATATATTACACTTTATATATATACAACATATATGCATATAAAACACTTTTATTTGAAATAGTTGTAGTTTGCTTCATTCTTTGTTGTATCCTTTCCAATAATCAGAATATATGGTGCTTCTCTCAACTATATTATTTTTAATACATTCTAATAGGTCTGTTGCTTTTCTGTCTTTTATTTTTACCATGAAATACTCGTCTGTTTCTCAGCAAACTCTGCCAAACATCCATTGTTCAGGGAGAATTCTCCCCACATGATTTTCCTTAAAAAAAAAAAAAAAACTTTCCTCTTTTTCAGACCCTCCAATTTGTTTAGTTGACCTGTATAACATGTTATGGGCACAAACCTCTCTTAAAAATCTATTCCACTCCACTACACATTTGTTGGATAGTTTCAGCTGCTCTTTGCCCCACTCAATTGTTGTTAAATTATGATACCAGCCAAAAAAGAATTTTAAAGCAGTTAAAAAATTAATCATTGACCTCTCTAACCACGTTCGTTTTCTTATAGAATCGTTTTTCCTGCAACTCCTAAAAACACATCTCCATTTGGTTTTCCTGTCAAACTCCATTTCATGACCTTCTTCACACAATTTCACGTTTGGAATTATCCCAAACTTCTGAAAGTATTTGACAGCTTCTTCTTCCGAATATGGCAATTCCCAAAGTGTAATGACATCCATTTGAACAGAAAAAAAAAAACTGAAAACAATTGAATAATGCACAAGTAAGGGAAAGGTTACAGGAGATAAGAATGGAGGTTCTGTGGCGACCGGCTAAGTAACAAGTACCAAACGTTTGTATAAATATTAATAACTTTGTTCTTAAATAATTACTTCATTTTAGGCCTTTATTATACATTGGAATGAAAATATTTTCCAACTTCAATGTTCATAAAACACTTGGCATTGATGACAGAACAACGTTTGGATGGCTAAGTACAATGGAGAAACATTACAAACCAACTAATACATATCATAATTCAAGTCATGCTGCTGACGTTTTGCAAGTGACAGGATGTTTTCTCAATCGTTTACGTGTTAAAAATTTGCTTGATCCTTTGGATGAAGCTTGTTGTCTAATAGCTGCTGCTGCACACGACCTTGGACATCCAGGAAAGTCAAGGTATAACATACCTAAATTTAATGTTAATGTTGTCTTTTAACATATTATATTGTACAAACATGTAATGATGAATACTGAAGCATGATATAATTAATAATCTTGTAGTATACGTAATAATTATATAAATCTAAATATTTTTTAAAATCATTGTGAATACAGAATTTAAATGACCTTTTCATCAATGTCTTTTTTTCAGTTTCTCCTCTGTGAAAGCCACCTGCCTCTATATTTAAATTGCTCACTTGGGGTCAAATCCCATTCTCCAATGTTTAATGAGGAGTTTCCACTATTATTTAATGCCATATACTCGCTTTTTGTTTTACTAACAAAACTTCTTTTCTTCTAAGATTTTAAATTCTGTTTTATGGAATAAAAACGTCATGCTCCAAATGAAAAAGAGACTACCAATCATTTGTTATAAGCACTGTGTTATATGTCTCAATATGAAACATAGACTATCTCAACCAACATAGTAAGAAAAATGTTGTCAAAGGAAATGGATTTTTCGAGATGTAGCTATAGAATAACTGGACTAGAACATGTTCCCAATAACATTGTTACAGAAAAAGTTAAAGAACCCTTACTTACTGCATGACGTTACGGTCCATTAAGAACCAAAGCCTCTTCAATATCCTGCTCCATTCTACCTTATCCCTCGCTTTAGTTCGCCATCGCTTGATGTTCAGCTGGCAGAGGTCCTCTTCCATGTCGTCCAGCCATCGTTTACGAGACTTACTTCTCCCCCCTCCCCTCCCCCAGGATGACCATACAGCATTTGCCTAGGCAATCTCAACGTAGGCATCCTTTCGACATGTCCCAGCCAGCCCAATCTTCTTTTCTTTATGACATTAACTATATCCACTTCTGGGAATAGTTCTTTCAGCTTGGAGTTTGTTCTCGCTCTAAGCTCATTGGCCTCTATCCTTCTATTAAGCACAGGGCCAAATATACTTCTTCGAACTCTTCTCTCCCAGGTCCTTAGCCTTTTCTAGTTAGCTGCTGTCATAACCCAGGTTTCATTGCTGTAAGTTTCTGTGGGCCTAATTATTGTCTTATAAAGCAATACCTTTGCTTTTCTTGATAGATTTTTATAAACTAGAACAGAACACATTGCATATAGACACCTATTCTCAGCAGCAACTCGAGTATTTATGTCCTCTGTCATTTTGTTTTCTCTGGTGACAATTTCACCAATCTGGTGGTGTCCTTCCCTCCGACACACTCAGGTTCAAGGACAGTGACAAATCGGTCTAAATCCATGGATTATGGCTGCTCAGAGTATGCAGGCACACAAGTATCTTTATCTCTTTCACCAATGGAGTAGGATCATTAGTCCTACGCCCGGTCAGTGTGAGTTGCCTCCAGTAGGCTGATGGGCTTCACATACCGGGGAGGAATCTCGGGCAGTGTGGTTTGTCCTGACGGACGGATACCCATCCAAGGACTAACCATGCTCGACATTGCTTAATTTGATTACCTATTGCAAGCACCTTAGCCCGCACGGCTAGCCCTGTAAATTAGTATAAAATTACCCCCTGATATCTATATATATATATATATATATATATATATATATATATATATATAAAGTTAAGCAAAGTCGAGCGTGGTTAGTACTTAGATGGGTGACTGTTCACCAGGGAAAGCCATGCTGCCCGAGTCTTCTCCTCTCCCGGGTATGTGAGGCCCGTCAGGCTACTGGAGGCAACTCACACCGACCGGGCGCAGGACTGATGACCCTATCCTGTGTACTTAATCGGAAATTGGGATGTGGTCTACCAGGATGTTAGTAGCTCCCCTGAGGTTCGGTCCGTGGACAGTCTGTTTCGGGGAAAGAAATATAGGTCCTCATGCATCTGCTGACTCCGAGCAGTCATAATCCATCGATCTAGACCGGTTTGTCTCTGTCCTTGAACCCGAGTGAGTTGGTGGGAAGGACACTGCCAGATTGGCCTCAAAGGGATCAGCTATGGAGCTATGGGTGGCCTGCCGCTGCACCATGGAGACCATGGTTCATAGCAACGTGAGGTTGGGTGACCCTCTCCAGGCTATCTCAGCTCCTGTAAGCAAACATAGGTCTGTAAGAAGACCACATCTTGTGGCCAAAGATCTTCATGGTCTGTAGTGCCAACCGAAAAAAAAAAATATATATATATATATACATGTATATATATATATATATATATATATATATATATATATATATATATATAAAACCTATTGTTTAATTTTAATATCTCTTATATTTTTAACTAATCATATAACCTCGGAAGATCACTTCATAATGTTTGGATACTTCCTAAATAAATAAGAGGTTGTTAAATAATAAACAAAATTATAAGAATATTGATATATTAAACTAAACTTTACAATTATTTTATCTCAAGGTATAGGTTACTGACAATCAGATCAAAAGACTCAGACAAACTAATATTATTTACACTATTTATACTAAAATTAAACACTGATTTTAAAATAAAGTCAAGCATGAATTGGCAAGCTAACCTTTTTCTATATACACTGTTTCTTCCTTTGTGGAACTGAATTCATTTATCTTCAAATGCTTTCCAATGTACTGCCAAACACATCTTCCAGAATGGTCACACTTTCATCTACCCAACTCGTACTCCCTAGGAGATTCTGTTTCTTGTGATTCCAAATGACAGTTTCCTAGTTTTATCATCCGTGAAGATGATGAAGTTGCGTTTTCTGCTCATGGAATTTACCTTCAAAGGCCCACAAAGATCAGTATGGATTAACTTCAAGACTTCATTTGCACAATATGCTTTACCTGAAGGAAATGGTTTTTGGGCATGCTTTCCAAAAACACAATCTCAACAAATTTTGTTGCAGAACATAGCTGGAAACTTTGATCAGGCGACAAGACCTAGAAGGCAAATGGCCAAATCGCTGGTACCATAACAGATAGGCCTCATCAGTTGAGGCAGTAACGTTGAATATCTTTGAGTTTCCAGGATAGCGAAACTGGAACAGGCCATTTTCAGAAGATTCCGCAACAGTGATGACGTCACCAATATCTCGGTTAATAATCTCACACCTCTCCTCATTCTCAAAAGTTTTCTGCAGGCCTTTCTGACCAAGTTCAACACATGAAATCAGGTTATTTGTAAGACAGAGAACATAGCTCACATTTCTGATGGGAGCCATTTTAGGTTTACTGCTTCGAGCTTCGAGCGAAACCTGTGTATCCCCTACTACAGTAATTGGCAATTGTTCACCCGAAGCCATAGTAACTGTAGATTTTATATTTGGTTCTCTAATATTGGTAAACCAATCCTTTTTTCCTGTTACATGGATCGTTGCTCTCGAATCAATTGGAATCAAGAGCTCCGGTCACTAAAATTGAATTTTCCAAAACAAGACCCTGGTCGATGGAGGGTTCCCTACTCCTATCCGTATTCTGGTTCCTTCTTGAAGGTTTAAGACATTTATTGGTATAGTGCCCAAACTGGCTACAATTATAACACTTGATGTAAGCCAATCTTCCCCTGCCAGGCTTTGAGAACATGGCAGTTTCACTCAGAGATTCATACTTATTGGATTCTGTCAAGAGCCTCTCCTTAACTAAATCAGATGTGGGAGCGGCCTTATAATTTTTTAGGGTCATAATAAGAGATTTGAAATGGTCTGGCAAACTTACAAAAATCAATGTAGCTAGGAAACCATCCTTGATTTCGTGGTCAATTGATTGTAGCTGTTGAGCCAACTTCAACTTCTTGTTTACATACTCCGCTATATCCTTACAATCTGCGTATCGTATATTTACTAATTCCTCAATAAGAGAGGCTACACACAAAAAACCTTTAGATTCATATATTTCTTCATTCTTCAAGCCTCTTCCATTCCTCTTTACTAGTCAATGTAGTTACTTCTACTTTCTAATTTTTCAAAACCTAATGGAACACGTGTACTCGTGGTAGACATTGTAAATCAATTAAAGGAAACGTCCTTGCTTACCTGATTACTTGGAGAAAAAAAAGTAAGTAAAACAAACTTCCTCAACAAGTTCACTTTTTACACTAAATTTCGTTAAAATTTTAGTTTGCTTTAACTGGGTCCATAACCTGTTAGAGTTCTGGAAATTTGGTGATGAAGAAAAAGAAACACAATGTAAACAAACCGAAAATTTACTTCTAAACAATTCAATTACAACACTAAAAAATACTGGCATTAATTAACATATGCAAAAGTAATTAAGAAGGTTACAAAAAAAAAAAACAGTGTTGCCCGGTAGATTTACAATATTGATTGGTGATAGTCATTGTTAATAACCTCCTCCTACACATGTGGCATTGGTCTCCAACACATTCTTATTATCTTCCTCACAGGTAGAATCAGCAATGGTTCAAGATCTTTTTTGAGTTCACTATTGGAGTTTTGGCAATGGCCAACTTCTTCTCTGAAATTTATAAGGGTTATAGCCCATCTAATAAATAAACAATTACTCTTATATTGAAAATATTTTATACCCTTATAATATTATAATTGACTTAAATAATAATTTTTATCTCTCAAACAATATTTCATAGTAATGAATTTACTTTGAATATTAATAAGGAAATAGAAATGGAAAACAATTAATAAAATTTAACTGTTTCATTCCAGTGCCTTTTTAACAAATTCTGGTGATGAACTAGCAATTCTATACAATGATGTTAGTATCCTAGAGCAACATCATGCAGCCTTAACATTTAAACTCACCCTTCGAGATGAAAAAATTAATATATTTAAAGGTATACTTAATATTAATAATAAAAAATTATTGCATTATATTATAAGAAATTATTAAATATTAAATGCTTTGCTATATATATACAGGGTGTATCGTAAGCAGAGGGAAATTTTGTAGGAGTAATAGTAGACCTCTAAGCCTACAAAAAAGTTCACGTAAACAATGGGCCAATTCTCAACAGAAAAGTAAGAAAATCTAAGTCTAGTGTTTTTTTAAGTTAGTCGTGGTTTTTGATGAATATGAAGCGATAACTAAAGAAATATTTAATGTAAATAATTGACAATTGTTCCACTGTAAACTAGATAAAATTTTCTTCAAATGAAAATAGAGCTTGTCATTGTTAAATCCATGTAAAGAGGAGTTTTGAGCGGCTGAACTTGGCTAAGTTTTTTAAAAAAAAAAATCATAAATTATTGGTGATTGTTTTATATCATTATCCAATTGTACTACAGATACCTCGCTTTTAGAAAAACTTCCTTTAATAAGCTCTAAGTCCATATTAATTAAATCGAAGTTTATTAGACAAAATTCTTGAGATTCACTTCAAGTTGTGAATTATCTCAATTTCTATCCAGTTAACTAATATTGCTCATGTTTTCAGCAAAAATACAGTTTCATAAACATTTTACATGAAAAGTATTTAACCAATCATTATTAATATTTTTTTACTTACAAAGAAAAAGTGTATTTAGATAATTATTTTTATTATAATATACCTCAGATCATTGATAAAAAAAAGTAATAAAAGCTTTGCAACAATTAATTGTAGTCCATTTTGTTGAAAACACCGTTACTTTTAGGTGACAAGATGAAAAATCACATTTCTTTACACAGCTTGAAGTGAATCTCAAGAATTGGCCTGATAAACCTCAATTTTATTAATATGAACTTAAAAATTATTAAAAGAAGAAGTTTTCTAAAAGTGGGGTACCTGTAGTGCATTTGGATAATGATATAAAAAATCGCCAATAATTTATGATTTTTTTTAAAATCAACCTTAGCCAAGTTGAGCTGCTCAAAATTCCTCTTTAAATGGTTTTAGCAATGACAAACAAAATTTTCATATGAAGAAAATTTTATCTAGCTTATAGTGAAATAATTGTTAATTACTTCAATTAAATATTTCTTCAGTTATTGCTTCCTATTCATCAAAAAGCATGATTACTTTAAAAAATGCTGAATTTGGATTTCCTACTTTTCTGCTGAGAATTGGTCCATTGTTTATATCAACTTTTTTGTAGGCCTTGAGGTCTGCTATCACTCCTATAAAAATTTTCCTCTACTTACGGAACAGCCTGTACATATATATATATATATATATATAGAGAGAGAGAGATATAGATAGATAGATAGATAGATAGATAGATAGATAGATAGAAAAAAAACTTTATTCTGTGACTAAGTCCCTTTAGAATAACAATATTGTACAAAAGAATAGAATATTACTGGCCTAAAAGTTATATATTAATATTATCTTTTTTAGTGTTAACTGTAGATCAACTATAGACTACTTTTGCTTCTACAAAACAAAATCAGTTTTTATAGTTTTTAAGTACAATGAAACACAACTCTAAACGCTTAATAATTTGAAATAATTGCAAACCGTACCATATGGTTATGTTTATATAACGTCATGTGTTAAATGTATGAATTAAATAAACTACTTAAAGGTGCGGATATGTTAGAACCTGAAGCTTCTTTACATCCCCCCTTCCCGCAGAAGGTTAATTTACAGAGTTAACCTTGAAATTCTCTCCTGCTATGGTATAAATTTACATCAGAACGCTTTCTTTCAGAATATACTTCGTATATTGTTTTAGAAATTTTTCGAATTATTCTAAAATGTATTTCGTCTAGCTTATTTTGGTTTAACTTATTGCCTACTTCTATGTATTCTAAATAATTTTTTTCAAATATATATTTCTAATGTATATATTTCTGTAGTTTTAATTTAAATCCTGCTCATTGAATAGCCTTCATCAACTTTTCTATATGTTGTAAATGATCTTCAAAAGTTTTGGAAAATATTAAAATGTCATCTATATAATTAATGCGAATCTTGGCGCCAAATTATATTTGCAAATACTCTCTGAAAAATGTCTGCTGAAGTTTTGAGTCCAAATGGTAAACATGTCCATTGAAAATTTCCAGTCTGTGTGACAAAGGCAGTTTTATACCTGTCCTTTTCTCTTATAGGTATTGCCCAGAAAGCGGAATTGATATCCAAAACAGAAAACCAATTACAGTTTCATGATTTAACAACAATATCCTCAATGCGTGGAAAAGACTATGATTCTGGTATGAGAAGCTTGTTTAGCTCTCTGAAGTCAATGCACAAGCAAGTTTGACGACCTTTCTCTTTTTTGTAAGCTAATGTTACAAGTGCTGCAAATGGGGAGTGTTGGGGCCAGGGGTACTTCAAAATTGAAGTACAGATCTTTCCCCGGTGCGTTTCCTCAATGGTGGGGAAAATTCGAGTGAAATTAAAAACGTTGGGAAAGAAGGAGAAAAAAAAATTAGTGAATAATGAGACCTGTAAAACATTAGAGAAAAAACAAATGCATGCAAAGAAAATATTAAAAAATAGAAATATTCAATAAATCAAATAATGGAAAAATGAAAATCCCCTTTTGAATGTTTACAATTTATTGAGAAAGAAAAAGAGATATAAATTTATATACAATAGTTAAAAAAAATAAATAAAGAGTAGAATGAATTTCACTGAAATGAAAAAAACACAAAATATAAATCAGTGAACATAAACCCAAAATTACAATTATTAATAAAGAAAAAAAGAAATCAATTTCTGAATTAAAAATAAAACGAGAGAGAAAAATGATGGTCCAAAAGAATAAACAGTTAGCGAGAAACAGTTAATATTTAAAGTCTTGGTGAGAATAGAAAACAACAAGCCAAGTTGGAGGTTCTGCCTCCAACCTGTTACCTTCCGATCTCCAGCTGTTGAGTAATCGATGGTGGGGTGGCATCGATATGTATCGATTACTCAGCTGCGACAGCTGATCTCGAAAATGGCGCTAGGTGAGATGTGCGAGACTAGACGGCCTGGAGCTTGGTGAGATTGGTGGGGGTAGATTTCCACTACATGGGTCTAATGTCGACAAGAGCTATCTCCAGACTTCCAAAAAAAACAACAGGGCACTTATACTAGGCCGGTGGGGTTTGAGTTAACTGGAGCGGCTGGTGAGAAGGTGAGAGAAATTGTCCACTACGTGGACCCGATAACGAAGGCCAGCTCCAGACTGGCTTAAGACTGCCTCCCGACAGAACTATGCATTATTTGTGTCTTAATCCCTAAGACTGGGTATTACTGCTGGGCTGGTGCATATAAATAAGCGATAATACATCGCAAAATAAGCCTAAATATAAAAATACATAAACTTAAATACATTTTAGGGACAATTGTACCTCAAACTTTTACAAAAATAAAAAATAAACATTTTATTGTTAACATTGAAAAGAGGTAAATGTGAGAAAAAATAATAATGAAAAAATTAAGAATAAGCCTATGCGGCGTTAACAGGAAGTTTGATTCTTCAATTAGTCTAGTTTTCAAAAATTGTTTGATTTGTTCCTCTGTTTCATTTTGATCTGAAATAGAACACCTATAGGGTTTTTTTGAGATATATTTATTTTATAAAAATTTTAAGAGAGCTTCGTGACTATTAACTTGACCAACATGGTACTTGTACATGGTGAAAACTGAGGAGTGCTTCTTTATTATTTTTGCCAATTCTTCTTTTTTTTTCTTTATCTAAATGTTGTAATGTATCATTAATTTATATGATTTTTTCATTAAAATTTAAAAATTGTGTATTCTTTTCTTCAATATCTCTTCCTCCAACAATATGTTTATTTCTGGGAAGTATTTCTATTATGTTATCATTGAGACGTTTAAAAATGTTCAATTAATCGTCTTGGTAGAGATAAAATTCTTGAATCGCATCTAATCCAAGTAAAAGATCATGTGAGAAATTATTATTTTTAATTACATATGCTTCTATTTCTTTTTCCATGTTATGAATTTCAGAATTATTAGCTTCATTTTATTATAGCTTACTATTTGCTGTTTAGTGTTAATTGTAGATAAACTGTAGACTGCTTTTGCTTCTACAAAACACAATCAGTTTTTATATTTTTTAAGTACAATTAAACACAACACTAAACACTTAATAATTTGAAATAATTGCCAACCGTACCATATGGTTATTTTTATATAACATCATGTGTTAAATGTATGATAAGGTGAGGATTTGTTAGAACCTGAAGCTTCTTTACACTCACACACACACACACACACACACACACATATATATATATATTAACATAATTATTTAATTGGGAATTAGGTCACTTAATTTTGTAAGTGATCTAATTCCCAATTAAATAATTATGTTAAAATATAATACATATATCTTTTGTAAATATATATATATATATATATATATATATATATATACAGGGTGTCTCAGTTCTTAATGGTCAAACTCTGGGAAGTGATTCTAGACAAGATTTCCTGCAAAAAATGTCATTTGATGGATGGTCGTTTTCTCATTCATTGGAAGCAATAACAAGTAAAGTATTTAATTCACCTAATTAAAGTTTCTTGATAGTAAGTAAACTAGATAAAATTTCCTTCAAATACAATTATAATCTGTCTTTATCAAAACTATTCAAATGGGACTTTTGAGCGGTCAAACCAGGCTAAGTTGTCTTTTTCTGAAAAGAAGGAATTAAAACTTTGTAATAATTTCTTGGTTGTTATTTTTGCTGAACATTACTCTGGAATGACAGAATATCAAATCACGAGTCCTGTATAAGTGCATTAGTGAGAAAGAACACTTTAAATACCTTCTAATAAAGAGAAGTGAAAAAATGACATTCGATGAAATACAGAAAGACCGACGAATTATATTATAATGATACATTTAAGGAAATTTTAAGAAGCGGTGCATATTAGCAGGATCTTGAAAATGGCTCCTGAAGCCAAAGCGTCGATTCAATAATACATGATGTGATAACTGTGTACATTTGGTGACCTTTGGCCTAAGAATTTATAAAAAGCTTTTTAAAAATGGCAGCGAACCTAAAAGATATGACTAGGAAATCAAATCATGTAATTTTACACAGAAATCGAGGCAAATCTAAAACAATTCTCAAATAAATTGATATGCATTTAAAGCTTATTAAACCCGAAAGTTTTTATAAAAGGGGATTATCTGTAGTTTCTACTCGTTGTTTGTTTATAGATTGTAAGATGATAAAAAACATCACAAAGATTTAATGAAAAACTAGTTTAACCGCTCAAAAATCTCCTTTAAATAGTTTTGAAAAAGACAAACTTTCCTTCTATTTAAAGGAAAATTTACCTAGTTTATTATGAAGTAATTTTTAATTACCTGAATTAAATAATTTTCGTGTTATTGCTTCTTATGAAAGAGAAAAAGTGAGCACCTTAATTTTAAGCAGAAAAGTAGTAAATCTAAGTTTTTTGTTTTTTAAGTAAGTCATCTTTTTTGTTAAATGGGAAGCGAAAACTTAAGACATATTTTATTTTAGTATATAACAATTGCTTCACTGAAAATAGACAAAATTTACTTGGAGTGGGATAAATGTAGTACAGTTAAAGGGTGATAAAAATCACAAATAATTTATGACTTTTTTAAATGGAACTTAGCTGCGTTTGTCCGCTCAATAATCCTCTTTAAATAGCTTTACAATGACAAACTCTACGTTTAAAGTAAATTTTATCTAGTTTACTATGGAGCTATGTTTTATTCTATCTATCTACCTTCGTGGCGCTACAACTCTGGGTGGGTCTTGGCCTCCTCAATGAGCCGCCACCATTCGGCCCAATTTTGTGCTGCCGCTTTCCAGCTTCTCATCCGTAGCAGGCTCCGTGCGTCCGCTGCCACTCCATCAATGCATTGAAGCCTTGGCCTACCAGGCCGTCATGTACCGTGAAAGGCAGTGTCCACTACTTTTCTAGGAATTTCTTCCGCTTCCATCCAAGACATGGCACTGAGCCTCCCCAGTTTGATAAACTTTACAACGTCCATATCTCCATAATTACTTAAATTAAATATTTTTTAAGTTATCGTTTCCTAGTTAACAAAATACGTGACTCGATTAAAAAAACACAAATCTTAAATTTCCTACTTTCCTACTGAAAATTGGGAAATTGTTTATATGAACTTTTTTGTAGATCTTAATGTCTGCTATCAGCCTTTTAAATATTTCTCTCTGCTTATGGAACACTCTGTATATGTGTAAATATTTATTTCAACCAATGAATGTTTAAAATTACTATTGTTATTGATATATTTTTCTAACTTTACTGAATTTTCAGCTCTAGATCGTAAAACTTACACTTCAGCTAGGGCTTGCATTATTGACATGATTTTGGCGACAGACATGTTCAAGCATTTTGAACATTATACGAAATTTGTTACAGTATTTAATAAACCTGCAGAAGACACAGCTGGTGCTGAAACAAAGGTATAATCTGGATCATATGGAAAATAGCATAAGTACAAGGTTGAATAAAATATAAATGGAATTTTTGTTCCTGAGAATCTGCAGTTGGTAGAACTGGATCCACACTTCCAGTATGATTAGGTGGAGAGGCCATTAGGATTGGGGAGAGCCAGTTGTTCCACATCTCCAACCACTTCTTCAGTAACCCTCACTATGTTGGATCAACTGGTGTACCCCTCAATAGTGTAAAACATAATTATAAAATTTATTACTTGTGAAGAAAATTTTCCTGAGATAGTCAATCTGTGCAGTCAGTACAGTTTGGTGATCAAACATTGTCCAGGATGGTTTGTGTGGCGTAGAAAGTTCAAAGGGCGAGTATATGTGAGGAAAACAGCAACAGGTCATTGACAAACCAGATTCTTTTCTTATGCCTGCAGATCTTCTTTATTTCCTTTATGTTGTCACTATACTTCTTGGCTGTACTTCTGTTGTGGTGCTGAATCATTCTACATCTCACTTCATTCCTTGCTTCGAATTTTGTCCTGCATTCCTCATTGAGCCACTTGTTTCCTGCTATATTTAAGATATGTCTACCTTGAGGTGACATCGTTTACATCTTCAAGTAGCTCGGACACTTGAGACAAATCTTTGCCTTGTATCTTCGTCCTTCAGCCATTCCACATCAAAGTGAAGGCTGCTCAGCTCTTCCTCAGACCTTCAGCACAATTTCTTGCTTATATTTTATTTTGACTGAATGGTGGTCTGGATCCATACACACACTCCTCCTCTACAGCTTCAGACATCATGAATATCCTTGATCACCATGCTTCTCCCCATAGCAAAATTCACTAACCTGAAACCATTATCGTTAGTTTTCCCATGTTAGCTATGTAGCCCTATCGCGGGTATAAAATATCCTTCTGTACCTATCTTCGCTTTGAAGTCTTGAAGAATAAGTTTCACATTGTAGGTAAAGCATTGTAGGTCCTTCCTAGGATGTTGTAAAATGCGTCCTTCATTTTGTCGTCTGCATCTTCAGTAGGGCATACACCCTTAACCATAGAAGTATTGAAAAACAGACCCCTTATTAGTCTTATTGCACAGAAACATGAATTAATGAATTCGTATTTCAGCTGGGAGTGTTTTAGCTTATCATTTATCATAAACCCTGTCCCAACTTGGTTTCATTTATGCCTTATTAATGAGAAGATAGTTCTTCAAGCTTACAAGAAGGTTGCGATACGATCCGTGGGACTTACTGGAGGTCTCGATGTGATCCACAGGTCAAAAAGCCACATCGTTGGTCCGATGCGTTACTCCCAACCTGGAGGACTAGGACATTTATAAACAATGTTCTCTAGATGTGTTGTCTTCACTATAACTGTGGAGTCACGTCTACACTATGCTAGTTTTGGTCCACCCTGGGTATTTTGTTTCTATGGTATCATCCATATCTGGGAGGCACTCCTCTATCCACCACCTGGGGAGGCGCCCGATGAAGGACTAGTTACCCAACACGGAGGTGTATTTTTTGACATTTTATATTATTCCTTGATGAATTACATTTTGAACTTTCGAAGGAATATAAAGGAGTTTTGAAGCAAAAAAGTGGATTTTTGTATTGTGTCTACCGTACACATTAAAACCATTGCCAACAAAACAAGACAAGGCGCATCCGGTTGGGAGATATCTTTTTTTTACTCCATGGGGATGCTGATTTTATTTAGAAAAGGTTTAATCCATCATCAAATTAGTAAAATTATGAATGAAAGAGGTGGGTTTTGACTTACATCGACCGGTTAAACACAACCACTTCTGGTTGGTAAATATTTTAGTTTTCTGTCCCTGGGCAGACTAATGATGATGATTTGGATGAACCATAAAATTTATTGCAATCTATCTAGGGAGGACGACGCCCATATTTGCAGTCTATGGCAAGAATAATTTCAGTAAATACGGTCAAAAACTTTCTTCAAATCATGTTTTTCGGCCTCAGCTCCGGAACTATGTAATACAAAACTTTTCTTCTGCTGGGAAATATGTATTTCTAAAGCAGGAAACTATGTGTAAAAATAAATTATTATTGCCTTTTTGTTTTTCAATAAATGAATTATTTAAAAAAATAAAATCCCATTTATATTTGATTCACCCTCGTATACTACATTGCTAATTGATTATGGGAAACAAATTAAGTTGCTGAAATTATGATAATTTTTAGATTAAATAACTCTAGAATCATATAATCATTTTTATTTCTTTGTTTTTTTTTGGAAGTTTATGAGGTATTCAAATTTTTCTACTATATGGGAACGATTTCCCTTCTATACAGATCATGTTGTTGGGATAGAATTTTCAGTTTACTGTCATATATATATATATATTATTTTCATTTACTTTTAGACCAAATTGCATATACTTCTCTTATCAGAGTCTTGACAAGTCTCTTAATGTCCTCTTGATTGCTTTTAAGAACAGCTATACCATCTGCATATCCAAGAATTTTATGATTCATTCTGACATGCACCCCTCCATTTTTAAGTGTTTAACAATAATATGACTAATGTATGAAAATTTTATTTTATAACAAAGAAGAGTCTGCTAATAAGATATCCTGAAGATGAGGATTATTCCCTCACACATTAACAAAATGATGTAATTTGTTTTTGACTAATGAAAAAAAAAATATTGAGGAAGTCTAGTTTGCAAAAAAATTAATTCAAATAGATGATAAAAGACTGTTAAAGAAACTCAAAAGATGCAGAATAGGAATGATTATGATGAAATATATTCCGTTACTGATAGATTCTGGTTGTTATAACTGTATTTAGTTTTATATATTTTATATCCTTAAAAATAAATTACTTGTTAACTGATTGATTATGCTTTGCATATATGCAGATATTTTTACTTTTAAGAATATTTATAATATATATATATATATATATATATATAATATATATATATATATATATATATATATATATATATAACAGTGGATTGATGGTTGATTGTAGTGAAAATTGAAGAGAAGTTGTTTGGAGTGTTTAGGCCTTCATAAGGGCTAAGGAAAGTCTAGATAACAATAGGTATGAGAAACTGTTAACATTAAAATAATAATAATATTATAACAGTAACAGAGCGGAACTTATAAAATAAATAATAACGCCAACAAAGTTGGGAAATAATGAAATAGTCATAATGAATGAAATAAACTTAATGAAATTAGGTGACAAAAGTAATGAAAAAAATAATTAACAAACAACTGTAATGGAATATGATGAGATAAAAATGTAAGTTAGACATAGAATAAATGGGGTGATGTAGTTGCTAAAATATAATGTCTTAAAATACTAAAAAGAAGTGAGATTGACATAGAATAAAATGTAATGTAACATCCCAACCAATTTCTCTTCAATATCCTATATATATATATATATATATATATATATATATATATATATATATATATATATATATATATTGTCAATACAAATGCTGATGAGGATGTTTTTATTTCCACACTAATATGTTCTTTTATGAATGTTAAAAGATTTTGTATTTGCTCTTTTAAAATATTTAATTAGAATTACAATCGCTAGAGTGCAGGATTAAAAATTTTTTATATTGGATAGTTAGCAGTGTATCGACAATATATATATTTTTAAAAAAATGTAAAAAAAAATGTGTATATATATATATATATATATATATATATATATAAGCTTTAAAAATAAATTACTTGTTCATTGATTGATTATGCCTTGCATATATGCAGATATTTTTACTCTACAGCTTTAGCTCTGAGCTTTATGAAGACATTAAAGAACTAATATAATTGAACTGTACCACCTTTATATTCTGTTTATTATATTTTTGTAAGCATTAACTATTTTGTTTAGTATTATGCTGTGATAGAAAATAAATAATTACTAGAACTAAATCCATTATAACGCATTTAACTGATAAAATTATATTTAGCAAGTTGAAAGACAAGATAAAGATCCTGAAAATGAAAATGGAATAAACCCAGAAGATCTAATGCTCATTAAACGGATGCTAATAAAATGTGCCGATGTATCTAATCCAACAAGACCTTTACATTTATGCAAACAGTGGGCCAAGCGAATAGCAGAGGAATATTTTGCACAGGTAGGCTGATGTAGAAATTTGATATTTAATAATGAGTTTAGGTCTTTAAATATTATCTTGTAAAAATGTTTTATAATACACCTATGACACTGAGTTCAGATGGCTATATAACCCTGAATTATCTAAAATGTACCTAGTAAATATAAATGAGGTGTTATCATTGTGCCAAATAAAATGTGCATATATAGTTGTTGGGACAGATGACAAACAAATTACTAAAAGGACAATAAGTGCTAATTCGATGTGAAAGTGTCATAGGGGTTGACCAATATGTATGGAAGGATTATGTTAAAATTCGATCTTAAGGATTTGGGTTGGGGGGATTTGGGAAGGACTGTTGATGTATATTCAGTATCAAACCTCCGGGTTCACTAACCCTATATAAAATATATATTTCATGTGAGTATGAATGCAAAAATTTGTATATTCACTTACTTCTAAACTGAAATTTTGATGTTAGAAGAAAAATCAATGAGCTATGTACATGTAAATGAAAACATACTTCACAAGTAAATATTTATGTTCAGTATATACTTGGAATTGTTGAGATAGATGAATATATTTATTTACTATTATGTCTTTTATGTAAAACATATTTAAACAGATAGAAGGTGATGCCAGTATTTTATTTAATTTTTTTATTAATCAATTTTGATTTTTCCCAATGAAATCAAACAACTTCAATTTTGGAGTATTCAAATACTCCATATTCATTACTAAAATTATACAATTATTGTTATGGACAATAAATATTGATTGTTATTAGAGAAGTTGGTTGGAGATAAGTAGTCATTAGAAGTATACAAAAATAAATTGTATGTATGTGTACATCTAATGACTGCAATCCCCAACTAACTTCTCCTATAAGAATCTAGACTTGACCATTTCTCCACCATAATATTGATTATTAATTTTTTTTTAGACAGATGAAGAAAAGGCCAAAAATCTTCCTGTTGTAATGCCATTGTTTGATCGGAGTACCTGCTCTATTCCAGTTTCTCAGATGGGCTTTATGGATTATATTGTAAACAACATGTTTGAAGAATGGGACTGTAAGTTAGCTTAAAAAAAAAATTGGAATTAAATATTGATCCGAGCTGAGTTAATCTGAAATTTTGTATTATACCTGGACCATTTACTGAATAATAGTTATTAAGTTACTGTGGAAGAATAGGGGTACAGAAATAGAGTGGAGTAGAGGGATGGCATTTATTAATTGGCCAAGGAATATTTAATACCCCTGTGCATCAGCTGTTGGTTAATATACATATTAACTAATCTTTGTCTTGCTGCTCTATGACTTCAGTTTCATTTTTTTAGTTTATAATGGAATCTAGTAAATTATAAGCTATGCAATAAATACTAATGAATTGCTTTCTACAAATGATTCTCAGGATCATCATATATATATATATATATATAATTTTTTATATATTAATATAGATATAAGGTTTAATTTTTCTTCTTAATTTATAAATATTTATAAATATATATAGAGATTTATATTTATAAATATTTATAAACTAAGAAGAAAAATTAAACCGATATGGCTGGCAAGGGTGAAGGAAAAGTGTCGAATCCACAGAGGGTCAATAAGGTGGATAGGATTCGTCGGCAAGAACAGCAACAATATGAGGTAGCTCAATATAATTATTATAATAGAAAGAAGAAAGTAGTTCGGAACATTATGAATGCCAACACTCCTAAGCAATGCCCTCTGAAGGTAGCCGAGATTGAAGGCCACTTTAGAGTCCTCTTTGTGAAAAAAAATCTCTGCAAACATGTGGATTAAGAGAATTGCGCCCTGAGGCCAAATTTAAAGTCTATAGATGTCCAGGTGGTAAAAAAAGCCATTAAATCAACGTCATTTGACAAGTCGTGGGGGCTGGACGGAGTTTTGATCCACACGATTAAATACTTTGATATATCTCATATCATTAAGAGAATTGTGGAGATCATGCTGAGGGTGGCTTATGTACCAGAGCCTCTACGTCAAGGACGCACAATCTTAGTCTACAAAGGAAAAGGAAATGCCAACAGTATATCTGCATGGAGACCTATTACCATATATTCAATTTTGCGCTGAATCATTGCGAAGGTTCTGGACCATCAACTAAGAAAACAGACCACCTTTAGCAAAAATCAGAGAGGTTTCATCAGGGGCCTACCAGGAGCACATGTGAGTGCAAGAATCATCAATACGATCATAAAAGAGGCCAAGAACAGAAAGAATGATTGTGCAGTGGTATTTCTTGATGTCATTGGTGCTTTTGACAATGTTGGTCACGATCATATAAACAGCTCACTAGAGGCAACAGGAGTGTCACCGAACCTCAAAAATGTGATTGCAGCTCTCCTGGGGTCAAACCAAGTCAAGATTGGAATCGGAGCCCACTCGAATAGATGGGTCAAGGTGGGACGAGGAGTACCTCAAGGCGGATACTTGTCGCCCTCACTGTTCAACCTGGCTATAGATCGCCTATACCGTGACCTGTGTGAACAAGAATTTTCCAACCACTATGGATATAAACTAGTTAGTGACAAAGAATGTGTGCTCCTTACAGGTTTTGTGGATGACCAGACTGTTACAGCTCATGACATGGGTGCTGCAGAGAGGATTATCAACGGGGTGTAGAAGATCCTTGCCGAGATTGGTCTAGCTATAAATCCACAGAAAAGCCTGGGCCTTCTAATTGATATAAGGAGAGCAGCAAGAAACAAAGCTCTCCCTAGAGAACAGAGAAATTATTGAATCAACAATGGCTGGTGATATAATAAAGTATCTGGGATACAGGTTCTCGGGAGAGCTAGTACAAAATGAGGAAATGGTGACCAAATTGAACAAAAACTTGGAAAAATTGGTTAGATCTTATCTTTTTAAGCCAGAGCAGAAGATCAACGTTGTCAACCAATATGTGTTCCCGGTACTTATCTACCCTCTTCAGACGGCGCCCCTCACAAAGATACATCCTGCGATATTGGAGGGAATTGATACCAATATCTGCAGGAGTATCAAGGCCATTATTGGGCTCCCTGCTAATACATCAATGGTGATGTGTGCACCTAAGAGGTATCGCAGATTGGGACTGATCCGTTGTCAATGGGAGGCTCCTTTGCAACATTGGTCCATTGCCCAGAGACTGTCCAATGTGCTGGATGCCCTGTTCCAGTCTACATTTGATTATACCTTTGAAATCGCCAAATTTGCTGAGAGACTGAGTGTAGATCAGGGCCACCGAAGTGTGAGAGCTCTACGACAGTCGCTGAGAGAGAACTCTTTTGAAGAATGGGCCAGCTGCAGGTGGCAAGGCGTTGGAGTAAGGTATTTTAAAGAGACACGGAAATCTAATAAGTACATATGCCAGAAACAAGTACTTTCAGGGTCAGAATGGTCCAATGCCTTCTCAATATAAACTATGCGCCTTTGCATGAAGTCCCAGGAGCCAGTGGACAGTCGAAGGAAGTCTGGTCCCTCTGTCACAAATGCAGCAGAGTCTGAAACACCAGCCTATATGCTGGGAAAATTCCCCAAAAACTCCCTCCTCATAACACGTCGGCACCATAGGGTTAAGTTCGAGTTGATGAGGTTCCTTAGAAAAAAAGAATTCGCCTGCTTTGACGAGGTCTATTGCATGTGGCTCTACAAGGTATGTGGACATAGTTGCATTTCCCAAGACAGGAGGGACGGCACTGATCTTGGACCCTACTGTCCGCTTTGAGAGCAATGACCTCGATCAGGGGGGTGAAGTGGAAAGGGAAAACAGGAACATCTATGATAAATGTATCCCTTTCCTAAAAGAGAAATCCTGTGAGACCTTCATAGAGAGAGAGAGATCACCGTGAGAGGCCTCTGGTTTGGGTCTTGCGGAACGATTCCAAAAAGAACAAGGAGCTTCCTCGAGGAACTAGGTGTTGATGTTGGGGAGCTTGCGATATTGGCCAAGAATATTATCCTGGACTCCCTGGGAATCATTCACCATCACTTATATAGTAAGTTACCAGGAATTGAGGATGTCTTTTATCATTTATTTATTTTATTTTAAATTGTTGGCATTGTCTTGTCTTTTTGTCTATAGTTGTGGATATATGTGTGTGCGATTTGGTGTTGGATTCTTAGCATTCAAATTTTTTTTTTTTATGGGTATGTTATGCAATGTTGATGGCTCAGTGTAGTTTATTGGGCTTGGTGTAGATATTAGTTTATATTTTATTAGTATTATAATGAGGAAGGAATAGAAGAAAAGATATATATTTGTAGTAATAGAATAATGTATTGTATAAATTATGTCCAAATGGATTGATCGGTATGATTTGTGTAAATCAACCCTATGTAGTAGGGCAGCACTACTTTCAATAAAGCATTTCTCTTTTGCTCTCTCTATTGCATAGCTTCTAATTAACCAGAGATTCCATTGTACACTAAAAAAATGAAACTGAAATCATAGAGAATAAGCAGGAAGACTAGATCATTACTTATTAGTTCTTCAATTTCTTCATTTGTTAACCTTCATTTTCGTTACCTGTCAACCTATAGTCATCAAGAGTAACCTGTAATAGTTTATTATCCACTCACATCTTATCTTTTCATTTAACTTATTTTTTACTATATAACTTTCATATTTTGTATCTTTTGTAGCTCCAATGAAGCTTTTATTGGAGATTAAACAATAAAATACTATTTTAATATATAGTATTTATTTGACCACATCCCCCGACCAACTCTTCATATTATAATCATGGTCAACCATCTCCACAGGCAGATCTACAGGGGAGGCTTTCGGGCTGAAGTCCCTCCAAAAAAAATCTTAAATCATAAGCATGTGTTATGAAATAAATATTAAAAATCTATTTGTAAAAGTGGATTGGTCAACCGTGAGGCTTTCCGAGTTCAAGGGTTTGAATTTATTTTTCAGCTCAATTTGAAATTCAGCTTGTACTATAGGGTTTTTCCAATTACGGACTTTGTACCTCTTTATTTTCACTTGGTCTCCAATTTGGTGGATTCGCTTCAACCTCTGTCAGAGTTTGATTCTAATCAGAGTATGGTCTGAATCACAGTCTGCTCCACGATAACTCCTTATGTCTTGTATAGAGCTTTGATGCCTTTTGTCTATCAGCACATGGTCGATTTGGCTCTTTGCTCCTTTAGGACTTACCCAGGTGTACTTATGTTTGTGCTTGCTTAGGAACATCGTACTGCTTAATACTAGATCTTCAGCTGCTGCCAGACTAATACATCTCACTCCATTGTCATTGCTAGTTTCGTGGAAACTTTGGCCTCCGATGATGGGCTTAAATTGGGTTTCTTGACCTATCTTGGCATTTAAGTCTCCCATGACTAATTTTATGTCATATTTTGGAGCCTGGTCCACAACTTTTTCTAACTGGTCGTAGAAATCATCCTTCACCTCATCCTCTTTTTCTTCGTTTGGTACATACATGTTAATAATCGTGATATTAAACCAAGGACCTCTTATGCGCAGCATACTTTACTTATCCTTTCATAAACTGGGGTGAAGTTTATTTCTGACTTCCTTGTGGCCGGATTAACTATAAATCCAGTGCCAGCTGTCCCATTTTTGTCGTTTCTCCAGGTGTAGAACAATGTGTAGCCGTCTATAGTGGTTTCCCCACCATCTGGCCACCTTATCTCTTGAATGACTGTTAACGGTATGTTGTACCTTTTTACTTCATTAACAACCGTTTGGGCAGCTCCTGGTCTGTATAAGCTCCGAACACTCCATGATCCAATATGGAGTCCGTTATACAAAGCCGGGGGTGTTAACACGTTAAGACAGTCAGATTTTCCGAGGCTGGTTTTTGGTTTCCTAATATGGTATATTTAATGGGATAGGATTATTAGCCCTATGCCCAACCCCCAACCTAGAGGACCAGGAGCTATGTCTACCACAGGGTCAATCACCTCCCTGTGGTGTGAGTTGCCTCCAGTAGGCTGACGAGGCTCACATACCCTAGGGAGGGGGGAATCTTGGGCAGCATATCTTTCCGTGGTGGATGCTCACCCAAATCGGACGGTCACCCATCCAAGTACTGATCGCGCTTGATGTTGCTTAACTTTGATTATCTATTGCAAGTGCCTTAGGCCGTACGGCTAATATTTGTGAATATGTGGGCAATAATATGATTTGTTTTGTTGAAACTCAAGATCCATAGAAAATGTATTTTGTTAACAGTGAAGAAAATATTTTTATTTATGATTCCTTCCCTCCCCCTCGGGTATGTGAGACCCGTCAGCCTAATGGAGGCAACTCACACCACAGGGAGGTGAGCGACTGCTATGGCAGACAGCTCCTGGTCCTCCAGATTGGGGGTTGTGCATAGGGCTAATAACCCTATCCCATAAAAAACACCACACTAAGAAACCAAAAAATCAGTCTTGGAAAATCTGACTGACTGAATCTGGTAATAACCAACTACAACAACAAGCTTTGTATAACGGACTCCATATCGGATCATGAAATGTTCGGAGCTTATACAGACCATGGTGGACTCAAACGGTAGTTAATGAAGTAAATAAGTACAACATACCGTTAACAGCTGTTCAAGAGGTAAGGTGGCCAGATGGTGATGAAACCACTGTAGACAGCCACATACTGTTTTACACCGAGAGAAACATTAAAAATGGGATACCTGGCACTGGATTTATAGTTATTCTGGCTGCAAGGAAGTCAGTAATAAACTTTACTCCAGTTAATGAAAGGATAAGGGTGCAGCGCATAAGAAGTCGTTGGTTTAATATCATGATTGTTTTATATTTCTGTTTTGCCACTTTTATATTTTTATTTTTAAATAAAATTGAATCTGTGTTTTGATTATCATACATTCATTTCCATAATTGATTCATACTGTTCAAATATTTTTTCAGCAGTGTAAATAATTTGATGCCCTTTTCACTCAGGCTGCTGCGACTGATCAAAGTTGAGCCTTACCGGTAGGCTATCAAAGTTAGGCCATACCAGTACTCTGTCACAGCCAGTACTTTTCTGCTCCTTAGCTGTGACCGTGGCAGTTAATTCTACCCGGCACTCTTTCACAGTCGCAATCACTATTGTCTATTAAGCTAATCGGAGCAGAAATGGCTGGTCGGTGTTGCATCCTCCTTACCAACAACTCTGTTACAATCACATTAAGGAATTGAAAAATTATGCTTTCGGTTCACTGAGTGATGGAATTATGAGTATTAAAAGTTGTTTAGTACTTATTTAATTTACTAAATAATTGTTGCTACAGTTGGATATTTTATCGATATCATATTTTGTGATAAATATCACAGTAGTGTTTTATTTATTTTGTATCTCTTACAACTTGCAAGAGGATTAAATTTTATTCTTTATTTTCTTTTTAGCTTTTATTGAAATGCCTGAAATGTTGTACCATTTACGAAAAAACTATGATTATTGGAAAGAGTTGCATGATAAAGGTCTCACAGGAACGGAAGATCCAGAGAAACTTCCAAAACATGTTAAATCAGAAAAATTGGCAGCGAAAGATTTTTCTGTAAAAGAAGATACACAACAACTTAAAGAAAAAAAGATAAATGTAATCAACTAACAAGCCATAATATGTGTTTATAAATGTTAAATTTAGAAAATGTGTATATGTATATTTAAAATAAGCTCATCCCAAACTTAAATCAGACTGAGTGTATCCTGTGTTAAATCATAAATAACTTTTTCAATAGTTTTGTTGTCTTATGTTAGGATTAAAAAAAATATATATTGTTTTCTATTTTTTTAAAATGTGTAAGTATTTCATTTATTTATAAAGATCCTTTAATTCCTGTTATGCGTTTAATGTATAAGTTTATAATTGTTGTCAGTATTATTTATTATTAATTACTATCAGATCTAAATATTTTCTGTGCTTGTTTAAGAGTGAAATGCTAATTACTTATTTATTATATAATTTTTATAACATGCAAGACTGCTAGTTTGATATTGGGAGCAGTACGATAAAGAAATTCCTTTTGTGACACACTTTTTTCTGTGTGAGGAATCTAAAAACAAAATTCAAAATTTGCAATAGTCATCTATGGTTCACATAACAAAAACCATGGTTGTTAACAAAAAAAAAAAAATTATAAAATCATAGTAAAGTAAACATCACATCTGAAAAGTAAAGATAAATTAAAAACAGCAAAATCATTTAATAAAAACATTGTAAGTAAATTAATATCGAGAAAATTAAATATTTTAAAAATTTAATTAGAGATTTAAGTTTATGAAACTATTTCTGATAGTTTTTGCTGCTAACAATAATATAGCATGAATTAATTGGTTTAGAAATTCAAACAACCCTCTTTCTTAATTAGACTATTATTAATTCAGAAAGGATAATATAACAGATGTTTTCTATATTAAAAGCTGGTCTGATCAGTATTTATTATTATTTTAAAATATTTATATAGTTTGAAAGATATTTTAAATGAAAACAAACATAGACATTTTATTGCTTTATTCTTAATATATTGTGATTTACAATCATATTTAAACCAGATGGTGTATTTAAATAAACAAACAGTTGAATTGATGTATATGTGAAAGCAGCTTGCAATGTATTTAAATAGTATCTGCTTACAGTCTCAATTTATAAACAGTAATGACTGAAAAATCTTTAGATGAAGTAGTAATAATAAAAATATGATAATAATATTCTTGATTCTTATCTATCAAAAACGTTTGGATATGAATAACAATTTATATTCGTTAAAATTAAAATTTATTCACTCTTCAACAAGCACTTTAAACTCAAACCTTAATAAATAAATAAATAAATAAATAAATATATATATATATATATATATATATATATATATATATAATAAATTATGATATTAAAAAAAGTTATTAAGAAAATCTATTACTATTACTAGCTCATTTATAAGTGTTAATATTTTAACCACACTTAATATTGATCTCATTCTTAATTTGATTTTTATTTAGTTTAATAATTATTTATATAAATTATTTATATACAAAAATAGAATATTTTCCACTTACATGTAAAGTTAATGTCTTATAACTATGTAGGAGGTATAATATAAAAGGAAAATTAATTTCCTAATCTTTTGATATCTTAACTGATAAAAAGTATAAATTAAGTTGAAAATTGTAAATTAAAAAAAAAAATTGTCCCCATGTGTGTCACTAAGTATAGTTATCTATCGAAGTAAGTCTTCTAGCTGTTCATATTGAATGTTTCAGATTTTATTAAAATTAGGTATTTTATTTTCTTGATTTTGAGAATATTATTATAAATCTTTTACTAATTTAATAATTTGTAAATTATAATTTTTTTACCACCTTTATTTATTTGAAATTCACAAAATCACATTAGATATTTAGATTTATATTAATTATAAAACTTGAAGAAAAAGAATCCTTGAAAGAAATTATGAACTCATGGTGTTGAATGTTTATTGTGAAAAGAATTAGTTATTTAAGAAGCATATTTTTTTTTAATTTAACATGTATATTTGATAAATACCAATAAAATTTAATTATTACAAACTAAGATATTAGGAGTAAGGAACTTATTTCATATAATATCTGTTTAAAATCTAAGTAAACCATGTTGTAGTAGTAGTCAAGTTATTTTCCTCTGATTTATACTCTGATTTGTGGAAAACATGATGGTGTCACTTTTAACAGTTTCTTCTTTTAATGTTAGTGCTCCTGAAATAAGTAATCAAATCTGAACTAAAGTAAAGAAACTTTTACAGTAGCAGCATATAAGCAGGGTCTTTTTCTTTACTTTAGGTAGGGAATTTACAATTATATGTGTCAGTTGATGAAATAATTTATCTTTATAAAAATATTGAATTATACATAAATACTGAAGTAAAGAATATAAAGTCATATTTATAGTTGTACACTTTATATAATTGTATGTTCTAGTCTGAAGCAGACTCTAAGCGTTAAATGTCTGACATATACGTGTACAAGTCTGAAAGGGTTAATTTGTCCAATATGTTGCAGATGAAATTCGAATAACATTTCACTTTTGTTTATTATAGTGTGTAAGGGCAACAACTTGCTTAAAGCTGCAAAAATTCAGACACTTCATTAATTTCCTTCCATGCCTTTATGTCTGACAACCTATTCCATTCTAATTTATTATTTATCTCAGAGTAGCCAATTGATTATTTCTATCAAAGGATCAGCTATAATTACATTTTACAGTAACTTCAGTATATTGTTCTAATATTTTAATTATCTGTTTTATGGGTACATTTGTGGATAATGAAAAATCGAAACTAACCATTACTTATTTGATTTTAATTTAATATATTACTTTATTCTTTACTTCTATTGTATTTTTTACATCATTCGGATTTTTTCCATGCAGAATATCTAAAATCAATTTTAAATATTTTGATAATTTATAAGTTGGTCTTCCAATTCCATTTAGAATAGGTTCACACTTAATTAATTTTTTGTGGTTTTATTAAACCAATTAACCGAGGTGTTATTGGACTTTTGTAGTTTGTTTATTTAAACTTCGGTTTTTATGGATATTCCTTTTAATGCATCATTGCTGTTTTCTATAGTTATTACCCTCTTCTATTGAATTGTACATGTATTTTAAATAGAAATAATTGTCTATTATAGTGATTTGTTTGGTTTTATTTACTTCATATATTGTCTATATACATGGGTTGAGTATATTTAATAGGTTCTCAATCAGCTAAGTATTTAAAAGATTGAAAAAATGTTTATTTCATGATTATCTTTTAATCGACTACAGAAAAACACAACAAAAGTGAAATCTAGTTCTCTGATTACTTATCATTCAATCAATTATGTAACAGATTTCTTTTTTCAATTCATAAATCAAACCACATTTTTGTTTTAATGCAACAGAAATGTATTATATATTATAAAAATATAACATAAATTAATTATAAGCGAAATAATGACATGATACAATAATAAATTATCTAACCCTGTTAACTTTTAACTGTTAAAGTTTTTAAAATAAAAATTATAAATAAAATTATATACATTATACAAAATAAATGCTGGAATGCATTGAATAGTTCTGTAAATTTGGTTAATGTTATATGATCACTCCTTGTCAGCATAAAAGATGTTTTTTCTTTTGGCAGGTGTGCTGTATAATATACTATAATAATAATACCAAAACAGATGATATAACTTTCAATAAAAAAAATTAAATGAATCTTGATAAAATAACTAACAGAACAGTTTTTCTCATAAAATAAATTAACTGTTGTGGAAATTATAATTCCTTCAGTCTGCAGATATCGCTCACTTCCAGGGGTGCCCAGATGGGGGTTTTATGGCACAGCTTGAGGAGGAAACTTTTTGACGGTGTTTTCAATTTTTGAGGGGGCACATTTCGACAGGGTTATGAATTTTCAAAATGAAAAGTTTCAAGTCAAAATACAAGTGGATTCATGGAATAGACCACATGATGTGTAATGGTATATAATCTATGAATATTCAAATTCTACTTTCATTTGCATTATTTTTAAGAAGAAGAGAGAAATAAAATATCTTGGAAGGGGTGGGAGAAGGTTTATGTGCCATCGGCCTTGGGGGCGATGGCCACCCCTACTTACTTCTACCTTGCAAGTTCTTCCTATGATGTTTTCCAAGATAATATGTTCACATTATATTTTCTTGGCCTATCAATCTCTTTCTTTAGATATCTTTTCTTCAAACAAATATGTTAAACAGAACCATGAATTAAAGAGAAAAGTAAATACAAAGATATGAGTAGAAAGGAGCTCATAAAATTGGGCAGATGTGGGTTTTTGGTGGGCAGATGTGGATTGGAAACTAAGATCAAGGAAGTATCAACCAATCAAGACCCACTTTTAAAGTAATTTTGAGAGAATTTGAGCCAAATTGCTCAAGTATTTTATATAATAGGTGTGCGGCCAACGTGAATACATTTATTTTTTTGTGACTACATCATTATATGGCGGTTCATTTTACTTTCTAACATTATAAATAGTTTATTTATTTTTACTAAATAACATTAAAAGTACAAGCCTTATATATTTCGTACATTCCAATATGTCCCAGCAAAGTTTTCGGGCACAGATCGCCTCTCGCCGTGTCACGTGATATCACGATATTGCTATCACACGTGATAGAAAAAAGAACACAGTATGGCGCTGCTTATTAAACAACCTTCATGAAGTTCTCTCGTGCAGTCACCATTTCTTCTGGAAAACCCAAGTTTCATCTCCCCAGCTTGGGAGGGCGATTTCCCACATCTGGGACATTGCTCTCTTCCAAGAGGACATGCGTCAGGCGACCACAGCGACGTTAAAAGACATAATATGACCGGACAGCTCGAGGTGATTCGTTTTATTTTAATTAAGAACATTTCTAAGGTGAGTGGTGCCCCTGTAAACGACATTTCTTAACCACCTGGGTCTTCAGTTGTGCAGGTGAAATAAAAAACATTATTTTACATAATTTAGACAACTCAAATTGAGATTGAACTTTCACTTATACCTTACTTAATGTCCATCTCTCTCCATAGTTTAGTGGTTAGCAAACAGACCTTCTATAGAAAAGGTACAGAGTTTAAGACTGGCACCACTGCAATTTCTTTCCGTAATAAAATATAATTCTAAATTTATATAAATATACATGATCTTTTTATATATATATATATATATATATATATATATATATATATAATTATTTTGATTACAATTAATTTAACATTTAAATTAATTTCATTTTTATTAAATAATAATTAATTCAAACTCATCCATGGAATTTGTAAATTTCTAATTCTAAGGTTTCTTTTGTTTACATTTAATGCTTTAACATATTTTTGTTTCTTTCATTATTTTGTTATTATTTTTGTATTAAGAGAAATATTTTAATTCATTCGTTTGTTACAGCATGTATTCATCAGTCTGGTTAGAGACAGCCATCAGTTAACATCCTCTGTATTATCACGTATTTTATTTCGTTTAAGTTGCATTGATTTTTGAATTTTTTTTTCTTTCTTTTTTATCTCGTTAAATCTATAACCATAGATAAAATTAACAGTTCGTATTTCCTCACGGTTCCTCGAAAAGTGAACGTATTTAAGTAATATAAACTATTACAAGCCACGGGACTGTGATAAACAACTGTGCTCTGTAGGATTAAGCACTGCTGCTGGTCTTAGGGATCTTAACAACACATCGTGTTATTGTAAGTAAACGTTATTTACTTCATACTAATATGGCTCAATGCCCGGTATGCAGCAGCACCATCAGTCGTGAAGAAAAAAATATTTTATGTTGCGCTAAATGCAAATTATTATTTCATAGCAGATGCTGTAAACTTAGCGATAAAGAGTTCGAGGCTCAAAAATCATCGAATAAAGTATGGACATGTAATAGTTGTGATCAAACAAAAAAGTTTGCAGCAGGTGGTGAAAACCCGAAGCAAAGTCGTAGCACCGAGCCAACACCGTCAGAAATTCTGGCGGCAGTACAGCGGGTTGAAAAACATGTTAACACCGAAATAAAAAATATTAAAACAGCGCTGGACAAATACGGAGACCTGACCTTTGAATTAAATGCAAGGTTAACAAAAATTGAGAACCATTTAGAGGGACAAGCGAAACATTTTGAGGAAATTATATCTGAAAATAAAGCCCTCAAGTCTAAGGTAGGTGAATTGGAGGTCAGGCTAAATAAAGCGGAGCAAGGCCTTCTTAATAGATCGCTTGAGATACGGGGCATTCCGGTTCGAGCGGGTGAGACCCCTGCAGCCCTGGTTACAAGTATTGGGGCTGGCCTGGGAATCAAGCTCAATATTGATGACCTGGACACTGTACAGCGTCGAAGAGCAAAGAAGGACGACCCGCGACCACCGCCCATCATCGCACGATTTGTCAGGCAGTCAGTGAGGGACGACCTGGTGCAGAAACGAAAAGTAAAGCGGGACTTCTCGACGCGGGAAATCGGCTGGCAGGAGAATGACTGCCATCGTATTTATCTCGGCGAGGAGATGACCCCTATGAATAGGCACCTCTACTGGCTCGCAAGGCAGAAGAAAGCCGCGGGGAAAATAAAATATACCTGGTTCGCTTCCGGCACAGTGCGGTGTAGAAAAGACGACGGCCATCAGGTTGTCCTCATCAACCAGGCACAGGACTTAGACGTCTTCGGATGACGGCTTGAATCTCGCTCACCATCAAGCATCTACGAACATTTTGGCACGCTCACCGGACCTTCATCGAAAATCTTTTATTTTACATTATATTATCAAGGCTATTTATTAACTTTTTTTTTTTTTTTTTTACTTATTATATCTAATTTTTTCTTCACGTCATTTAATGTATTTAATCTTTTTCAGCGTCTTTCCATCAAATACCGAATGTCCTCTCCGAAATCCTACTCATGTCTAGTGTCCTAACTTTCTGCCACGTCAACTCCCAATCCCTTCCAGCCCATTACGATGAATTCCTAGAATATTTTACCCAAAACTTTTACCACATCATCGCAATTTCCGAAACCTGGCTCAAGCCCTACATCCCCTCCTCTTCAGTCGCCCTTCCTAACTACACCCTAATCCGCCACGACCGGGACAACCGGACTGGCGGAGGTGTAGCTCTGTACGTTCATACCAGCCTAAAGACCCGAATTCTCCATCGTTCTTCTCCAACCGATCAGCCACAAGTCGAGTTCTTGATCGTCGAAATCTCCTGTAACACCTCTCATCTCCTCTATTCCGTGGTATATCGTCCTCCTCTTGTTCTGTTTGACCCATCTTTCGAAGTTTCCCTCTTTAACTTTGTGCCCCTTTATTCCAAAATTATCATTTCCGGTGACTTAAACACCAATTTCCTCTCCGACTCCAGCGACAAATCATACCTAGAAAACCTTTTTTTCTCCCTTCATCTTTTTATCGTTCCTTTTTCTGCTACGCATCACACCGCAAGGTCCGACACTTGGTTGGACCTGTACATTATTGATTCCGCTCAAAACCTCCTTTCCTCTTCCCAATTACCAGTTTCTTTTTTATCGTCGCATGACCTAATCCAAATATCCTATAATATCCAAACCCCTCCGATCCTACCGAGAACGGTAACTTTCCGGAACCTTAATGGCCTTACTCGGGAAAAAATCTTACCTTCCCTAGAATCCCTAGATTGGAATATAATATATTCCTGTACCTCAATTGATTCCATGGTTGACATTCTCACCTCCAATCTTATTAATATCCTTGATGACCATGCCCCTCTCAAAACCTCCACCTTTCGTCGCCTTCCTGCTCCCTGGATGTGTCAGAAAATTAAGGATCTTCAGAAGAGGCGTGATGCAGCCCGGAGACGCTTTAGACGCACTAGATTGCCTGACGACTATCAAGCGTTCAGGGCGTTCCGCAACCTGACACAAACCACAATCCGACGAGCCAAATCTACCTATTTCCATGAAGCCCTTTCCTCAGCTCCTGATTCCAAATCCAAATGGCTACTCCTTCGTAAACTCTCTCTTTGTGATCCTACCATATCTCCTCCCTCTGCAGTGCCCCCAGTTTCATCAAATGACTTAAATTCTTATTTCATATCTGCTTCCTCTTCAACTCCTTCATTTCTCCCTTCTTTCTTTCCTCCTGGAACATCTTTTAATGACGCCGATTTTTATTTTTCAGATATTTCTCCCACAGACCTCATATCCGCCGTGATGAAATCACACTCTAATTCTATTGGTCCAGATGGCATTCCAGTCAAATTAATTAAATTATGCCTCCCTGAAATCCTTCCGGTACTCCTTTTCATCTACAATTTTTCCCTTCAAAATTCAGTATTTCCTTCCTTGTGGAAAAAAGCCACAGTCCGTCCTTTAAATAAAAATTCTAATCCGTCTTCCCCTGAAGATTTCCGGCCAATCTCAATCCTTTCTAACCTTTCCAAACCCCTGGAGAGAATTGTGCAATCCCAAGTTTCCACCTTCCTTGAACAGTCCAATCAACTTGACCTTTACCAATCTGGTTTCCGACCAGGTTATTCCACACAATCCGCCCTAATCAAAATCATTAATGATGTTCAGTCTACCATTGATGACAAAAAACTAACCGTCCTTATACTCATTGACTTTTCCAAAGCCTTTGATTCCATAAACCACTCCATTCTCTTTTCCAAATTAAAATCATTATCCTTTTCCCATAGTTCTATCCTATGGTTTCAATCATTCCTTTCCCAACGCTCACAAGCTGTCGCTATTCCTAATCAACCCTTGTCTTCCTATCTTACTTTGTCCGCAGGAGTGGCCCAGGGCTCTAGCATATCTCCCCTCCTTTTTAGTTCTTATATCAATGACATCCATAATTCAATCCTTCACTGCTCCCATCACCTTTACGCCGATGACTCCCAAATCTACCTTTCCTTCCATCCCTCAGAGTTGCATGAAGCGTTTGCCAAAATTCAAGAAGACTTGAATCGGATCAGTGCCTGGGCAAACTTAAATGGGTTAAGGTTAAACGCTGCAAAAACTCAAGCCATTGTCATTGGTTCCAAACCCCTTCTCAGAGCCAATACCAACATACCTATACTATACCTAAATGACCATCCCATTACCTTCACCTCCTCAGTAAAAAACCTAGGCATTTTCATAGACCAAACCCTATCCTGGAAACACCATATTGCTCACATTACCCGACAGTCAATTGGCACCTTGAAACTATTCCATCGCTTCCGCCATCTCCTACCCATCTCCACACGTAGACTCCTAGTAACTTCCCTCATCTTCCCCCACCTTGATTACGGCTGCGTGGTGTACGGTGGCCTCTCGGCAGAACTCGGGGAGAGACTGAAAAGAATTATGAATGCCTTCGTAAGATTTGTCACAGGGGCCCTGAGGTATTCCCGTGTTTCGCACCACTATGCTGAATTAGAATGGCTCTTCCCTTCCTTCTGAAGACAATATTTCCTAGGCACATTCCTTTACCAAATAATCAATAGTCATCGTCCGTCCTACGCATACAATCTCCTACAATTCAAATCATCTATCCACACCCTCTCCACAAGATCTCGTCCTTCTGACCTTTACACTCCTTTCCACAGATCTGCATCATTTAAACATTCCTTCGTTGTCCGTTCCACTGCATTCTGGAATTCCATCCCACTAAAAATCCGCCATGCATCATCCTTATCCACCTTTAAAACCCTCTTATTCCAATTCCTCTTCACAATGCAATCAGACGCTGGTTAAATACATACTATGTTATAAGGATTTAATTTTCTTTAGACATTATTTTTTTTCTCTTATTTTTTATTGTTTTATTCTGTGTTGAACGTGAATTTTCATCACCACTCGCTAAGCACTGTGAGTAGATAAAATTTGTTTTTCTTAAGTTCTAATTTGTTATTCATGGAATGTATTTCAGTGAAATATATTTTATTTCTAATATCTTCAACATACTTCTCGCTATGTGTATATATATACTTTATTTTATTTTCTCTTCTCCTAATCTTTACGCATAATCACTTAAATATCTTAGGGAACATATGTATATCATTATTTGTTTTTTTATATATTTTTTTGTTATAGTTTTTACAATTTCTTTCCCTACATATTAACAGTTATTATTATTCTTTTAAATTTTTATATTCCATCACTACAATGCTTTACCTATAAAATAGAGTTTACTTTCCTTTCTAATTTCATTCAGTGATTATTATGCAATTATTTTAGCTCCAATATTGTAGTACTGAACCCCTATTACCCAATTGTCCTCGTTAATTTATCCTAAGAGCTTAATTAATACTCAATGTATTACATGTGTTTTGTCATTATTCATTGTAATAAGTCTTTTGACCAGATTTGTAGTTAATATATATGAACAATACTGTTATTCTAAAGGGACCTAGTCCCAGAATAAAGATGATTTTTCTATTTCTATTTCTATTTCTATTATTTTAATTTATAATTTATTTTCAATATATCTAATTTTCTGCTATTCAGCATTTATTTATCCGTGTAGATTTTATTATTTTAACATTTTTTAGTAAAAATTAATTAATAAGGCACCAGTGCCTATGGATAAGCTTGAGCAGATCCGGTTGTTTACATTTGAACGCCCGCTGCTACCACAATAGGCCTAGAATTTTAAAAATGCTTTAATAAAAGTCAATTTTGAAGAAAAATAATAGCATCAACAACCTCCTTATTCTCTTTCACCACTTTTAAAAACCAATGGGATCATACTTAATCAGGATTATATCTTGGATTTACTTATATTTTAAAAAATCTATATTAATCCCAAAAAACTTTCTTAGTTTCCTTCTCTTAGATACCAATTAACTCCATGCACCCTTCTTTATTTCACACTGACGATGAATGCATAGGGGCTGTCTTGTGAGCTTCAAAGAAGACTGACAAGGATAAAGCTTCATAAGAATTATCATCCATCCAGTCTCCCTAATGCAATTCCTCTTCCTGGTATGCCAAATTATATCTTATATGTCTTATCCTGATTTCCAATGACAATTGCTCTTTGATGAAACTTCAAAATCATTTCCATTCACAGACCCTCCTCCTTATCTTTCTTAGAGTACCACTTATTCCTTCTCAACAACCAATACCCACACTGAGTACAATCGCCTGACTAAATATAATGTGGCCAAACTAAAAGATCCTGACACAAGAGCACAGTTTTCAACACTAATGGATGCTAACACAATAGCAATAGATCAGGACTGTGATCTCAACAGCAATCAGGGAGACCATTGTAAACACGAGTAATGAAGTGATAGGACAGGTAGAAAGGACTGAAATTAGAGATTGGTTTGATGATGAATGTCGGAAGATGACCAGCCAGAAGAATAAGGCCTATCGAATTATGATTCAGTGAAACAATCGAAGCTCAACGGATGAATATAGGAAGAGAAGAAGAGCAGAGAAGCGTTTTCATAGAAAAAAGAAAAGGAAATGGGAAAAAGAACGACTGGAAAATATTGAGGGGAGATAAGGAATTTGGGTAAAAGCCCAGCAGATATCATAAATGGACTTCCGTCATCTACTGACATAGGTGTAAATGCATCTATTGTTCGAGCAACTGAAGCAGGCTCAGTTTTAGTCCGCATAGAGGACAGCTCTCATGCCACTAGTGATAGGATGGCAGGGTCTGCGGAAAAACGGGTTACAGGCAAAGATAGCGCTGAGAAAAAAGCCTAAGTTGGAGGTGGGAGGTGTGCCACACTCCTGGGCCGCAGATAAACTTTTAAAATTTCTCTGGGAAAGAATACCCGAGAAGTCGGTCCCAACACCATTGATTAATGACGACATCCGACCCCTTTTTTCCTCAACTGCTAAAAACGGTTTTACTAAGAATAGGGTGTTGGAGGTGCACCCAATGGTTCGGTTTCAGTTTTTAGACAAAGGTAGTTTGAATGGAGGGTGGTGGTCTTTAACATTTAAAGACTACCTCGACGCCCCTCGGTGCACGAAGTGCCAGGGTTACGACTACACAAAGGCCACATGCACGTCAAATGCTGTTGTATGTATTTGGTGTTCAAATAGTGGTCATATGATAAATGATTGTAAAGAAAAAGTTAATGGCTGACCCGACTTGGATTAATTGTGTGCGGGCGAACACACATCCCAGCCAAACGAAGCACAAGTCGGGAAGCCGGGAGTGCCTTGTGCACTTAACGTGGTGCAAGGAGGTGGCTAAAGGAACATATTATGATTAAGATCAACATCCTCCAGTTGAACATGGGTTGCCGAAGAGTTGTGGCAGCTTCGTGCTCTCTCCTAACGATACGACATCATGGCGGTCCAGGAACCGACCTGCCGTGGGAACGTGGTCACAGGTTCGGTCTCACGTCGAGAGTTATAGCTCTAGGCGGTGGAGAGAGGGAGACCAAGGGCTGCTATTGTGATAACTAATCCTAACCTCGACGTGATGGATCTGAGGCAATACTCTATGGCAGATATTATTATGTTAGGCATGTTATGCTAGGTGGGGTAATGTATATTTTACCCTGGTTTCAGCCTACCTCCCTAACGGAAGGGATATTGAAGAAGACATATCTGCCACGGAAGTTATTACAAATCACTCTAGAAATATGATAATTTTCTCAGATACCAACTCCTATAACACGGTCTGGGGGTCCAATCGAACAGACAGAAGAGGTGCTAAACTCAACGAGTTCATTTAGAGGCCAGCTAGCCGTTATAAACGATGTCTCTGCCCCACCTACGTTCTCTGTAGGTATGGGTGAGAGCTGGATTGACGTCACGCTGGCATCGCCGACACTCATAGGGCACATTGTCGATTGGACAACCAGATCTGAAACGAGTTCTGACCACAAAGTATTGGCATTTAGCCTGGTTCAGTACTCAGAAGATTCCCACGGTATCAACACTGGCTACATAACCCGCAGAAATGACTGGGGTGCTTTCCATTGCATGTTGGAGGGAGAACTCGCCGATGAAGATTGGGCAGTAGCAGAATCGGAGATTACAGATGACCTGGACTACTGGGTATCGCTGGTCACTAATGCTATCCTCGATGCCGCCGAAACCTCCTCCCAACATCGAGAGCTCGACCAGTTCCATGGTGGACGTCGGCCTTGACAACAATGAAGAGAGAGCTCTACAAGGCACGGCGGTCGTACCAGAAGTGCAGATGTGACGAGAGGCGCCCGGCACTTCGCAACGAGTATAAGTCCAAAGCCAAAGTACACCCAAGAGAGGTGCGTTCACGAAAGCGTAGATCCTGAGACGAATTTATTGCTGAAGAGTACTAGAAGAATCCTTGGGGTATCCCATATAGGGTCGCTATGGGTAAGTTCAACACTCCGCAGACAATAGCAGCTCTTAAGTATGGAGATGCGCAGGCAACCACCTTCTAGGAAGCGGCTAACATCTTCATAAAGGCGACATACCCCAGAGATGATCCATCCCTAGACAATGAAGAAGAAGCTTTTGTACGACGCTCTACGTTATACCCTTATGCCCACCATGGGATGTACATGATCTACTTATTGCCGTGGATAAGCAGAGAACAGGACGTGTTCCAGGACTCGATTCAATAGACGCGGCGATCTTGAAGAACAGTATTCCCAACATTGATGAGCGAATATTAACGATTTTCAATGATTGTCTGGATCGGGGATATTATCCAAAAATAAGGAAGATCGCCGATTTGAGACTCCTCTACAAGGGAGGAGGCAGGGATAAGCAGCTCCCATAGTCATATAGACCTATATGTCTCCTACATATAATGAGCAAGGTCCTGGAGAATCTCATCTTGAGCAGCCTACGACCAGTTTTCACAAGGGCTAGCCATCCACGGTAATACCAAGGGAAAGGGAGCCGCTGATGCCCTGCTTCGAGTACGAGCGGACGTTGAACAGAAGGCTGAGCGGTATGTCATGTTGCTGCTTTTTGACATATCCTCCGTCTTCGATAGTGTCTGGTGGCCGCGAGCACTTCAGCAACTACAGAAGTATGATGCTCCCAGCAACCTATACTCCCTCGTAGCTACTTCCTCTACCTCCAGGACAGATTTGTTAAGGTCAGAGGTAGCTCTTATGAAACTGAAGCTTCCATAGAGAGGGGATGCCCTCAGGGATCAGTCCTTGGTCCGACTCTATGGAAGCTAGTATTTGATGAGTTGCTGGGTGTGCTCGAAGATGAGCGGTTCCCTGCTAAAGCTTAGGTCGATGACTTGGAGGCAGTAGTAACGTCAAACAGCAGAGCCGGAATAAAGCTACAAGCAGAGCGGTGCACCAATCTGGTCGGACAATGGTGTAAGAGGATGAAGTTACGAATGATCCTATTAAAGACCAAGGCGATCTTGCTGAAGGGAAAACGGTTGCATTTTGGGGCCTCAGATATCCAGCTACGAGGACCATTTAGAATGGAATGATACTGGGTATTCTGAGATACGCCTCCTCTGCGTGGTCTCAGAATCTCCCACACCGTCAGAAACGCAGATTGGCGACAATTCAAAGTACGGCTCTGTTGCGTGTCACCAAGTCATACCGAAGTGTGTCTCACGAAGCGATGCAGATCTTAGCAGAAGGGGTACCTCTCCTGCGAGAAGACTCGCTGATATTTAAGTTAAGAAGAGAAGGCTCAGCAGGTCTTCCGGAGAATATTCGGGAGGATACAACAGATGAGTGGAATCGGCGGTAGGTAACTACCTCGAAAGGAGCAACTTTAAGAAAATATTTCCCCAATGTTCGAAGTCGCTTGAATGCGAAGTGGTTTCTCCCGGACTACTGGGTCTCTCAATTCCTTACTGGGCATGGAGGTTTCCGCGGTAAGTTACATAGTATTGTAAAAGACATAGATCCCCTACGCCCCACTTGCGGAGTACCGGAGACGGCTGAGCACGTCATCGTCAACTGCACCGTCTTTGATGGAGTCAGGGCCGAAATAATTAGAAAAATTGAAGTCTATGGTCTCACAGAGGATGAATTTCCCCAGTTAGTGGCGAAGCAGAACTATCCGTATTACAAAGATTTTGTGTACGTGTCGAAAGCTGCTCTGGGGCCCTCCCACTTTAATCTGGGAAGAAGAGGACCTACTAATGGAAGGCCGCCAGATTAATATGGGGAAAAGAAAATAATGAAAAGAATAGTTTTAGGAAAAAACAAAACAAAATTGATAATGAATTTGTCGTTTAATAGCAGGAATGGCATGCACATGTGTGATACGCCATCCTTGCAAAATCCCGTGTAGCCGAAAGGCAAGGAAGGGAGGAATAGGTAAATAAATAGATGCTATTTCGAACTTCAGAGACACATAAAAAGCAAATCCCTTTCCCTTTCCTGAACAACAATAAAACAACGCTTGTATAAGACGCTAATAAAACCAGTATTAATCTACAGTTCAGAGTGTTGGACTATATTGAAAACCATCGAGCAGGTTTTACTTCAATACAAACGCTGAACCCTTCACAGAATATTTGTCTCAGTTTGTGCGAATCAAGAGTGGAGGCAGAGAACCAATGCAGAACAGTAGGAACTTTTACAGGAGAGTAATGTGGTCAGGTTTATTATGATTGGTCGACTCCGCTGGGCAGGCCATGTGGTTAGGATACCTGATAGCCAAATTCGAAAGAAGCTCCTCACTGAACAACTATTTGGAAGAAGGCCAATTGGAAGACCCAAATTACCTAAGGCTGATGCGACATCCATCCTTAATATATGAGATTGGAAATCGGTTTCTTTGAAAAATTATTGGGGACTGCTGTTACACGAGCCCTTGACCTCATGTGGGTTGTAGCACCAAAGAAGAAGAAAAATTAATTAATATGAGGAAAAATGTTGTTTACATATTTAAACTTATTTCTAATCAATGTTGAAAGAAATTCCATAACTGATATCTGCTTCCTTCTTCTCTAACCCTTCTAGAAACACTTGACTGGCAAAGAGTGCACTGGAGCAATCCCACTCATTAAGAAGTGGTAAGGAAAGCGCACCAGTGCCATAACGAATAGGTTAAAATATGAATTAATTTTTCTCAAATTTTGTAGAAAGTTATTGTAGTTTATAGAAGGTCTAGTGATTTCAAATATCGATATTTTCTTCAAGTCATTACCCTTTAAAGTATTATTATTAAAATAGGTACATTTTTAGACAAAAGTAGTTCTAATGAGAACAATACATTTATTTTAATAGCAATAATAACTGTTATTTATCAAAATTTGGAATATTTATTAGGATGTAAAGTTTCCAAAAAAATATAAAGAAATAGTGTTCACATCTTAAACACCATCTGGTAAAACAGTGTCAGTTTAACTACAAGCTGAATATTATTTTCTAGAGGATATAAATCGCAGGAAAAATTAAACTGAGATGTTGAAAATATCATGTTTTTAATTTTCCCATTTATAATACATACATAAAAATGTAACAAACATGTACTTATAAAATATGTCATTTATCATTAAACACCCTAATGCATTATTATGTCAATATATTTAAGGAATAGATTATATATATATATATATATATATATATATATATATATATATATATATATATATATAAATATAGATAGATAGATAGATAAACAAGTTGAAGTATGTATTTAGAAATACAAACTACATTTCACAATTAAGATGTATTACCTACAAGATCATTCAGATTTTGTTTCCTTTTCAATTTATTAATAAATTAAAGCAAATTGAATTGACAAAGTAACAATTATAAACTTTAACTTATCAAACACTAGGGTATAAATACCAGTGATTGACAGGTTACCAGTACCTGACACCCTCAAAAATAATTTTGTCTAATCGTCTTCTAGAACATCATGTTTCATTTCAATATATTAGTTAAAAACCACAAGTCTCTGGAGGAACTTATCTCATATATTAAGATACTCCAGCCTGTTCAGAGAGACTATTAGACACAGTTAGTTCTGAGGATGTCAAATAATATAACTTGTCTACTACTGGACTTGTATTGTTACTCTGTATAAAAATACAAAGATGGGATTATTAGTTCTGAAAAATCTTTACGAAGCCATAAAATGATCACTTTATAAGTAGAGTACTATTTTAACCACTTTCAGTCATCAGAAATGTTAAATAAAGCATGCGCTAGAAACATTTTACTATTATTGACATTTATAAATAATAAAAAAAAAAAAAAAAAGGTAAAATTAAGAATGCATTATAGGTATACTTAATAAATACTACAACATCAAATATCTTAACATAAATGCAATCTAGTGATATAATATTATGATACACATTTATTAAGCATTTATGAGACACACAAGCCAAAATTCTCAAGAGTTATACAATTAAATACATTTCATTGGCTGAATATAAAATTTGTTGAATTTGAGTGGTTAAATTAGAAATATTTAATATCCAGATACAATTATTACGTTAAAAACAAAATCTTCAAATTAGACAGTATAAAAATGTAAGTTTAGATTGTGCATACACAACTATACATCGATATCCACACATATACATGCATAAAAATTTAGATTACATAAAAGTTTTAATTTCTTTTGTAACTCTCTTTGACCCTGATAGAAATACTTTACCTTAACCTTTATATAATATAATCATTTAAATAATTAGTAGTTATAACTATGTATGAAACATGTCTTAATTTCTAAATATGCAATAACAGCAATATTATGGATATAAACAAACAACAACAAAGACTAGACCATACTTAATTTTAAAACATTCAGTACTACACACAAATAGAATATTTTAAGATTATAATCACAATTACAAACTAAAAATAGTCAAATAAATTAATTAAATTTCAGTGCAGTTATGACTTCTATAGTAAAATCTTATATAATATACTACAGCAAATATAATGCCTTTTATAGATTGTCATCATCCTAATGAGGTCATTTTATGGAAGCTCAATTATCTTGACAGGTATAGCATATTATCAGTATTTAAAAAAAATAGATTAAATCATTCTAATAATATAAGATATTTCTTTAAAATAACAAAAAAGATATGATCATATCTTCTAAATACATCTTCCATATTTTAAAACATACATACAAAATATCAACATAAAATTTACTTTTCAGTACTTCTACAACTATTTTAAAGCTACTAAATTAGATTTATTTAAAAAATGACCCTTTTTAATAAATAATATATATATATATATATATATATATTATTATTTTTTAAACACTTGCTGATAAATGTTGTTTGTAAAATTTAATAGGGAACTTACAGAGACTATGATATGTTCTAAAGATAAAAACTAAAATGACTGAATCACTCAAAGATTTATGTATATAAAAAGATATGTAATTTCAATTAACAAAACTTAGATCCACATTTTCTTGAATGCTAATTTAATGATATAAGTTAAAAATCAATTGGATAATTTTGATATCTACAGTTTTTATTAGGTTGTGTTCATAAGTTAAAATTTGTATTTTTGATTAAATTTTTTAAACCAACTTTATTTTTTAACATAGTTATAAAAGGAACTCGTTTATTACATGCCTGTGAAAAGTGGATTAATTGCAATTTTGAGGATCTCGAGTTATATGATTCAAACTTAATTTTTTTCTCTTTCTTTATGTCTAATGGGCCAAGTGACAAGGTTACAACAAAGAGGGAATACCCTTAGTTGTCGCATCCATATCACTTGGCCTATCAGACACAAAAAAGAGAAAAAAATAAATATATTTGAAACACAAAATTCATAAGTCACATAATAGTACCTAACCCACTAGTCATAGGTGCCACAGATATTAATTCTTCAAATAAAAATTAAATGTTTTTAATATAAAATAAAAACTAACTAACAGAAAAAGGAATAACATAACGTAGATAATATAGTCAGAAAAAAATATTTTAAAAAATCATCAGAATTAATTATAAATAATTATAGATGAAGAGAAGAATGGTTAGGGTGATAAATGTAAAAAAAATAGTAAAAATGAACAATTATATTTTATTTTTACATATTTATATTAATAAAATAAATAAATATAATTATTTATTTTTACATTATTTTTTTTTACCTATCACCCCAACCATTCTTTTCTTCAATTATTCACTAAAGTCAACCATCAATCCACAATTACAAATAATTATAAAACAGTAATAAAAAAACAAAAATTCATTTTCAACAGAATACAAGAATTTAAATGCGATAAAGGCCACAAGGAAGTATAATTATTTTTTTGCCTTGATTAAAGACCAATGATCATTATCTATAAGATTAGAAATTAAAATTTATACATTATCATAAACATTTTTGACACCGAATAATGTGACAACTAAAAATAAATTTCCTCATAACAAAAAAGAGTTTTGGACAATAATATATAACATTTTTTAATGTTGGTTTCCTTACACAAGTTTATTATTCAGGAGACGATGTGCAAAAAACAGAGTTTATATCAATGTCAAGCTAAAATGTTTTGGAGGGATTCATTATACCAAGGTCAGCAAGAACAAGCTACAGCTGAAATATGTATACCCATACTTAGTAATAAAGCATAGTGTCACCTTTAGAATATTGGGCAGCTGTTGATCTGATAATTTTTTTCAACATTATTTTTCCTAAAAGAACTTCAATTTACTTTCATGATGTTATTTTCAGAATATCAAAAATCAACCTTATATTAATTATACTGTCATTAATATCAAAGAACACAATTTAAAAAATGCAATCCATTGAACAAGCCCCCTATCAAAAAATTTTTGTCTAACAATGATTGGTTTATGCTTTCATAATATATCTAATAAGTTTAAAAAGGATAAATAGATAAGTGTTAATAGGTCATGTTTATTATTAAAATTGTAGTTTAAAAAATTGATGAAGTATATACTACAACTATGGTCTTTTCTTGTAAAACTTGGTATTATACAGCAGTCAAAAATCTTTAGCTTAAAATTAATCAGTCATTTTTAAGCACACTGGCACCGGACTATTAGACAAGCTTTTCTTTTGTAGCAAAAGAGTAAATTAATAATAAAAAATAATGAGGCCCAGGTTTTTTATGTACTAAATTGCCACCAGAGTTAATAAATTGTGCAATCAGATGTTTAATATGAATGATTAATATGTTATGTAGTGTAGCAGCCTCAAGCACTAATTGATAAATAACATTTTTCTCCTATAACTTAAAAAAAATCAATAGAAATCAAAAGCATAACCATGATAAAATTAAAAAAATATATTGTCTACATTGAACCATATTTCTTGGTTTCCTCCAAGAACTCCGATAACTCCAGAAAAATAAAAGATCAATGATTCAAAATTTTGCATAGCAAAATTAATCTTTAGAAACCAATTAAGCTATTTATCAATAATGACATAACCATAAAAAAAACATTTTCTTAATAATGGTGGATAATACATGACTTAAAAAAAAAAAGTGAATAGAATGCTTCTAAATTAAAACCTAATAAGATAAATAAAATTTTTATAACATTTAAGCTCAGTATTATTTCAATTTGTTGTAAAATAAACCCAATTTATTTATCGAGTCAGATGATAAACCATTTTATGGATATGAGGCATCTCTAAGTGATGAAGATACTTCTGTGCTCAGAAGATGAAAGCGAATAAGACCCCTAAAACTTGGCTAGATCATGAGCTCTACTTGGCTTAATCCAATGAAAATAATCTAGACACCACAGAAGTCTTAAGAGGACCAGAAAAGACAAAATGAGAAGAAGCAAAGAATAAAGAAATTAATTCTCGGATTAAAAATACAAAAGTTGTGAAGTTGTAGATCCACCATTCCATACAAAAATATTAAAATAAAAATGGATTTTTAAAATTAAGGAAACACCCAAGGGTGATAAAATACATAAGGCTCGCCTAGTCATAAAAGGTTGCTCTAACCTAGAAACATTTTCTCATGTAGTAAAACATACATCTATTAGATACCTTCTCTCATTACCAGCAAAGAAGGACCTTCAAATAGATCATATGGATGTGGTTACTTCATATCTCTATGGGGGATTGGAGGAAGAACTATATGCCTCACCTCACTCTAAGTCTTTGACAGAAACAGATAAACCAAAGGTTTGGAATCGAAAGAAGGCAATCTATGGATGTGCAAAGTGGGCGAGGAACAAGAAGATATAAAGGTTCTATGTGATCTAGGTCTTACTCAATCAAAAGCTAATCCCTGTATTTATTATTCAAAAGGGAGCTCAAAAATCCTAATAATAGCTCTTTATGTTGATGTCTTACTCATATCTTCAAATGAAGAAGAGTTCAAAACTAAAATAAAACAAGAACTTTTTAGAAATAAAAGACGTAGGAAAAGCTAAACAATGCTTCAATGGAAATTTCAAGAAATGAACAATCTGGCAAAATGTGGATTTCACAGAAAATGCATGCCCTCAAATTACTCGAAAGATTCAATGTGTATGAGGCTAAACCTGCTCCAACACCTGTTGAACCTGGCATGGATTTCACTCAAGATAACCAAAAGGCTGAAGACGAAGAGCAGTTGAATAAAATTCCCTATCAAGAGGCGGTTGGCAGTCTGCTTTATTTTTATCAGGTTTCCTCCCCAGATATCACTTATACTGTAAATCTTTTAAGTAGAGTTAATAATAATTATAAAGACATCCATTGGCGGGCATGAAAACAATTGTTGAGATATATTAAAGGTACCGTTGATTAGAAATTAGAATTTAGTAAACAGAGTTCACAAGACCTTACTGGATTTTATGATGCTGATTGGGCTAGTAAAAATAATGGAAGATTTTCTGTAACAAGGTGCCGCTTTTTAATTCAAGGATCTGCTATAAAAAATGTGCTGTTGCTAAAAAAAAAAAATCTGTTGCTTTATCAACTTGTGAAGCAGAATATATGAGCTTGTCTTTATCTACACAAGAAGCAATCTAGTAAAAAATTTTGATTTTTGAAATTGATCCCAATGCATTAAAGAATGCTATAACAATTCACTGTGACAACACGAGTGCCATAAAGCTAACAAAAAATAACATTAAACATCATTTTGTTAGATAACATGTTTCTAATAATAAAATTGCTGTGAGCTATGCACCCAGTGATGAAATGATAGCAGGCTTTCTCAAAAAGCCATTAAATAAACTACAACATGATAATTGGATAAAATTAATCTGACTAGTAAATTTAAAGGAATTTTTGATTGTGATAAATTGGATTTAAGGGAGAATGTTGGAAAATAAATCCAATTTATTTATTTCATATTTAAAGTGTCATCGGCACAATGTTGGAGTTGTATGTGTAATGTTGGACAGGTTAAGAGCTGTCGCTTTAGCATGGTGACAACGATACATTCGATGATTATTATGTTTTGTAAAGTGTTCATAAATAAAAAGTTTTCAGATATTACTCTGGTTCCTCATTATACTTATACCCCTAACACAATTTAACAAGATAAATTATAGATATAAATATATTTACTACTAATTTACACGTAATATAGAACAAAATATAAAATAATTGGCCTGAAGAAAGATCTTGAATAGAGAAATTTGCAATAAAACATAGATTAACCGAATTCCACCACTTAAATATAAGTAGTGTTCTGGAGCAGTATTGATTAAAATGGATTTTTAAAGCTAGTGGGCTGAGTCAACAATGAACCAATGACTGATTCTTTCAGGGGTAAACAAAGATGTAAATGGAAAGAAAATGTTTCAACTTAGATCTTGAAGAGTTTCAGTGAAGATATATATTTATGTAATGCTCTTTCTGAGTCGGATGTATAAGGAAGCAGAATCAAACCTTTGTGTCTACTAAACCTTATTATAACTAGTTTATTCAGGTAATATCAGCAAATAATAGAAAAACAATGTCTTAAAATTTAGTATAGAAAAATTAATGAGGATCAGCAAAAGTAAAATAAAATTAATGAACTAAACATGTAAAACATAAATACAGTTTCTTAATCATAGTGGATTATACAGGAATATATATATATATATATATATATATATATATATATATATATATATATATATATATATAAAGCACTACACTTACATTTACAGAGGAAAAGTCACAAGTCCTATGTTATATTGCCACATAATTTCTCCATTCAACATCTTTCTTCCTGCCAATTATATTTTTTTTATGTATTTCTTGTAAATTAACACCAGAAAAATATCTTTGTATTTATAATATATCTTGTTGAATTGAGATAACTATTAAAATCAGCTTGAATGTTAACAAAATTCTGAGACTTACTACTTATACGGATCAGTTTTTTTTTTTGTAAAGACATGCATAATCCACCATTGTATATTTATAAAGAAATGATATTATACTAACTATTACTTTTTTTTATACCTTCTGCGTCAAATGACAATATAAAAAACTAGTTTATTGTCATTAGTTAAAATAATTTAGGTGAAGTAATCTCAAAAATACTCTTTTTTGAGTAAAATGACCTACGGAATTATACACTGAAAAATACATGGTAATTTTAGAATATTTTTAAAAAATCTTAACACCATATTAATTTAATACCTCTACTAAGCCTAAAAATACTCGATAGCTACGGTAAATAACTTATTAATGTCTATTAGCATTCCATATTCATGATTCACTGTGTAGGAAAAATATTTCAGTCTTACTGTGATAATAAGTTCAATTAGTCTTATTGCAATACTGCATTCATTGAAAGTATAACAAAAAAATTAAATATATCAACATATCTCTAATGATCTTAAATACTCAAAACAATCAAGTTTTATGTAAATTATGTAGTATTTTTGTTTGTTTATTTCAGTTTTCAGATTCTTTCAGTATGTACCAAACAAGTTCTAGATGAACTCAGAGGAAGTTGGAGGCCCAGATAGATTTAAATAATATTGAAACCACAAGACCAACAAGTGACATAAAAAAAATGATTAAAATTAATTATATGAAAGAATAACTTATATTTTATCTAGCACAGCATAGATAATAAAGGAAAAGGGATGATATAAAAATTTTAATCTTGAATTCAAAAAGTAAAATAGAAAATTAATGAATTAAATCATTTTTTAAATAAAGGATGAATGATAGAAGGTATTGCAATATAAATGGAAGTCAAATATAATGCATGTTATGACTTATTTTATTGAAGTTGATTAAGTTCAATTAAAAAACTAAAACAATGTCAAGCCAAATCTATTTATTATTTTTGCAAATGAACTTTGAATCATAAGAGATTCAAGAATACTTCCATGATAAGCCCAAATCAATTTCTACCAATTAAGTAGTTCTGTAGTTGATTTGATATAGCATATGAATTAGCTGTTTAAAAAGAAGTTAACAAATAAATATAAGATAAACTCCCCACCAATGAAGTTGTGAATTATGTTTTGGTGTGGTTTCAAGTAAGTGTATCTGAAATGAAACAACAGAATCAATCATTTTTTTTTTAGCTAATGTCCAATCCACATTTTATTAATAAATGATATCTCTACTATTTACATATAATACAAAGTTTCCTAGATGAAGTCTAATGTCAAGGAAAGATAGTTAAATGTATGCAATTAACTGTTTTATAAGCATTAAGTTAAGGAAAACCTTATACTTAAAACAGACCTCATCTTAACCTTTAATAATGATAATAGACTTTTATTTTCAAACAGTTTCCATTCCTTTAATTTCTCATCATTATAAATTAATGTTAACGTTCATCAGTCATTTATTGGGGTAACTGCACATAGTGCACATTAAACCTATGGGGGTATATTAAAATCCTTTATAAGTATATTTTAATCTAAAATAAGACTAAAAACTAATATTAAAATTTTTAGCAATAACAATTACATAAAAAAAATATACTCTAATATTTAATGAAGGTTTTTCAAACTAATTATAGCCACCTAATAACTATGTACCATTATAACTACAGTAAATTTTATAAAAAAGTATTTTAGAATTTATTAACATATAATCATAACAATGACACCAATAGTATATAAATAAAATATATTACGAAACATGTATTTAAGTCTATTTCACAATTATAAGATAGGCACAAAGCAGAAGTAACGAATTACAATACATTCCAGAACTATAAGATTAATCACATTATCATTAAAAAGTTTAATAATGACAAAAAGATCAATGTAACTAACCCAGCATTGTTTAAGGGAAGAAACATACCAAAATAATTCATTCACAAGTAATTTTAACAGTGCTTATAATGAAATCTTCATTATTAAAAATAATCCTTTACTTGTAATACAAAGTCATATCATTCAAAGATCATTTTTGAAAGTCTTAACCAATAACAATGAAATACAATATTGAAAAATTGATGCAATTAAAAGGAAAAAAATATTTGACACTGTAATAGCTGACAGTTATACAACAGAAATATTTTAAAATATAACTTAAATAAATAAATAAATGTATAATACATGAGAATAAATACTTTTCAAATAAACATACAATAACAAGCATTATGGGTAAAATATAGTTCACCCAGAAATGTAAATAAACAATTGAAGCACTCTTTAGCTTTAACTAATCCCTGAGATTATTTAGTTGCATTGTATAAATATATGAAATTAATATTTTAATGCTTGTCCTGATATTTGCATTATTTAATACAACAGAAACAAACAAATAATATAAATACATCTAACTCATAAAATTATAGTAAACCAGGATAATAAAAAAAAAGTATATTGGTGAAAAAATGGGTTAGTAATTTCTAACATCACAAGGCCGATAAAAGAATTTCATTAAAATAATAAATAGAATTAAATATAAATTAAACAATTTTTGGTATTTAAAAATAAGTAAATTATTATACAATAAAAATTATCAATTATCATATTATATAATATAAAGTAAGTTTTTATTAGAATGTGATTTAAAAATTAAGGAACTACCCAGATGATATAAAAATGTTTTTACTGGGTAAAATAAAAAAAAAAAAATACAGTAATGAGAACCCCACTGCTTTAAAGAATTAGATAGTTCATTCTGCTTCAATATTGGGAGCCAGATTTTTTTCCCAAACCTACTCAATGAAAAATGCATCTGTTACTGGTGTTAGCTAGTAACACTTTCATGACTGACTAATCTCCTCATCAAACACCGTTTTCTGGCACATATATATATATAATTTATTTATTTATCGCGATACAGGTCAACGATGGACCACACGTATATCACTTCTAGGTCTTTTTCTTTTTCCTTTCTGCCCATTTTCTTTTAATTTTTTCTCCCATCTCCCTCCTTATCTCCTCTATCCATTTCTTACTCTCTTACTTCCTCTTATCCACTATAAGAATCTTCATATTCTTCACTATTTTCCCTAATTAATTCCTATCTTGGAAGTCCTCCTCTTTGATACCTATTTTTTTCACTTCTTCTCTTATTTGTTCTGGATAACTTTTCACGTTCTTCAGTCCCATTACTCTATTGAATATCTGTTTGTTCAGCCTATTCAGATCCATTCTCTTCATATGACTGAAGAACTTTAATCTCCTTTTTCTCATCGATGATTCCAATTTCCAGTCCTCAATCTGTTCATAAAGCTCATTTTTCTTTTTTAATATGTATTCTTCTCCCACCTTTCTGGGCCCGTATATTATTCTCTGAATCTTTATTTCTGTTTTCAGTAGTGATTCCATATTAGTAAATCTCATAGTCTCCGCCCCATAGTGTATCACCGATTTTATGAATGTTTCAAAATGTCTAATTTTAGCTTTCCAGGAAACATCCTTTTTATTATATAAACTCCTGACTAAGAACCTTAATTTATCCAATTTTACTTCCCTACTCCATGTTGCTTGAATGTCTCTCTCATTGTAGTTAAAGAGTTCCCTAAGGTATTTAAACTGTTTCACCAACCTGATTTTTCTGTATTTAGTATAGAATTTTTCCTTTTTTCCTTTTTCACTTGCCATAATTTAGTTTTTTTTCAAATGACCTAGCTCTTTTTGCTATTTCCTTCAGTTCATTTATCTGATTAACTGGCTCTCGTTCCCTTTCTGCCATAAGTGCTATGTCATCCGCGAAAGCCATGTAGCTGATTTTTACTCCTTCTATTCCCCCCCCCCCCCCAATCCTTACACCAGATTTATTGGAATCCCAAAATGTTCTCATAAGGCCAAAACTAAATTGAATAAAGTAGGTGATAATCCATCACCTTGTCTTAACTCTGTTTTATTTTCGAATGGTTTACTGATTTCCTCTTTAAATTTAATTTTAGAATATGTGTCAGTTATAGTTAGTTTAATCAGATTTATAGTGTTTTGATCTATTCCGTATTCCCTCAGTACCCGAACAAGTGTTTCTCTATCTACCGAATCATAGGCTTTCTGGAAATCCACACAGGAGACATAAATTTTGTTTGATCTAATCATGTAGTATCTCAAAATTAATTTTAGACTCAGGATTTGTTCCTCCAGACACAGGTATTTATCAAACAAGTTCTAGATCTCCCTTTTCCAAATCCTCATTTGTACTCTTCTAACTGAGGATCGATTTGCGGTTCTAATCTATTTAACAGAGCTCTCCACAGAATCTTTAAAGTCACAGGAAGTAACAAAATTTCTCTATAATTATTTGTATCTGTCTTCACTCTTTTATGTAGCAGTTGTATAAGTGCCATTGTCCATTCCTCTGGTATTTCTTCCATGTCCCAGATTTCCTCCATCAATTTTGTAATTTTAATAATATATCCTTCTTCCACATATTTCCACATTTCAGCTATTATTCCGCCTTCTCTAGCAGCTTTGTTATCTTTTAATGAGTATAAGATCTCTTTAATTTGCTCAATTGTCGGTGGTGAACTATTCAGGTTTTGTAGACTGTCTGTATTCGTTTCTAGTTTAGTAGGAAGTTTTTCACAGTTCAGTAAGTTCTTAATATATTCAGCAAGTTTCTCACAATTTTCCCTGTAATTTTGTGCTATTTTTGCATCTTTTCTCTGAAAATTTAGGTTAGGAGCTGTGTACCCTTTAATATTGTTTTTGAATGCACTATAGAATAATCCTGTGTTCTGTTACCTGAAATTTTCCTCCATTTCCTCAATCTGTCTTCTAAGATACTTTCTTTTCGCCCTCCTTATGGTATTATGGGCTTTCTTTTTTTCTTTTTGGAGCGCTTTCAGGTTCTTTTCTGTTTTACATGAGTTCCAAATTTCCTATTTTTCAGCCTCTCCCGAATCGCTTCTTCGCATTCTTGGTTCCACCACATATATATAGATAGATAGGGGCTGGTGTAGCCGTGCAGGCTAAGGCGCTTGCAATAGGTAACCAAGTTAAGCAACGCCAAGCATGGCTAGCACTTGGATGGGTGATCGCCCGATTTGGATGGCTGTCCGCCAGGGAAAGCCATGCTGCCTGAGATCCTCCCGCGGGTATGTGAGGTCCATCAGCCTACTGGAGGCAACTCACACCGACCGGGCGTAGGACTGATGGCCCTGCCCCCGTGTACTTAAATGAGGAATCGGGATGTGGTCCAGGAGACCACATCTAGCAGTCAAAGATCTGCATGGTCTGTAGCGCCAACCGAAAAAAAAAATATATATATAGTAAACATATCCATAGAAGACACCTATGGGGAATTAAACTTTGTCTATTACGTCCATTATAGAGAAAATAAAATGAAAAAAAAAATTACAAGGAAATAAAAATTAGCAGATTAAAATTGTATTTGAATCACTTTAATGGTATTTTTTATTTATTTAAATAGTATTTGTGTTTTTAAATTTAAAATTTAAATATGCTTTTTTATTAGAAATAATATAATTTTTATAATGTGTACACAAATGAGCAATGATAAAAGACGGGTTGCTACGCTACCAAACTTTGACGTCTTTATTTATAATTTTATTTTCAAACTGACAGTAAAACCTAATTTCTCCCCCAAATGGATCTAGAAAAAACAACTTTCCATTCACTACATAACATTTTAGACAGAAGTGGAGCAAGTATGGTATTACACTACAAGACCTCATTTAAATATCAGTTTCGGTAGAATTAGAGTTGTCCACTTTCTGTGTCAAGCTTCTCAAAGGTATATATATAAAATCTAAACTTGTTTAAAAAAAATAAGTTAAAGTTCAAATTACTTATAATAATTAATCCTTAAATTATTTTTGAGATTTTTGTAGCATTACTATTTTCTTTTCCAAATCAGAATGAATAGACAAAATCAAAGATACTACTTTAGTCTTCCTCACACCATATTGATTTTTTAAGATACACTGACATTTTTTTAGATTTATCAAGCCTTGCAGTTGACTTCAAAAAATTATTCTTTTAAATGTCATCTACTTTTATTTTTTTTAATTTGTATCAAGCGGATATTTCACGAATACTATGTTTTTTTACATCCAATCACCTAATTCATACAGATTTTTTCATTAAAAATTAAACAGATATGAGTTGACACATTGCCAATATTTAAAATTTGTATCAAGTGGATATTTCACAAATACTAGGTATTTTACATCCAATCACCTTATTCATACAGATTTTTTCATTAAAAATTAAACAGATAGGAGTTGACATATTGCCAATATCTATTGTAGGCGAATTATTAGTATTCTTTAAAATGTCAAACACCTACAATTTTTTTATTTTGCATCATTCGGTTATTTCATGAATATAAAATTTTCATGTAGACTCACATTAATCACACACTTTTTACTTTTAAAGTTAAATGGACACAGATCAGCATATTGCTAATCAATTCTCTAGGAGAATTAATAACAAAATATTTAAAATATGATCCCTATTATCAAACTGTAATCCCAGTATACATAATGAAACTAAGTCTTTATAAATAGAATAAGTTCTCACAATAAGAGCTTCACTAGTTTCCTGTTGTCTGTCATGGAGAAGCTTTTCAATCAATCCAGATGTCCTTAATACAATAAAATTAGTGAAAAAATGGTGGGGATGATACATTTGCCCACAATAGGGAGAAATCTATTATAGAGATGTGTCCACTAAAAGAGGTATCACTGTATGTAGGTTAAGGACTGGAGTAACAGCTGTTATAAAAAAGTAGTAACCAACACCAAAGGAAAGACAATCCCAGCCAGAGCCAAACTCGCCCACAACAAATCAGCATGGAACCCACAGAGGCCCAGGAACTTGACCTAAATGTAGACCTAGCTCTAGAAGTAGCAACACAGCGAGGTCAAGCAATTCAGGGATTCAGACACATACCAACCATTCCTCCCAACTTCGAATTTGAAGTGATAGTAAACGAGACCATTATGGGGGTAGACGAACAAGATATAAGATAAGACCCCCTCAATCACACAAAACCTACTGCGAAGCAATGTGACTGGGAAAAAGATTACGATCTATACCGACAGTCAGGCAGCAATAGGTGCTATTAACAACTATTACGTATATTCAAAGGTCATTAATGAATGCAACACAGCACTTAACGAACTAACTGAGCACAATAGAGTTGCAGTGGAGTGGGTGCCTGGTCACTCGGGCATACCAGCCAACGAGGAGGCTGACGAACAAGCCAGATTGGGCTCAGATACCATTCGTCACTCGGGCATACCAGCCAACGAGGAGGCTGACGAACAAGCCAGATTGGGCTCAGATACCATTCCTGTAACTCCCGAGCCTGTCTGTGGAATCAGCCTTAGCACTGACAAGAGTAGGATCAGGGAGATGTATGGAAACAAATTTAGTAATCACTGGACCGACAAGAAACAGCGACATTCGAAGCTGTTCCTTAAAGGTCCATGTAAAAAAAAGAAGCAAACTGCTACTGAGTATGGACAGAGCAGCCCTTAAAAAGCTTACAGCAATCTATACAGGTCACTGTAAGCTAAATTACCATATGTTCAATCTCTGAGTAATGACGAATCCGCTATGCAGATTCTGTCAGGAGGAGAATGAAACAGCCTATCACATCGTGTGTAGATGTGATAGATTCACAAGACTGGCTGAGACTGGTGGTATTTGGGGAGGAACGAATGGATCTCCCCAGTAGTTATGAGTCGGTCAATCCAACCAGCCTACTTAGATACGCGGAAGTGACAAGATTAACATTTTAATTAAAAACGACTAACTGAAATTGGCTCACAATGGACCCATTAGGGGTCAACGTGCTCAGGGCCAACACTAATAAAAAAACAAAAAAAAAAAACAGCTGTTAGATGTATATATATTGAGGAGTAAGGAAAGGAATAAATCAGTCTTTACACTTTGAGAGGCCTATGTAAAGTAGAAGGGGAGGTAGCGATAGGATTGAGTAGATGTGCGACCGAAGGAAACAAGTCGGAGGTTCATGTTGTCGAAAGGATGCCTCGTCAATACAGTGGAATAATTAGTTGCGACCTGTTAGAGAAAGTAGCGGTTAAAATACAATACAGCGGCGGACAACCACCAGATCAGGATGCACTTCAAAAATCAGTATAAGACAGCCTTCATCTTTGAAAGGGGACACTATGAGTTCAACAGATTCTGTTTGGGTTGAAAAATGCGCCCATCATATTTCAACGACTCATGGACGAATTTCTCAGAGGGTTAGATGAATCTTTCTGCCAGATCTATATGGACGATTGAGACGGTTGATATTCAGTAACTTGATAAAACCGAAGCTCAACATGTCGAACACTTGCGAAGTTCAATTGTACGATGAAAAATCTAGGTTGGGTCAGAACCAAATAAATTTTTTAGGGCACACTATATCAAAGGATGGAGTGAAAACCGATGTCAGGAAGGTGGAAGCAATTCAGAAGATGGTGTTTCCAACAGACATAAAAGGAATTGGAAGACTATTAGGAGCACTAAATTATTATAGACAATTCGTTCCGGAAATGACTGAGTATCTTGTACCTCTCAACAACTTGCTGAAGAAAGGTCAAAAAGTGGTCGTAACACCGACAATGGAGGACAATATCCGAAGATGCATGGCGCAGAAGGAGCCAGTATTAGCATTTCCCGACTTTGCAAAACAATTTACAGTAACAACCGATGTGAGTGAATATGCATTGGGAGCGGTTGTGTTGAATGGGCCCATAGGGGAACGACCTATGGCATACACCAGCAGGCGCCTCACACGGAAACAAGGAATAGGACCTTAGAGTGGGGAACTGCTGGGGATTGTGTGGACCGTGGACCATTTCAGACCATACTTGTTCGGTAGAAGATTTAAAGTTCACACGGACCATAGACCATTACAGTGGGTAGGAAGACTGAAGGGGTCTTTGGCGAGAATAACCAAATGGAAAGAGCTCCTAAGCCAGTATAATATGGAGGTAATTTACAAACCCGGAAAAGAGAATGTCGTAGCAGATTGCCTGTCCCGGGCAATGAAAACCAATGCGATTGAGAAGGACAGAGGAGAGTCGTCTGGAGATGCACAGCAGTTCTTGGGGGAATGGACACCAGAAGGAGAAGGAGAACACAGTTCGTTAGGAGTCGAAGGTGAAGAGAAGTTAACAAGTGAAATATAGTATTCTTCTAGGTGGATGCATTGCTGGTTCCAAGGTCAAAAGATCAGCATACGATGTGCTCACTGTTTCAAATGTTAAATGATATTCCTTATTTTTATATTTATGTTATATTTTTTTATTATTAAGAGCAAAGCAAAGTAAACTTACCAACTACTAGCAGATGTTCACCAGAGTAAGGAGTGAAAATTTTAGTGGAGGGCTCCACGTAGACTCCAAGTTAATGAGCCACGTGTTCAGGTAACACGTCCACCTATGCACCAGTATCCAATTTAAAAGTACACACATCTTGTCCACAAAGCAGCAATTTAGTCTTCCATTCTCTTTCAGAATTATCTCCTCTTACTATATCAATAAAAAAGTCATCGCCCTTAGATGGGTAACCTTCTTGAATCTCTTTAACCATCTTTGGTTTGGTTTCACACACCCCTTTTACATTGGGAAACAAAGTGATTTAGCCCTCCGCATCTTCTACATGTCTATCTGTAAGCAGGATACTTTTCTGTTGGATGTTCGAACCCACAATAGTTGCATTTTATAATCTTATGAGTTGAAGGATCCCCTTTGGATACTTCCTGTCCCTTCTAGTGTAGTGAACATTCATTAGCTTCAGACATTTCCTCACATTGTTCTCTAGTTGCTACCATTAATTGGTACTGTTCCAGAACCTTATCCATAGTTAAATTCTGTTCTCTCAATAATTTTTCTCTCATCGAACTATTTTTAATACCTGAAATAAAGCATGCCACTAATAACTGTCCAAATTCACAACAATCAGCAATATCCCTTAGTCTAACCACATAATCACTATACATTCCCATTTCTAACTGTGAACACATATTCCTCTTTTCCTGGGCAGTTCTTTTGTTTCCAGTTCCTATTTTACTTTTTCTGCAACCCATAGCAGCAGCTTTTAGCAACATTGACTTAAAATATTTCCAGTTTATTTCTATTTCATCACTATCCCACGGGTACTCCAGATCTCTTGCTCTCCTTTCTATCTCTTCTTGGAAATAAGTGGTGATCTCTTCTATTTGAAGGCCGTTCTAGACAGAGCAAAGGAAGAGAATGTTAAATTTCAAGAGAATAAGAGTATGTTTGGAGTAAAAGAAGTAGTGTACATGGGTCATCGTTTGTCTGAAAAGGGTATACAGCCAGATAAAGACAAGTTAATAGCTATTAAGGGTATGGCTCCTCCTGAATCCAAAAAAGAACAGGAAAGATTTTTAGGTTTAGTGAACTACCTAGGAAAATTTATTAAAAATTTAGCACACATTACACCTCCTTAATGCCTTGTATTGCAAAAAGAGGTAGAATGGTATTGGAAGGAGAAGCAATAGACATCCTTTCAGGCACTGAAGCTGGCTTTAACTACTGAACCTATCCTTAGATATTATGATTCTGGTTTACCAGTAACTGTGTCTGTAGATGCTTCACGCGACGGTCTAGGAGCAGTTTTAATGCAAGAGGATCAACCACTTGCATATGCTTCAAGAAGTTTAACTGAAACTGAAAAAAGATATGCTAACATTGAGAAGGAAATGTTGGCTGTTGTCTTTGGAAGCGAGCGTTTCTATAGCTATACTAATATAGCGTTTCTATATTTCCTGTTCAACTATGCCCTCCTAGGCTGCAAAATATGTTATTAAAACTACAAAAATACCAATTTCAATTAATTTATAAACCGGTGTGGCGGCAGATTCCAGCCAATTGCTACAAGGGACAAATAGTTCACCTGCCTGCTACCTGGCAGCGGCATACAAGGTCGCTCGTGCAATGTACCTAAATAATGTATTTTTATTTCATATTATTGTATGGTAAAATACTCAAATCGTAAATTTAAATAATTTATACATTGTAAATATTTTTTATTAATAAAGTTTAATGGCGATAACATATACTGATAAAATATGTTAAAATATAAAATAAGCTTAATAAGGACCATGGAGAAAGATAGCATTGGACATCATGGAGTTCCGGGGCTTGAACTATTTAATTGTTGTTGATTACTATTCTAAATTCTGTGAGGTATCTATGCATGAGAACTTGGGGTCTAGCTGTCTTATCAAAGCTCTAAAAAATTTTTTTAAGACATAGAGTTCCTAGTGAGGTAATCACAGATCAAGGATCACAATTTAGTAGTTCTGCATTTTTAGAATTTGCAAAGCAGTGGGATTTCAAAAGTACCATGGTCAGTTCAAAGCACCAACAGGCAAATGGACTAGCAAACGTCATATACAAGCCATTAAAAGGCTGCTAAAGAAATCACTAGAACCTCGAACTGATCCGTTTCTGTACTAGCTCGAATTAAATAATTCAACATTTGCAGATATGCCCTCCCCTGCTGAACTACTGATGAGTAGACGCCTGAGAGGAGTCTTGCCCCTAACTAATAGTCACAAGGGAATAACTAATAGGAGCAAGGGTTATTATGACAGAGGGACAAAACCTCTCAGAGACTTGTATATAGGAGAAAAAGTTCAGGTGCAGACAAGTCCGTTTTCAAAATGGGTTCCAGCCAAAGTGATCGGGAAGATGGATCGCCCAAAATCATATTTCTTGCGAAAGAACAAAGGTGAGGGAGTCATAGAGAGAAATGGAAAGCACATTAAACCTCTTTTAGAGTACAATGGTGGCCACGAAGAAGAGCAACAAGGAGCAGAGGTTGAAGAAGAACAGCAAGGAGAAGAGACTGAAGAAGAGCAGCCAGAGGATGAGGATGAAACTTTGTTTGACAGTTATGTCACCAGAGCAGAGAGTGTGGTGAGAGCACCAAGGTGGAAAGAATAACTTCAAGAAGGAAGATGTTAATATATGTAAAAATAAGGTTATGTACATTATGTTCCGAAATGTTAGTTAAAGGATAACAGTAGGTGAGGTTGTATATATCTAGATATATGAGTTTGTCAATAAAAGCATTTAATCATATTCTTGTGATCATTATTTAAATAAAGAAACATAACAATGCTACACTTACTGTGGGGAGAGAAGAAAATACTCAAAAAAATGAGAAATAGCTGTCATAGTCCCAATTTTTAAAAAAGGCGACAATACAGAAGAATGCAGTAACCACCAGAATGCAATATCTCTCTCTTAAGTGTGCCGAGTAAAATCTACTCCAAGATACTAGAAAAGAGGATCAGAAGAATGGTCGAAACCAAGCTTGGAGAGGAGCAGTACAGATTCCGTACTAACTGTAGCACATAGGACGTCAATTTTGCAATGAGACAAATCCAAGAAAAAGGTCTAGAAAAAGAGAAAGAACTATCCATTAGCTTCATGGATCTAACCAAGGCGTTTGACAAAGTCCAGAAAGGAGACATCTTTAAGGCCATAAGAGGAAAAGACGTTGGCATAGGACACATATTAGCAGTGGAAAGTCTCTATAACAATAACAAAAGTGTATTAAGATTCACCAATAACACCTCAAAAGAATTCATGACTTAGGCTGGGATCTGATATAGCCTCAGGCCACTATTATTCATTTTGGTCCTGGATTAAGCCATCAGAAAATGCAAAGAAAGGTTTAAAAAGTTTCACCTGGGACATTACAACTTGAGGCGAATAAATATGTCATTGCTGGAGTTCGCCGACGACATGGTTGTGCTTGCAAACAATGATAGGGATCTTCAGTTTAATATTAAGGTACTCCAAGAAGAGCTTAAAACAAAGGTAATGAGGATAGGAAAGGAGCCAAGTAGAGCCATGAGAATTATAAGAATTAATGGCGATATAAGTGAACAAGAAAGTAGTTCCAAATGCCTGGGAGCACACCTACACGAGAATGGCTGTATAGACAGTGAAATAACCGAATGCATTGGTGCAGTGAGCAGAACATGGTGCATGTTCAACGCTGTGAAAGCAGGCATTTTGAATTGTCATGAGGTGGCGAAGAAGACAAAGGTGACTGTATATAAATCTACCTTTCTCCCAATTTTAATATATTCCTCAGATTCATGGACCCTAACTTCCAAGCATCAATCAATGCTTCAGGCCATCGAAATACGGTTTCTCCGAAAAGCCAAAGAAAAGACAAGAAGAGACTGGGTCCTCAACAAACAAAATAAGGACAAAGCTCTACCTAAAGCCCGCCACAGAAGTAGTAGAACAGAATACGTTGAGATGGCTTGGTCAACTACTACGTATGGATCCAAGTCGCACCGCAAGCTGTACTTATAATACAAGAGTGAAAGGTAAAAGAGAAAAAGGAAGATCTAGTTGAAGTGGGAGGACGGGGTGAAGGGAGCATATGCAAAAAGAGGTTTAGAATGGTCCAAGAGGAATGAGCTGGTACATGACAGTGACAATTGGGTCAAGCTCCTACAGAAAGTTTCCTCACACTGCCTAGGCAGTAGATGAGGATCGATTATGATGATGATAATGAAATTATATAATATTTTTGTACATAATATTTTTTTCTGAACCCAATAAGAAGCAAACTTTCAAAATTTACTCACTTCGATTTCTTCACAATAGTGCTCTTTTAGTTTTGAAAGGAACGATTCAGTAACTCCAATTTGAACCTCGTCCAGAGAATTTAGATTGACTGGAACGGTAGACGGTAGTTGGGAGGTGTTTTGAAAAGTGTGTTACACAATGGGCCAGGGCCCCCTACCGTGCACCTTCCCTCTGCATTGCAATACATTGCTTATAGTTGTGTTCCTTGTAACTATTAATTAAAAAAAAGCTAATATTCCCATAAAAAAAAAAAGTGGTCGCACTGTCCCAAAATAGCGTCCAAACATGGCGGATTGACATCTTTGACTTGAGTCAGTTATTTGGTCATTGAGATTCAGCATTTGGCTTCATTTCTTCATAATTTGCCTTTTATTAAAGCTGGATAGTTAGAGAATAACAAGACATGACAAAATATTAAAAAACAATTGATGTTGGCAATAAAAAACATCAGTAAATTCAATTTTTTCCAGAAGTTCAAACTAAAGTTGAAAATCAAGCACCGTTAGTAAATAAATGGCCAAAAATAACGAAAAAGGCCTTGAAATAAAACATGTGGAGAATACATTTCTCTTTCTAAATCAGTGATTACTTTGTAAAATATTAGAAGCAGTTTCATAGAAAATACACTTATTGGAGGAAAAGTGGCACTGGCATAGGCGCCCAGAGTCCTCTGCCACATCATTCAGTACTGATAAATTGCATAATAATATAAAAACATTTTCAGTACATTATTTTGGTTGTATTAATGAACAAATATTAATACAATATTTTAATTGTCCAAAACTATGTGTGTTTTTTTTCTTTTACTTCCAATATAATATAACTATGTCATTTATGAGTACTGAATGATGTGGCATTAAAATTAACATGAAAACCATTCATTGTTGATGACCTATTTCATTAATACAAGTAGAAAACGGTTAAAATAAAATTATAAAGATTTTTTCAAATTTCAAAACATCAATTTCTCTTTAGCGACTTTTATTTAAGTTACTAAGTTCAGAAAAATATTTTTCCTATAAAAGTTGTAGTATATTGTGTGTGATTTAATATTAAAATGTGATATAATTCACCTATAAAAACAGATAATTAGTTAGAAACAAAAAACTTATATATGTTTTTTGTGAATTTTCAAAACTTTACCCGTTTTGAAAGCTCGATAATTTGCTCCCTTCCTGTTGGGTTTAGAAAAAAATGTTAGATAATTTTAAGCTGTTTAAGATTAAATATAACCTTTTTTTTTTTATCTATCTCACTTTTAAAAGGAGATATTTAGCATAAACTAAAAAAAGTTCAAAATTTCAATGGTTTTTGGAGCAATGCAGCAAACCCTCGAGGTTTTCAAGGGCGGAAACTTGGATTATTTATATTCACTACATACCTAACAATATAAAAAAGAAATTTGAATGACCCAATCTTTTGCAAGGTAAACCCCTCTTTTTGTGCTGATTTGACTGGGCTAAGATTATTCCAGTCCACAAAAAAAAAAACAGTCAAACAGAGTGTGTTAATTACAGGCCAATTAGTCTCTTGTCCGTGGCTTACAGAACGTACATATACATGCTGGTAAAAATGTTACAACAAATTGTGGAGGAGCAACTGGAAGAGGAACAGACAGATTTCCACCCTGGGAGGCAGACTCAGGATCATATCTTTGTCCTACGAACTATATTAGAAAAAGCATGGGACAGAGACAGGAGAACATGCCTAGCATGCCTGGACCTTAAGGCTGCCTTCGACTCAGTCCCGCAAGCATTCTTGCTTTTCTACATGTTTCTACATGGAATGCTCTAGTTGATAAAAATGTTCCCAGAGATCTCATTACCGCTATAAAATCTGTATATGCAAATTCAAAAGGATTAATGAAACGGAGTCTGCTCCTTTTTCGATTGATAGAGGTGTCAAACAGAAAGACAATCTGAATCCAAGCAAGCTCTACTGGAAGGACAGGAGGATCTTAAGTGAAAGGGGATGCTCATCAATGCTTCTAAGAGTTAAGTGCTAGTTCTTTCCAAGACGAGGAGGAGACAGTTGAGGTGAACTGTAATGGTGAGGTTCTTGAAGTGGTTGAGAACTTCAATTACTTAGGGACCAGCCTGAATAGACAGGGCAAAATAGATCGACAAATAGCAAATAGAATTATTATAGCATTTGTAATACAATTATTGATCATCGAGGTGTGGGGGACAAAACCAAGCTTGATATATAGAAATCAGTGTACCTCCCTACTCTTACCTACAGGAGTGAGAGCTGGGTTATGCTGTACAAGCAGATAAGCAGAATCACAGGAGCCAAAATGAAGTACTTACGTAGGGTCACAGGAAAAAAAAAGAAGATACCGGGTAAGAAATGAAAGGATTAGGGAGGAGTTGAAAATTCCTGCACTAAAACCCACCCTTCAAAAAAGACAGCTCAATTGGTTGTGTCATGTTTGTAAAATGAGCGAGGACTGGGAATCCAGAAAGGTTATAGAAGCTCGACCTACTTGCAAGAGGCCACATGGAAGGCCTAGAATTTTGTATGACAAATATATCCAAAGGATTGGAGGAAAAACTCTCCAACAAATAGAGCAACTCTATATGGACCGTGAGACTTGGCTACATTGGGTTGAGGCATCTTCATGATAAATATGGCACAAGGAGGAAGAAAAAGATAATCCGCTAATACTGAAGCTTATTGTCAGTTAATAATAAAGAAAAACAAATAGATGAACCAATAAAATTCAGAAATGTACAAATACATTAAAAAAAACATGAACCCATTGTTGATCACCACTTATCTGAATGAACAGGAAAATAAATTTTCAAAATTAATAAAATGCAGGAAGAAGACACCAAATGTGGTTTAGCTCAAAGAAATGAGAACCACTAAATATATGTGAATAAATCACACAAAGTAATCAAGTTTTAAAATCTAATATAAAGTTTTTATTGATTACGTATTTTTTTTAAGAAATAAATATACGCATATGTATTCCACTGTTCTTAATAAAAAAAAAATAAAAATAAAAACAGTTTGATATACATTTAATATTTAAAATTGAATTATCCTCAATCAGATAAATAATACAGTTTAAAAATTATAACTATAAATTATTTTGTTCAATGAATAAATATAATATAAATCATCGATTTAAATGATTCACTTTAAATTTAAATGATAATTGGTTAAATTACAGGAATAATTAATTTCATAAACTAACAGTTCCATATTATAATGCTGCTTGAAATATCTATAAGAGACAAATATCAAGAAGTAAGAACTTAATTATATAACTTAAGAAGTTCTAACAATGATTATTATACATCTTTGAAACTCCCAATTCTTTATCTTTTTTGTTTTCATGAAATAAATAATCTCTACAATTCTAAATAACTAATATGCAATAATAAGGCACTTAACCATACAATGGTTATTATTTAATTCAAAAAAGTATCTGTTACATTCTAAACATATAATACACACACTTATAATGCACATACGCAAAAAACCATTAAATGTATTGTCTGAAATTTGTTTCTCAACTCTCTATTATAATTAATTAAACTTTCAGACTTTTGCTGTTTGAATAATACATGATAAACTGGCATCAATTATTTTTACAACATCAGATTACTAATCATTTGATTGAGCTCCAGCAGCTTTGAAAAATTAATGTTGCATGATAATAAATAAAAGTTTAGATGAAAAATAAGTGTATGTGAATATGCATGTAAACGTGTGTGTATACATGAAGATTAAAAACATCTACGGATAAGAGAACATAAAGATATAACTATTAAAGCTTAAAATTACATAAAAAGCTACATTTTAAAAACTAAATAAAATAACAATAAAATAATATTTACAAGATCACAGTTATAATTATGATATGAGTTTGAAAAGTAATTTTGTTTTTACTTGGCACAATTGATTGATAGAAAAAATGTCGAATTATTAAAAAACATATACATTAAATAAATATATGGATTATCCCAAAAATAAAATTTATCTTTTATTTAAAAGACTATTTAAATTCTATTGAGTAATAAATAATACCTGATCTAAAATGATTAGTATTAAAATGACTAGTTTGAAAAATTAAATCAATAAAACAAAACTAATAATTAAAATTTGAAAAAGTAAATAGACTAAAATAACAAAAATGAAACCCTGGTGCGACGAGGATCTCCTTTGGCCCTCCGGGCCATCCCAAACTGTCATATGCCGGGATCAGAGCTAGATGTAGAACCTCCTTTACTCTGGTCACCACAAGCTCTAGAACCTCCTTCTTCTCGACCACTTCCACTACCAGATCCATTCCAGCCCACTCCTTGTAAATCAAGAGTGTACTGTAAAAAACAAACCAACTGTCATCATCAATTCTAAATAAATAAATTGAACCTTAATATAGAAGGATTAATTGAAACATATTTATATTCAGCATTGAGATAAAACAATATTTTAATAAATCTCTTTTAAACCATAAACAACTTTTTGATTTTTCTTTTAGCCAAGACTTCGCAGATTCAAAATTAGGTAGCTTTTTGTACTTTTTTTTTCTCTCAACTTACACTACTAAAAATGTAGTACATTATATATATAGAAGGGAACAATTTATTTCATTAAATGAAAACTGTAACACAGTATACTTGTGGAATATGATTTTTTTTTATTTGCATGCAGTATTTTATGAGCTACAATATGAAACTGTATCCCTCAATTAATAGGTGTAAAGTTATCAATAGATATAAGTCTTACAAGTTACCAATAAGTGTATAGTAATGAGAGTAATATTTTAATCTGCTATAGTGGTCAATTTATTATATGATAATAATAGATATTGTCGATATTAGAAATGCTAAATTTTTGTAAATACATTAAAAATCAAAATACAAAGGAAATATATCATTCATTTATATGTTAGTTAATGTTAGCACAAGATTTAAAGAACGTTTCAATGGGTTACAAATTCTGAATTTTAAAGATTGAGTTTGATTTACAATTTAAAAATCATGCATTCTATTCAAAGGCAGTAGTATATGTATTTGATAATATTAATACAAATTAAATCTGTTTATTTTTTCATAGTTAGGTGGAAATTAAACCAGGATGTGCATGAATGAGTGTAAACACTTTTTGACTGTACATCCTGCCCATTTTTAATTCCATCTATATCAATATATTTAATATTTATGTACCCAAATGTATACCCAAAAAGTTGATTTTTTTTTCTTTTATCTGTATTTTCTATTATTTCTACTCAATATTATAATTTTCTTTTTTTTAGGAAATGTATATCTTTTATTATCTGACATTTTTTTCTTGATTAGCATTCTTTTAATTACTAAGATTTTACTATTTAAATTGCTATAATTTTTTTCAACGAATTATCTATATTTTCATTTATTATATTCCTTGTATTAACTTCTTTCTTTCTTTTTTCCTGAGTTTTTCTTAAAAGTTCTATACATGGTTATTGTTAAGAATCAGCAAATGAAAAATTGGTTAAACTGGCAGCTAAAAAAATGTTATTGAAAACTACTAATTTGTTAAAAAGTATTAAGAAAACAAACCTCAAACAATAGTTAATGATTACTTTTAATGTCAGAAGAACATGATTTACTTATCGAGGAAGAGTTCTGGCCCGTTGAGGAAGTAATGGTGTTGCTAAAACTTCAAAAGGTATAAAACCATAAGGAATAGCTACTCTAGGAGGTGGAGTTGATGGTTCATACTAATGAGTTTGAGGGAAAAAAAATGAAATAAAAAATTAGAAGTTTTAAAACAAACTAATAATTATAAAAATGAATATATATATATATATATATATATATATATATATATATATATATATATATCTAAAAAACACAAATTAAGATAAGAGAGACTATGCCTAATCAACTGCTGTAATATTTGTCATATGTACAAAAAAGGCAGCTATAGAAAATTCCAAACAACTTTTAATTCATCTAGTTTCCTGGATTGAAAGAAATAAAATTTTCAGCACAAAAACAAACTTACTGAATTCATACAAAATCTTTCAGAAAATAAGACTTCCAAGTTCTGGAGATTTAATCCAAGTCTCTATACGTAGAGATGACATTAATGCTAAACATAAAATTTAGTTTCTATTTCCTTAGCACAACTCAGAATAAAAAACAATCCAACTACAACTTAATAAAGCCTATTATGAAAAATGTAAAGAAAAACTATTCCCACATAAAAAAAAAATTATTTTTACTTATAAAGGGTATCTTAGGCATTTTGGATCATTATTTTTATTTTTTGTTAATAATGATATTTGTTTATGCACTTTGTATTTTCACTTTAACATGAATAATGTAACCAGAAGAGCCAATTTGGGAAGCCTTGAAAATAATATAACCATTTTGTTTTGTTTTTTTTGGACAAATTATTATCAGATTCACCATAGAAAATTATTATTCTTATTAAATTACATTTTTATTTATTTATTTTTTTTTTTGTCATAATACCAAGCAAAAATCAATATATTAGAGACAAAAAAAAGCACCAGTAGAGAAATTTTTCCCAAGTGTAATGTTAGCTCGAAGTTAAAGGAGGACCATCCATTTACAGAGAACGGGGTTTGATTGGTACCTCAACACATTCATGTCATAAGGTTAATGAAGTACCTTTATTGTTATCATTACAACCGATGTTATTATCATTCTATCGTTTAAAACCTTAATACCAAGTACATGCAGTTCATCTTTTACCCAATCACACCTATCTTTAAATCTTGATCAGACTTGATCTTAAAAAAAAACAAACCAAAAAAAAAGCCCAATAAATCTCCCATAAAAAATAATACATTAGATCTTAATCACTTGTTGAGATTAACAACTCAACATAAATAGAAGGATTGGGTACTAGGAATATGTAAATTTTTAGTGAAAATTATTAAAATTCTATCATGAAAATTACCCATAATTTGGGAATCAACCTTAACTTTTTATTTCTGTTGGCATTACAGACCTTGTTGACCTTTAGCTGCCTTAGCAAGCCTAGACCATCTCTACTTATCTTGAGCTATTTATTTCCAGTTATTTGCATGCCATGAATGGTGCAGCACTGTTGGGAGTGAGGTAGCTCAGTGGTAGGGCTGATCTTCCAATGCTCAAGGTCCCAGATTCAAATCCTGGCTCATGGCAGAAAAATTATTTATTCTGTTTCATCAGCCTTGGGGCGACCCTGGGGTCAGGAGACCCTTCTAGGGGACCAAGACTATAAAATGGGTATCCTTAATTAAATAGCAGTTTGAGTGTGATCTCAGTCAAATCATCTCCTTGCATAACTGTTGACTAATAAACAGTACTTTCCCTAAATAATACTGAGTACGGGTGTTTTTTTTTTTTTTATCTGCATGCAGCTCTATACAGGGTGTCCAGCGATTCTCCTCCCAAAAATTCCTATACATTTCCCGATTTTTTTTTTATTTTTCCCGGTTTTTCAGATTTTCATCGTTTTTTCATTATTTTCTTAGTTTTTTACCCGTAAATACTACTGTTTCACATGAGGCGTTTGGTTTAAAAATAGATTATTTTAAAAGAAATAATTTTTAAAAAAAATTTTTTTATTTCTCACAAGTGTTAAATGTTTATGTTAATAAACTTAGATATATTTGTTTCAAAACCATTTATATCTTCCCAAAATCAATACCAAAATATTCGATTCCCTATCAAAAGTGGTTATATACCTATCTAAAGCATTTTTGAAAATGGATGTAATCTGTTTTGAAACCAAACGCCTCAAATAAACAATAATGAGTACAGCTGCCTATAGTGTCACGTAAGCTCTTATCGAAACCTATACTCATGTTACACTTTTTATTTTATTTTATGAAAAGTATATTCGAGTAATGGTTTGCACATATATATGGGAGTTCTGAAAACGTATAATATATAAATTTATTATTATTATTTTTTTAAAGAGAGTCACTTTACATCAAATAGTTTTGTATATAAATCGAGATTTTTTTTTTACTTTCTCTCCAGAAGAGGAAAGAGGATTAATGTCAGAGTTTAAAGGCCCTACGGCCCTGGGATGGGAACTCGTAATTATTATATCTTGTAAACTTCTGTTTACCATGCTGCATTGTTGCCATTTTTACACGTGTTAGCTCGCTCAGCCACCCCGCCCTATATTTACATTAAGTTGGAGTTTGAGATATGCACTTTGACACTAACCATTTTATCACTTTTTAACGCTTTGCGCATTTCCATGGTCCCTCTAAATTAATGTATGGTGTTAGAAATTTGTACATTGAATTGATGTGAGAAAAGTTCCTTCTAAACTCTCAAAATTTTCTTCCACCCCCCTCTACATCCCGACATTTCTATAAATTTAATTCAGAACTAAATTATAAAATTTTCAAAAACAAAACATAAAAAAGATATTCAACAGCTTAAATGATTTAAAAATTATATTTAAATCCCCAAGAAAGTACTTAGGCACCTATTTTCATAACAAAAATAAAGGAAAATGTGACTTGAATGACGCTGACACGTTGTGCACTTCTATTTATTTTTAAAATGTTTTAATCAGTTATTTAAAGTTTTGCCTAAGCGGTTCAGTAGTTTATAAATTGTTAAATTTTCCAATATAATCAACAAGAAATATAAGTAAATTATTCAAAATGAGAATAGTTAAAACCGCTTTTTCATAAGGGAAGCTTTGCATTCATGACTGAGGTTCAAACATTTTATGTGCTCCGAACATAAAGTTTTACCCGCGTATTACCTTAAAAAGACTATATAAATCGGGAATTTTTATCTATCCTAAGGAAATGTAGATTGATAGGGAAATTGACATCTACGTATTTTTCAACTTGCTGCAATAGTCGGGTGCCTTTCACCACAGATTACAGCTCCTAGCAAATAGATTTCGTTCCATGTATCAGTGCGTGTCAACATCCTAAAGAGTCATGAGTTTCGGTGGGGGTGTATTAGGCACCTAACTAGAACAGCTTTTTTTATTTTAATTTTAGCGGATTATTTGAATACAGTTGTTCAGTAGATTGAGTCATGAAACTTAAAAGCCGTTCCAGCCGTTCACTCAAAAACAGAGTTATAAAAATATTAGCGGATGACCCAAACACATTACCATCGTTTCGCTTCATTATTAAGATAATTAAAGATATTCAGCTGTTGTCAATTCATAAATTTATATTTTTTATCATAATAATATAATATACATATATGGCTTACAATAGAGCTCATCTTATATATAAAAAATTTTAATTGTTTCTGGCAATAAAATTTATTGCACTAATACGTACTTGTTAACATATAAAATAAAAATTCATCTAATTAGGTCTATGTTCTCATATCTTAATGCCAGAATCAAAATAATATCGAGAATCATTACTTTTAAATTGTAGTTTTAAGTTTAAAGTGACTGACTAAACAAAATAAATGACTTTTTATATTTTCATTAGTTGTGAAGTTTTTTGTTTCATTGAGGTAAGTAATGTAACATTCTTATGATTGTAGTTTTTTTTTTTTAATTGAGTCTTGATGTTACTGGAAAGAAATACAATTCAATAAAAAGGCGTTGCCTTCCTGTGTATAATTGTTTATTCTTTCTTGGTACCGCTTTCGGTCCTTCATCAGGCTAGATAAAATATAAAAAATAGCATCATAGAAAAACCAAATAACATTAAAAACTGAAAAATAAAAATACCCCCACAATGTGACTGTTTAATTAATAAAAATAATTATTTTTAAGATTATGTGAATAAGACAATATTCTTTATACAACCAAAAAAAATACAACCATTTTAAATTTTATTTGTTTAGTAATAAGGAATATTTATTCATACTTGTATGTAAATATAGCAATATACTTTACCGCACCTGTAAATACAACCATATTCGTATTTACTGACGTGAATAAAATAGCAAATATATGTATTTAGACTTGTAATTTTAAAGAAAACAAATATTTTTTAAATAAAACATATTTATCTATAATTTTATTTGAATATAACAATATTCTTTATTACATACGTAAATACAATTACTGTGGAATGAGGAGACTTTTGGCTACAGCCTTTTGATGCAGTGGCGGATCCAGGAATTTTCTCAGGGGGGGGACGCTGTACCACAAGTTTCCCCCACCCTAACATTTCCCCCACCACTACCCATCTTCCCCCACTCCTTAGCTGAGTTAAGTCGCTCAAAAGTCCTCTTTAATGGTTTTAACAAAAGCAAACTCTATTTTTACTTTCCTACCTATACTAGGTAAGGAAAGTATTGCAATCGGGTCAAATTTCCGACATGCGGTTTTCGATGGATCTATCCGTTTCAGAGCACCCTGAGTCCAAAAAACACATTTTTAGCCATTGGTCTGTCTGTGCAAAGATTTTCTCGGGAACTACTGAACCGATTTTGTTGCTTCTTTTTTTATTTTGTAGGATTTTGACTACTGATGCCTGTGACAGAAATTCGGTGCTCCATGCACAATAGCTTGCACGCAATAAATGAAAAACATGTTTTTTTATAGACTGTAGCGCAAAAACGGCTCTAACGATTTTGATGAAACTTTCCTGTAATGTTCTAATCATTGTTCTTTCAATTTTCATATATAGACTAAATTCCCAAAAAAATTCAGGAAAAAAAGTTATAAAGAAAAAAAAAATGTTATGGAGCCTAACTTCCTACGTATATATTATACGGTAAAATTTATAATAAAACTTTTGAAAGGTAATTAAATTACCAAAAAAAAATCTTTGGAATCGAACCAGTATTAGCGATGATACAGCTTATTCTATTTTTTACACTTTTTTCTTTTTACTTATTACTTTCCTACCTATACTAGGTAAGGAAAGTATTGCAATCGGGTCAAATTTCCGACATGCGGCTTTCAACGGATCTATCCATTTCAGAGCCCCCTAAATCTGAAAAATACGCCGTTTAGCCTGTCGTTTGAAAGGTAATGAAATTTTTGGACAACTATTAACGAAGTTACAGCTATTTAATTTCTAATGTAAGATTATGGTTTCATATCCTGGTGTCAGAAAGGGGTGAATGAGAGAATTAAGATAACTAAGTGAAAGTAAGTAAATCTGTTGCCCGCATCACACAATCTTCACTATTTCCTCTACTTTTAACAGAAATTATTATTTGACAATACTAAGCTATGGCAAAAAGTTTTTGATCTTCAATATTAATAAGTATTGAAATTTGTACACTGATCTACCTTAAGCCGGTTTACATTGCTTTAGTTTATCAAATAAATCATACTCAAATCTTATGCTTGATCAATTTTTAGGAAAATGTATCTAATTCTATTATTTTGGTTTCTGCATGAACATATGTAAAGATATACTAATTTTTCTGAAATAGGTAGGAAAGTCGCGTGAGTGGACACACCAGATATTTTTTATTTAAAGTAATTTTTGTCTAGTTAACAGTGAAACTATCAATAATTACTTAAATCAAATAGTTTTTTTGTTATCACTTCCTCCTTACCAAAAAAGGTGGCTTACATAAAAAATCACAAAACTTTAATTCCCCACTTTCCTGCTAAAAATCGAACCATTGTTTAAATAAACTTTTTTGTATTTATCGAGTTTTGCTATCACTGCTTTAAATATTTCCCTCTACTTAAGAGACACCCTGTATTAAGATATGTAAACAACTAAATTGCTAACATGGGTCACCAAGAGAAAACTTATTACAGCCAAAAAATCCAGATTTATCTGATTTTTTTTTTCATGTATTACTACTGAACGGTACATCAAAGCGAAAAACATAATCTTTAAGAAATTAAAAAACGTCAAATTCTGCTTAGAACGAATACCTAAACTTAATAATTTGATTAAGTGATATAAATGATGATGATGAATGAAAGATTACTATAAATGGTCCTGTAGCTTGAAAATGAGTTTTTTAAGAAAAAAAAATCACAATAATTTTCTATTCCAGTCATGATCAGTTTCCCAACAAATCGGAGACCAAATAATTAGTACATTGCTTCATGAAAACGGTCCCAACAGCAGCTATTTTAATAAAAGTACAACACTTTCTAATGAGAAAATACTAATTATTATCTTGACCAGTTTTATGAATCGCATGGATTCTTCAAGGAGACTATAGTTCCTGAAGGTTGCAATGTGTCCAGATCTATTGAAACTGAGTAAAAATTGGGTCCGAAAGAAAACCTGTATTTTCTTGTGCTAGAATAAAAGGTGGTTGGAAAGAATAAATAATATAGTTCTTTTTTTTTTAAATAAATTTTCCTCCATCATGTATTTCACCTGCGAGATTCAGTTCGGAGTCAATAGGAACAAACTGTGAAAGGAGCACAAGCCTTCGCATCTCACGGCGGTCCAAAAACTTCATCACTTTTTCTTAAAATAGGTGTTTTTCTGGATTTTTTTTCGAAATTATTTTTTTAATATCCAGAGGAGAACGCACAATCTGGCATAATTCGCAAGTGCTAGTCACGATAATAATTTTTTTTATGTATTACATTAGGAAATTCGTGTATGAGGATGAATTTTCCCTACATTTCTCTTTTCTTTAAATAGGTGTTTTTGTCACTTTTTTAGGAATTTCCTTCCATTATCCAAGGCATAATGGACAGAGGGCTTTGGCAGAATTCGCTAGTGTTGGTTACGATAAATTTTTTATTAAATTTCGTCTATGAGGATGAATTTTCCCTATATTTCTCTTTTCTTTAAATAGTTGCTCTTTGGAACTTTTTTGGATTTTTTTTTCCAGCCTCCGGGGGAAGGGGGAGAGCTGTTTTCATTAAATTAGTAGCGGCTTATGAAAACAAGATGTAGATGACGAATGTCCATCAAAACAATAGTTTTGGTTTTATTTTTATCAGTCATCTGACAAGCAGGAGAGGAGAACTGCAATAAATTACGTGATAATTAGTTTTTATTTAATTACTTTGTTTTCATTTATTTAATAAATTGATTTGTAAATTTTGCTTTTTATTGTTATTAATTTTTATATCCTTAATTTTTACATGATTATTATATTTAGTCTGAGGAAGGAGCTAAACTGGTAGCAAGATAAAATAAAGAATTATATACAGGAGGACGTATTTTTACTGATTTTATTCTTTGTTTATTACTATATCTGTTAGGTGTTTCGAGAAATGTTCTTCCCATCATCAGGAACATACAATACTATTAAAAGTTGATCTTTTTTATTTTATAGGATAAAGGAGCACAAATAAATAAATAAAAAAAATCCTGGTTTTCCGAATCGCTGGACACCCTGTCTATAGCATCTTTGTTGATTTGATCTATCCATCTGCTTTTGGGCTTCCAAACCACTGTCATGTGGTCTTTTATCTACTATTGAGGCATTAATTTTCATGTAGAGGCTTCCAGATGGATGGCTTTGAGCTAGATGCCACACCCATCTTAAACTCCATGCCTTCATATCATAAGATACTGATTGACTGGTTTCTTTAAGCAGCTCTTTATTGGTCTTTCTTCTCCATGTGCTTGTATTCTGGATCATAGATCGCTACGTACAAACACTGCATACAGAGGATTTTTTCTCAAATTTTTTAATAACTTTTTCTGGTTAGTGTCTAGGTCCCACAGCCATATATTAGAACTGGCTTTATCATAGCATGTATACCCTTAATTTGAAATTATTCAGGATTTTAATACTTTTTATAGGGAGAAGAAAGCACTGTTTGCTCTTGACAGAAAGGATAGAAAGGAAAGGATGTTTCTTCGAATTCAAACCACATTAGATATGATTAAGAGTCTCCCTGATAGAAAAGAAATTTTTATGGTTAGGGCTTCAGAAATTAAAGCACAACTAGAGGACTTTGAAGGGATTTTGAACAAGATTTCTGTGCTAAATGAATCATTAGATGAAGAACATAGAAGTAAACGCAGCATCTTTAGTGGCGGAAGAACTTTATTATGAGATAAAAGTTGTGCATGAGAAATTAATTAAAGCTGAGCATATAGTTCCTGCTTTTCAACCCATGTCTGAACCAGTTTCATACCCTAAATTGCCAGATTTGCAAATTCCTCAATTTTCCAGTCAGTACAAACAATTTCCCTCATTTAAATCATTATTTGATGCCTTAATTCATCATCGAAATTATACAGATATAGTAAAGTTTTCATACCTCAAATCGCTTTTAATTAATTATTTTAATCGCTAGTAATTATTGACGTGATCTATTTCCCACCCAAACCTGAGTTTCAACACTTCATCCGCACGATTAGTATAGAAAATTCTTTAAATATGAGCTTTTTCAACCCTACGAGTCTTCAGAATGTCAGGAGTCTTCATAAGCAGAGGCTGACTTGTGACCTATTGTCTCAAGAAAATACTTTATAACTAATTATTCATTATATCTTGTAACAATTTAAGGGATTGGACTTGCTTATTAGATTCAAGTGATTATATAATTTCATTTACACATATAATACTTTTACCTAATATTTATCAAAATGCCTGATATTTCAAAAATTTTAACCCCCTGATATTCTCAAATTTATCGCAAGATATGAAAGTATCTCTTATAAATTAACACATTTTATTAAAGTTTTTGAAGATATATATAGGTCCTATTGTAATGAATCAGTTAGAGAAAGGGAAGCTAATCATTGGCTTTTATTTAATGCTGCTTTGTGTCATTTGCATCCCATAAATAATATCAACATGAGATAACAAAACAGTCATCCATTAAAAATACTAAATTATGAACCAGAACATAACTTCCAATCAAATAATATGTTTCAAAACAGACCATTCAAAACTTTAATCAAGCATTTATGCCACAACAAAACCATCAAAATTTTCAAAGACCTTACTTTAACAACAATACACAACACAATATATATATCTACATAAAATTAAATGGCAGATCACTTCATTTGGAATACTTTTCTAGCCACTCAATGATTGAACTGTACCTTGAGCAACTAAACAAATTTAGAAGAATTTGTTGATTAGTTTTCGTTCTACAAATGTCATCCTATATTGTTACCCTATGGTATTATTTACATTCCAAAAAATATAAATTTTAAGACATACATATTTTCATTATATATAAATAATATTGAATGTATATAATAAATCATTTTACAAGGAAGAGAACAAGAATAGGCAAAAACAACAGGCAACATAGGATTGGAGAGATGGAAAGTCCTATGTGCTCTCTTTGCCAAGAGGATGAGACCTGCACTTCCTAGTATGCCTCTGTCAGATGTCCGCAGTAATCTTTCTGATGGGATGGGCACAAATATAAGCAAAGGAATCAACAAATTGTAGAAATCTGTTATGGCGGAATTATATTGGGCTGCCAGGAGCCGAATGGCCTAATAGCCAACGGCAGAGGCGTTAAATAAAAAAAAAATATATATATATATATGTTTTCAATCTTCACAAACGTTAAGATACGTCTAAATACATCTGATATGTTACAGAAAATGAGTAAATAACCCTATACATAAATGTAAAATAACTAAAGGTTTTGATTTTATTATATTTTTGCTTTCTCAGTTATCCAAATCCTGGAAAGCATTCAAGGGAATGTAGATGGACAACTTCACTTATTTAAATATTTTTTTCAATCCTGCATTTATCGAGCAGAATTGGTTCCTGTGCTGATTTTAAATAGGCCAAGCCAAGTCCAAAATCTTGGGTACTCTCTAGTGTGCTTTTCAATTTTAGAAGATATGATTACTGGAATAATTTTTACTTTTTATGAATGGTATAGCATTTTTAACTCCAAGGCAAGTTCTCGATATTTTTGAATTTTTTTGGCCCTGATGGTTACTAGATTGGAATCACAGGGTAATGATAGATCTATGATTCTCCCAGTTTCATTTGTTTTGTGTACAATAAAAAGTTCAAGACGGTTATACAATATCCTATGGTCTGTTATTATTTTTTCATCCCAATAAACTTTTATATTTCTGTCTTCTATAAGTTTTTCTGGGGTATAATGATAGTAGGGTATCTCATCATTGCCCAGTAACCCGGATATTCTGCAAATACTTTGGTGGTATATTTTGCAACAGTATTATGCCACATCAGGAATTCTATGACAGCCAAAGTACCGCAGCCATTGGTTACATGTTGAGTAGATTCATGGGTGTTAGAGAAAAGGCGACATTTATCCGTGACCAAGTTTTCTTTTAGTATGTTATCTATAAGCCCTGGTTGCGATAACTTGATCCTGAATAGCTATACCAAACCCTTCAGTCATTTTTGAAATAAATAATTATGGGTGATGAAAAGTGGATTACGTACAACAATAATGGGTGAAAAAGATCATGGTCAAGGCCAGGAGAAACTTTACAAACAGTGGATGCTTAAGGATAATAAAATAATAATAATAACCTTTATAAAATAATCAATGTTATAAGACATTTAAAAAACCAACAAAAATTACCTTTGTTGCACAGACAAAGCAAGTTGTAACAACTTTTGAAATAACGCTCATAAGATTCTTTGTTTCATGAATAACAGTATCAACTTTAGTAAATGTAGCAGCTTTCCCAACAGTAGGATTTTTGACAGTAAACTGTAATTGTTGCACATGAGTTGGCACACGATCAAGCTGTTCTAAAAGTTCTTTCTTGTGAACACCAGCAGGAACCTGCAAATCATGAGTAATTTAAAGGACCCTATAAAGTTGGAAGTAGGAAAACATTGAGACTGCAGCTTTTCATTATAATACTTGCATACAAAAACTAGTGTACTAGGAAAAATTTTCTTTTATTATTGGCAATTGGATTTAATACCCTTATGAAAACTAACCAAGACAAAAAAGGTGAGTTAATCTATGTGATAATAACCTGTGCTAACCAGGTTATGAATGTAGGATTTATTCCATGGGCCCATCAAAAAATAAAATTTAACTTCTATAGAAATGATGGCAAAAAAAAAAAAAAAAAGTATTCATCTATGTTTAATCATAGGAGATTAACATATGGCATGAGTAGACAGAACTTGAAGGGAAATTGGTTGTTATAATTTACTTACCCCTTCAAGGTAAAGTACAAACATTTAGTTGTATGTTATCATCATGGAAACAAAATTATGAAGTCACTAATGCCACCATCACCAACAATGAATTTGGCAAGTCAGGTCTTTATAATTACAACAGTGTTTGCAGAAAATTATTAAAACATAACATATCGATAATATTGTGGATATGTTATACAAAAAAAAAATTAATTTTATTCAGAAAATGAATTTAAGTTGTCAGAGGAAATGAGCAATTCCATAGCCTAAAGTGCTAGCTTAAAAGATCTGGTCCATCTAATTTTTTTGAACATGACTTGCTACAATATTTTCAATATTTCTAAAAATATAACAGATAAAATTGATGGGAATATTAGTATCCTAGGTTTAAAAAACATCTAAGGCAAATATCAATGGTGTGATATATCAGTCTGAAAACAATGATTATTTTCCACCCAAAGCTATAGGCTTGATTCAAACCTGAGCATTTTTAAGGCTGCCCTGATGCAACACAATTAGGATTAGAGTTTACATATATTTATCCATTATTGATAAGATAATTTACTCATCACTTTATTAATTACCATTATTTTTTTTAGACATAATGTTTTTGAAATATAAAGTATTTTTAATTATAATTTTTTCTAAAAATGAATTTATAAGTTCCCATTCTATACCTTTTCTTCTTAATACATGTTATTCAAGGTTTTACAAATATAAAAATGACATGAAGTTTAATTTTCAACTATACCTGGTAAGAAAACTGTCTCACAATTTTGTATAGTCTATTAGCTTCTTCTGCAAAATATTCAGCTTGAGTAAACAAATCTTGTGTAGTTTTTAGAGGGCCACTACCCTTGGTAAACTGATACATTCGGAATGCCATACTTGACATATTTCTAGCTCTTTTAACAATATCATTGTTTTCATCAATAGCACCATTTGGACCTTCTTGCCACCTCTCTGTTTCAGCCTCCATTTCTGATGTAGCTAATTTCATTTCTAATCCAGCTTTAGCTATTTTTTCTTGTTCCTAGAACAAATAAATATATTAATATTATCTTTTCAATTTTCACAAATGATACAGAAAATGAATTAAGGAGTTAGGTTATTATAAATTAATTCAAAATAACAACCTTGATAGTCACTGAAGAAATAAGGCTCATAGTATCTTCACCTGCTTTCTTAAAATCAGTAATTATAGATATGGAAATATGTTATGAGAAATGGAATCTTAAAGTGAACTTGAATAAATCATATATAATGGTGTGCAGGTGGAAGAGAGGAAGATTAAATAAGAATGAGAAGAGATATTAAATGTCAAATAGTGCTTTGATTAGATAATTATAAATATTGGGGTCTAGCTCAGGCTGTGGAGTGGTGCAGTTCTGCTCTATGATCATTTGCTAATCTACTTACAAGGGGAGATTACAGACATGATGTCACCGATTTCATTAAGGACAACTTTTTGGGTGATACTAGGTCAAAAATATTTGATCCATGTCTGAGGGTTCTTGCGAATGCACCCTAGGAGCCCAGAAAAAAAAATGTTATTTTTTTTATATTAATGTTTTCTGACTTTGCTCTGCATTGATTTCTAAGTTATTATATATCAATTGATTTTTTTTTTTTTTTTTTTTTGTAAAATAAAAGAACATATTTTTAATTGTATTACATAAATTTTAAAGACACTTCCAATTAAATTTTTATCACAAAAAACTATTCAGATTCGTTTTTGGCATCCACTAAAACTCTTAAATACGAGTTTGTTTTGAAATAAAAGCTGTGGGTCGACCCTGAGGCCGGGAGACCCTCCTGCGGCAAACCCAGCCTCTATAGGTGAATATACTTAATTACATACATATGTGGCGCAACATTCCGTTACCAAGACTGGGCCTCCTCCAAGAGCCTCCGCCAGTTGGCTCTGTCTTCTGTTGAAGCTTTCCAGTTCCGTATGCCAAGCAGAGTTCTTGCATCATAGACCACACTGTCCGGCCATCTCATCCTTGGCCTTCCTACTCGTCTTGAGCAGTGCAGCTCCTAAATCATTATTTTTTTGAGTATTTCAAAGGCCCCTGCCTACCTTAGTCTGGTAAGTTTGATGAAGGTGACTGCGTCCATGTCTGCAAAAAGAGAACTGTGTTCCCTATTTTTCTTTTCCTCCAGACATCACTCTCCTTCACTGGGCCATAGATCTTTCTGATTACTCCTAGCTTGAACACACTCAGCTTCATCTCATCTCAAGCCTCTGATCCATACATCAAAACTGGCCATACAAGGATCTGGTATATAATCACCTTGGTCTTCTTTCAGAGATACCTACTTCTAAAGTGTCCGACAAGTGTGATCCTTCTCTGTATTTCTTGAGCATGTCATTCTTGCTATTTACTTCAGACCCAAGGGATATATAGAGTTTTTAGACTTAAAAGATCTTACCTCAATTTGAGATTTCAGATCCACTTCACCACTAACTCTCATTGTCATCTTCTCGTTGACTTCTGGATCAAGTTGTCTTGCAGCGGCTTCAAGGGCTGTAAACACTTCTCTGAGAGCCCATTCAGACCTTCCTATAATATCAATATCATCAGAAAAACCTAGAAGCTGTGCCAGGTGATTGAAGATTATGTTGCTTGTCTGAACATTGGTCTCTCTTACAGCTTTCTGCCAAGTTAAATAATAGGCAGGCGAGGGCATCCTTTTGCCAAACTCCACTTGTTTAGGCAACTTTCCAAATTTTAATTAAGGCAAGGCAAATAACTCTCATGAATTCAAAATATGCAACATTCTACTTGTTTATGCAGTGGACTAGTAATAGTAAGTTAATTGGCAGGTTATACGAATTATGCCAAAACAGCTTACCATTTTTATGCCAGCTTAACACATTGGTTACCTGAGGGCCGTAAAGTACAAGTGTTGTCTCCGTGGATACTTGTGCTGGAATGAGGCGAGTGTACCCTGAGGTGGTATGGATTAAATCTTATCTTTTAGATCTTCTGATCTGCCCCCACCACTCACCATAACGAGAGCAATGGGAACTACCCTTGCACAAACATAACCCCCACCGTGAAATATCTGATTTCACAAACAATAAAAATAAAAAACCAAACTCAGAGATTCGTGATTACCAGGCATGGCACAAAGGAGAGGAAAATTGCTTGGTTCACAATAAAGAAAGAGAGAATTATTCAAAATAGATTTTTGAAAAATTAGAAATAAAGTTAGCCAGGTCAAGGATAGGTTAATAAATTACAATTAATTAAAAACAAAATTACTCCACATTAAACTCAAGCAAAAAAAATATTCATATCAATAAAAGGTTTCTCCAGAAGGGAGAGGCACTAACTTGTGCACCAGTCGCACCAAAGTGGCTGTAGCAGTCCTCAACTTTACCACCCTAACTGCACTGTCAGGACCTGGAAGTGTGTCTGTTATCATGGCAAGCCGCCACTCCTGCAGTGCAACAGCTTTTCCATGTAGAATTATAAGGGTTCCCTCTTTTAAATTTTCCCTGTCAGTATAACACTTGCTGTGAGGCACCAGATTGTGGAGATACTCATTATATCATCTCTTCCACAAATTACGAAGTCTTGGAAATCATCTCCCAACAGCTTGCCAAAGGAAACAAAGGTGCATCTTTTTGTTCTGGTCTGGCTAGGAAGGGCTGACCTATAAGAAAGTGTCCTGGAGTGAGGTAATTTAGGATATATGAAGGCTGACTGCTAATATTATAGATAGGACAAGGATTGAGAATGACTTCAACTCGTACTAGAAGAGTATAAAATTCTTCATATGTATGTCAACGCATGATCCTGCAGAAAGGCAAGAAGGAATCTCTTCGCGGATTTAATAGCTGCCTCCCAAAATACCACTGAAATGAGGAGATGCTGGAGGAGTAGAGGTCCACTTTATACCCGTCCGATCCAAATAGTCAGAAATGGGTTCACTCTGGCCCTTAACAAATTGATAAAGCTCCTTCAACTTCTTGGATGCTCCAACGAAATTTGTTCCACAGTCACTATAAATATGAGAAGGCAAACCGTGTCTGACACAAAATCTAATGTGGCAATAAATGAAGGAGTGGATAGGTCCGCCGCAAGTTCTAGATGGATGGCCTTGGTGGACATCCACACAAAGAGAGCTAACCAACATCTTGATTTAGGAGCTTTGTGTTTACTGGAAATTTTCATAATGAAGGGGCCGCCATAGTCTATTCCAACTCACTGAAAGGAACGACCCCTGATCACCCTGAAAGAGGGTAAGTCACTCATTTTTGGAGCCTGTGGTTTCGCATTATTTTTGTGGCACGTATAACATTTATAAATCCGGCTTCTAACGAGTCTTCTTAGAGAAGGGATCCAAAATTGGCGATGAATGAGCGACTGGACCAACAGGGGCCCACCATTCAAGGAATACCTGTGGTAATGGTCACACAAAAAGACTGCTAAATGATAAACTTTAGGTATCAGCAACAGGTGCTTACTTTTCTCTTTGATTGTAGAATATTTCAATCTATCTCCCACCATGAGAGCTCCGTCCTTATCCAAAAATGGTGTGAGCCTGTTTAAGGAACACTTATATGGTTTGCAACCTTCAATACAAATAATGGTTTTGAAGAGCCATAATTTAGCTTTCCAATGGTTGTAACGTTAACTTAAGAGAAAATCCTGAGGAATTATTAATATTTCAGCTAACAGCACGAAAAAAAATCCTCCCAGAAAAGTAAGTCCAAAAAGTTATATTTTTTTAATTTCAAAACAAACTTGAATTTAAGAGAAGAGTTTAAGTGGACGCTAAAAACAAATCTGAATTGTTTTTCCATGACAGAAATTTACTTGACCTACATTACTGGAAGCGTCTTTAGGTTTTTGTAATTTATTATACATTAAAATTTGTTTGACACAATTAACAATATGTTTTTCATATTTTACACATAAAAACAAATTGATTAATATATGTATTTCATTCCTTCCATTTCTCACTTTGAGAAAAAAAAAACAACTATTATTATTCTTTGTAAAAACTACTTATAAACAAGAACTATGAAAATTCAAATAACTTAATTCATTAAAATTAAAACAATAATTCAACTATAATTACCTCCACATCAAGACGAACTGCTTTCAATGGTTTAGTTGTTGTACCATGTTTCTAAAACCAAATTTCCAAAAAAGTATCAGTATTTAATAAAACACAATAACTTAATAAATTATGAAGACATTTTGAGAAAAGAAACAATTCAGGATAAAATAAGGTAGGACAAAGGGCAAAGTAGAAGTAAAATTTTTAGCATTTGCGGATGACTTACCCTACTGGCTGAAGGAAAACAAGGAACAATAGGCCAAATAGGGCCAAATTAAAAGAGATAATAGAAAAAAACGGGACTGAAGACATCTTTTGAAAAAAAAAACGAAATGATAACCAATAACAGGGAAAATTAAGACAAAATTTGGGACAATTTCGGGTACATTATGAATTATAACTAATAAGACACTCAGGCAACCATAAGTAGGGAAGTAAAACTGGAGAGATTGGGAAATTTAACAAATATATCTACAATAATAAAATATTTTGAAAAAAACTAAAAATCAGACACTTTAAAACAGTGGCGAGGCCAGTGATATTATACTGGTTGGAAATAAAGGAATTTACAAGTTTGGAGAAACAACTAAAAATACAAAGAAAAATCCTAAAACATATCCACGGACCAGGAAAAGTAGGAGAATAATACTGGCCTAAAATAAACAGAACTGAAGACTTGGAAACAGCAATGGAAAAAGAGAACGAGATTTTTCAGGAACATGATAAGAATGAATGAAAACTGATATTCAACGAAGTGATGGGATTGGATACATCAGAGGATATCCCAATCAGATAAAATAAGAATAACAAGACTAGATATTATAGAAAAAGAATACCAGGACAGAGAAAAATCAGAAAATACATAAAGGTCCTTGTAGTGGAAAAGAAGAGGGGAAAAGGGAAAAAATGGAAAAACAAGCAAAAGAGAGAGATGAGTGAGAAAATGGAAGAATAAGAACTCTGAGAAATGTGGCCATTATCACGAAAAAAAAACAACAATTACTAAAAGTTAACAATTAAGAAATCGTATTGGATATATTTTCAGTATTCAAATTTAGAAAAATGTAATTGGACATAGAACTATATATATTACAAAAAATAACAATGAAATACACAATAACAAAATACTTACTCCTGGCCTGGGTAATGACATGTATGTTTGTTTTTCTGGCACTTTAACAGCTTCTAAAACTTCTTTACATACAGTGGTAACATCATTCATTATAGAGTACCACATATCTGCAAACACTAAAAATATGACATTATACATTAATAATCACTTAAAAATATTAAAAATAATAAATACTATTTTTAAATTTTCCAGAAACCTTTCTTTTTCTTAGTCTTATCATAATTGTACATGGATAAAAAAATTATTGAGTATATTCTTACATAAAATAAATAATTATTTTATAATACATAAAAAAGTTTAAACAATGAAATAAAAAACAGACAAATAGCTAAAATAAGATAAGCTGAAAATGATGTTACCAATATTATCATTTAATTTTTGGTACAACTAAAATGAGAAAAAAACAAAACAATAATGAAAATTGACAGAAAAATATTTTAAAAATGGAATGGATATACTTATATTTCTGATTAATTAAGATATATATAAATGACATTTTATAGTGGAGAATTGGGGAAGGATGAAAAGTCACAGCAATGCTAGAAGGAAGAAGGAAAAAAGAAAGAATAATGATAAAATGGGAAGACGAGGTGGAAGAACATGGGATCGATCAGAAAAAAGCAAACTCTGAATCAATAGCTTTAGAAAAATATTCTAAATGACATTTAGGTCAAGGAAATAAATAACCACCTAAGTCAGATGAAAGATAAAATAAATAAGTTAAAACAAAAAGATGTTGTTTACAAGATGGATTGTAACGATTGTGAATCGACATACATAGGTGAAACAAGAAAAATCATAGAATATAACACATTAAATTATTGCATTTTTAGGGATGAATTATGAAAAAAAATATAAATTTAAAAAAAAATCTTTTATGATGATAAAAGGATGAGATATTGGTAAGATTGGAAAATCTGTTATTCATGTTATAAGATATATAAAAAAATATTGCAATGATATAATTAGCGTCTCTTCCATTGACGAGCTAGAGGGTCCTGGCGAAACCATCGTTAGGTTACTCAATCTGGATAACTTGTAAATATATTGTGAAGATATCATTGTAAAAAGTGTAATTAGGTTGTTGGTATAGATAGAATGAGGATTTTAACCATAAATTTTATAAACAGAAGAAGGTAATGAACCTCAGAGTAAATTAGTGATTTAGAGTAGATTAAACGACTAAAATATAAATATAATTTCTGAAAATAATATTTAAAAGTCTAATAAGTTGTAATTTGTTTTGGCCTGATAATTCTTGGTAAAATCCATATTCTAAAAGAAAGTTAGAAATTGCTTTAATTAACCAATGTGTTTTCCCTGTTTATTCCTATAATAAAAGTTATTAATATTTTTGAATGTTATATAAATAATTTAAACAGTTATTTTGTAAGTTAATTGTATATAAGATATGGAAATTATTATTATTTTTTTTTTATGAATAATGTACTTAGCTTATTTTATTACTCGTATATCAATCTACTTTACTTATTTTTCCTGTACATAAATTAGATGAACAAGCTATGTAATTACTGTATGTAGTTATATATTGCGTAAATTAGTTTAAAATTAAGGTATGGTCTTCAATTTAATTTTAGTATTCATATGCTACTGTAATTTATATTGTATGTGTCAATATCTCATGTGAATAGATCTTTAAGAAAAGAATCTGTGAAAGAAAAGGATAAAAGTTAAAAAAAATAATAGTTAAGATGTTACTCATAGGCAATAGGCAATTAAATTAATAATAATTACCTTCTAAGTTTTCCTTAGCGATTTTACTATTTGGGTGTTGAGTTAATGTTGTTGCTGCTATAGCTACTTGTGGACCATAAATTCGAACATTTATTTCTGTATACTTGGATGATACCTGAAGAGTTTCAGTGGCAGCAATATGCCTCAGGAGTTTGCACATCTAATGATAAAAAAAAAATACATACAGGACATAAAACCAATACACATATTATATAATATAAATATTTATTATTAAAAGCGTGTGAATAAATATATATATATGTGAGTGTGTGTATAAATACACACAGGTTGTCCCATAAGTAATATAAAATATTTAAACAAACAGCTGACAATAGACCTCAAGAGCTACAAAAATGTTCGTGATCCCACACAGAAAAAGAGTAAATTTAATTTTTGTGTTTTTTGAGTAAATAAAGTTTTTTGTTAAATAGGAAGTGACAAGTAAACATAAAAACTTAAGTAATTATCTACTGCCTAACAGTAAACAAAATTTCTTCCAAAGGGAACATGAATTTGTCTTTTTCAAAACCATTTTATGGGACTTGTGATCCTTTGATTGATGAACTGGACTAAAGGTCCAGTGGAAAAACTTACTTGTTTAAGAAACTTTCAGTGAAATGTTTCAATGTATATGAATCCACTGCCATTAAGGGTCAACAGGCACTAAAAATGAATCTAATTTAATTTGATTTTTCAAAACATAAACAGAACCGTCTTTTGGTTTTTGTGATACAATATAACTCAACTAAACTAATAAAGAAAGAAATCTATTGGTACATAATAAAATAGCAAAATATTTTTGAAATTATATAAAAAAAATTTTTTATAAGTTTTTAAGGTCCATTGGAACAAACACCAGGTTGGGAAATATTTCTAATATTTATTTATGTAGAATCACCAAAAATAATTTGGTTGAAATAGGTGATCCACAGACCTCCCGTTGTTATTCTCATAATCAAGATCTGAGTAAAAAGTAGTGATACATTGTCACTTTAGATGATAATGTTTTGAGGGTTGAAGGAGGTAACACTTATTCTGGAGAGGATACTCTGGAGGCTCTGGCGAGTGTTCATTTTCCTGGCTGCCAAATGCTTGATGAGAATATAGTTAATCCCACTATGGATAGCCACATCTGTGGCAAAGACAAGTGGGTTGAAGCCAAAAGAATTGTGAATTCTAGGATTGTTGAATGGGCAATTAATTCTTTTGCAACGTTCAAATCAACTGGTACTGATGGAATTTTCCCAGCCCTGCTACAAAAGGGCTTACCTGTAATTAAACCCTATCTCTGGGAGTTATTTAGAGGTAGTTTAGCACTTGCATATATCCCTAATAAGTGGAGGGAAGCAAGAGTTTGCTATATACCTAAACCTGGAAAAGAGTGTTATGACAGACCTATATGTCAGACTTCTTTTCTGTTGAAGGCATTGGAAAAGATCATGGATAGACACATTAGGGACTCTACATTAGTAGAAAGACCGCTACACTGTGCCCAATTTGCCTATCAAGCCGGCAAATCATGTGAGACAGCGTTGCATTATTTAATCTCTAGAATCAAAAAAAGCTTATAGCAGTAAGAGATTATGGCAGGTATCTTTGTTGATATTGAAGGTGCCTTTGATCGTACCCCATATGACACAATGGCTAGAGCATTGGAAAGTAGAGGAGTCGGACTCATGGCTTCAGAATAGATTAATTCGGTTCTGAGGGGAAGAGTCCTTAAATCTGAATTGGGACTATCTGTACTGTGGTTTAAACCCGTTGCAGAGAGTCCACAGGGGAGTGTGTTGCTTCCACTCTTGTGGTATTTGGACGTTGACTCCCTGAGCTGACAATATTGCTGTATTCATAGGGGACAAGATTTCAGATACTATCTCTGAACTGCTCGAAAATACTATGAGACTTCTGAAAGAATAGTGCCAAGAAAATGGCCTTGGCATAAACCCACCCACAAAAGATAAATCTCTATATCTTCACTAACAGAAGAAATATTAACATTAGACCACCATCATTAAATGGGTCAACATTAATTATTTGTAGTGAAGTAAAACATCTTGGGATTACTTTAAATAGTAAGTTAAACTGGCTAAATCTCATTGAAAAGATTGGTGGTAAGGTGTTTTTGGGCATGCAGAAGAGTTGTTGGCAAATCGCGGGGGATGAAACCCAGCATGGCCTTATGGCTATACAGAACTGCGATTATACCCTTAATCCTCTATGCAACTGTAATGTGTTGGCATAGGGCAGCTGCAAGCAGGCCTAGAACTCTGCTTGGCAAGCTTCAAAGGCTTGCATGCCTTATGACGACGGGAGCTATGATCATTACTCCCACTACAGCAATAGAGGTTCTCTTGAATCTGACACCATTGCATATAGAAGTGGAAGCACATGCTCTCAGAACTGCCTATAGATTGGATAAACTGGGAACAAGATTGAAATTCTTGACGTTTCAGGGCCATGGGATCGTATTTGATAGTAATTGATAACAAAGAGGAACTTGCAATGAACTCTGACCTTTAAGTTGATAATTACAAAGATATACTATTTAGTTTGAACATAAGCAGGAATAACTCACATATTCCATGTAATAGAGTTAACTGTTATATTGGCGGCTCCTTAATGAAGCAGGGATCAGGGACTGGCAACTAGAGAAAGGTTAAATCTAATGAGGGAATATTCATATCTCTAGGTAGATATACGTCCATCTTTCAAGCCGAGATTTTAGCCATCGATTTTAACGTTGTGAATAGATTGATAACAATATATATAGATAGTCAAGCGGCAATTGGGGCCCTGAATCGTTATGCAAGTCGCTCAAAGTTGGTGGATGAATGTAAAGGCAATCTTAACCTACTTTGTAGTATTAACAAGATGAGAGTAGAATGGGTACCTGGACAGTCAGGCATTCCAGGAAATGAGAAAGCCGATTACCTTGCTAGGAAAGGCTCTGCACAAGTGCCGATTGTTGCAGAGCCTATTTGTGGGATAAGCCAAAAGGCATATTAAGGCAATTGTGGGCAATAAATTTATGCTACACTGGGAACAGACTTGTAAACAAACTCATTCCAAGATATTCCTAGTAGGGCTCTGTCATAAGTGAAGTAATTCACTTCTTCTAATGGACAGGAGTACCATTAGGCGTGTGACAGGACTGTATACTGGTCACTGTCAATTAAATAAGCACCTTTTCAATTTGGGTGTAAGTGAGACCCCCACCTGCAGGCTATGTGGCCTGGAGGATGAAACGGCTTATCACATTATTTGTAGATGTGATAATTTGGCTAGACTGCGATACTTTCACTTTAGATATGATCGTATTATTGACCCTAAACACTGCAAACTGATTGATCCTATTAGTATCAATAGGTTCGCAAAGGCATCTGGCCTGTTATAATTGAGTCAAGGAAGACACACATTAGGCCTTTTTGAGGCCGCGGTGCACTCTTATGTCAGAGATTAAATAAAATAAAAAGTGTAGTTTAGTATATAATTTAATACAAAGGATCTTACATCAGAATCTAAAAAAATAAATAAAATAAAAGGTTTGTAATGATTAATTGTAATTATTTTTGCTGAAAGCACTGGTAGGAACCCTAAGGGGGATACCGAATTTCATATAACACAAATTTTCTTACAAAAATGGCAGCAAAACTCAACTTATTCTGTGACAAATCTCAAATTAATCAATATGAACTTTTGAAGAAGTTTTTCAGATGAATCTACTTATATCAGGGATCGCTTTAATTCAAAGTGGATGACACTTTATCATGAAAAATGAGCCAAATATTAATTCATTGAGAGTGGCACTTCATAATAAAATATAGTGAAATATTAAATTCCTACTTATAATTTTGGCTAAGCCTCCTTACTCAATTAATTTTATCTAACATATAACTTAAGCAACTATACCTCAACAATATGCTCAATATGTTGATTAAAGCATTGAGCACTATGTTGAGTACGAATCTCATCACATGCAAGTGCTGAATTTGTTATAACTGACACAAGTTGAGATCCAGCTTTAGTAATGTTTAAGAGATCAGAGGTTTGTTCCCTTGTAGTAGAAACTAATTGATTAAAGAGATCTCTGGTAGCAGATAGACAATTTTGTACAGCACATTCCAATTCTTCAGTAGGTGAATAACCTTCAGCCTGTTCCTGAATAAAATGAAAACATATAATTAAGTAATGATAATAATTATAGGAAATAATAAATAAATGCAGAAGATATGACAATCCGACAAAAGAAATCCGATATGACAAAAGCAATTGCATCTAATACCATTCCAAAAATTGTAGAAACTTGTTTTTCACATGAAAACTTGAGTTTTTTTTTTTTTTGTATTAACTAAATCTACTTAATATATAGTAATAAATATGTCTATAATAGGTAAGTGAAAGTAAATATTGTAGATGGTACAACATATTCATTTAAAAAAATTAATTATTGGTTATTCCTAACAGTTTAATCCGTTAAATTTATGTATTTTTGCCACTTCATTACCTTTAATGGCAGTGTATTTTAGATATAAATTTCTTTAAAATCTTTAGCTTTCCAATGATATATTACATATCTGTAATATTATTTTTATTCTCAAAAAATTAACATTTACATATAACTAAAGTTTTATACTTCTAATGATGAGAGATTTTGCAATAAACATTTAGAAATTTAAAACAAAGAGAATTAAAAATAAAAAATAAAAATAGTGATGAAGTCAAATTCAAATGTTATGATAAACTGGAGTGGGTTTATAATAAACTACCATGAAGCTGCATGAAAATAATTTTAGGAGACACTATTGCAGAGCTGGGAAGGGAAGAGGTTTATTTTCTGACGATCGGTAAAGAAAGCTTACACGACTATAGTAATGATAACGGAATTCGGCTGATAAATATTGCCATCTCTAAAAGCCTAATAATTAAAAGTACTATGTTAAAACATAAGAATATTCACAAATATACATCACTGGATTCACGAATAAGAAATCAAATTTATCACGTCTTGATACAACATAGGTGGCAAAATAGTATAATTAATGTAAGAGAAGAATGGTTGGTGTGATCAGTCAAAAAAATAGTTAAAATAAATAATTATATTTATTTTTACATTTGCCGACCTTTCAGTCCAACGTTCAGGCCTTTATCAGGGCTAAGAAAAAAAATGATAACAATAGGTATGAGAAACTATAAACATTGAATAATAAAGAATTAAAATTAAAAAAAAAAAGTAGAATAAACTTAAAGTAGATAGAGTGAACATTAAAGAAAAATAAAGTAGGTGGAATAATAACAGTAACAGAGAATTAATAAATAAATAATAACAGCAACAAAGTAGGGACTAATGAAACAAACATAATAAAAAAAAAGGTAACATAAGAAATGAAAAATGAACTAACAACAAAAAGTAGTGGAATGTATAAGATAATAAATGTAAGTGTAGAAAAAAACAAAATATAAATGGGGTGACATAGTTGCTAAAATATGATGTAATAGTATGCTAAAAGGGATTTAGATAATCTTAAAAAAAAAAATGTAAAATAGAGAAAAGGAATATGAAGTTATATGAGGAAATAATAGACATAAATAGAAAATTGAGATATTGTAAAATCTATCAAAACATACTGACAACGTATAAGAGAAGAAAAAGTTAAAATAATGTAAAAAATGACAAAAGAGCAAATTTATCAATATACACAAAATAGAGAAGGAGATCTTCTAATATCTTCTATATATATATATACAAATACACACATGTATAGAAAGCATTAATTTTTTAAACAAGGCACTGAAACTTAACTCATGGTTAGCTATTTTCTGACTGTTTTATAAATATGAATTGGACTAGGAGGGTTTTAAAGGTGAATAAGGAGGAAGCATGGCGGATTTTTAAAGGGAGGGAATACCAGAAATTAGTGGAGCGGGTAATGAAGGAGGTTTGAAAAGAGACAGATCTGTTAAAAGGGGTATAAAGATTGGGATCTAGTGATAAGTGAGTGGACAGAGGACTTGAATTGTAGAAGAACATAAGCATAGGAGGGACGATGACTGTTGATAATCTGATAAAGAAATATGCCTAAGAAATATTGTAGAGGGGAGGAAGGGAATATCCACCCTAACTCATCGTAGTGGTGGAAGACATATATATATATATATAGCATTTCCAAGTCAATTTCAACCTTTTCCAAATCAAATTCAACCTTTTCCAAGTCAAATTAAACCTTTTCCATTTCAAATTCAACCTTTTCCAAGTCAAATTCAACCTTTTCCATTTCAAATTCAACTTTCGAATTTTTGTCAATTTTCGATTTTTTTCGAAATGAAGGCCACTTACTATATTATCGAAGGCATAGCTTTTGAAAAATACAAAAAAAATTTTGATAACGCGGTTGCATATCCATTTATTTTAACATTTTAGATTTTTTCAGTGTGATATTTCTATGTCATATTCAATTATTTCCAAGTCAAATTCAACCTTTTCCAGATCAAATTAAACTTTTTCCAAGTCAAATTCAACTATTTCCATTTCAAATTAAACCTTTTCCAATTCAAATTCAACCGTTTTCATTTCAAATTTTAATGTTTTAATTTTTTGTAAATTATATATATTTTTTAAAAATAATGGCCATCCCCTCCCCCCTCCAATATGAAAGTCTATTATTATGCTCTCCTAAGTAGAATTTTCACTTACGGATATCGATTTATTGTACCTATTCGGATTTATTAGGGACTAGTATTATGCTGTCCTGTACCTAGTATTGAAAATAACATCCATTTTAAGTATGTCACTGCATTTCGAATCATTTAAGTTTTTTTAGACTTATTCGATATAAGGGTGTATTTTTATGTTTCCCGATCAGTAAATTTTGAAAATGATATCCATTTTATGTTTACGCCACTGTGTTTTGACTTATTTAAGTTTTTAGAATTTATTCAATATAAAGGTCTACTTTTATGTTTCCGGAGCCGTAGATTTTGAAAACGACCTCCATTTTAAGATTAGGCCACCGCGTTTCGACTTATTTGAGTTTTTCGGATTTTTTTCATATGAGGGTGTATTCTTATGTTTCCGGAGCCGTAGATTTTGAAAACGACCTCCATTTTAAGATTAGACCACCGCGTTTCGATTTCTTTGAGTTTTTCGGATTTTTTTCAAATGAGGATGTATTCTTATGTTTCCGGAGCTGTAGATTTTGAAAACAACCTCCATTTTAAGATTAGGCCACCGCATTTCGATTTCTTTAAGTGTTTCGAATTTTTATCATAAAAGAGTGTATTCTTATGTTTCCGGAGTCGTAGATTTTGAAAATGACCTCCATTTTAAGATTACGCCACTGTGTTTTGGCTTATTCAAGTTTTTCGAATTTATCCAATTTAAAGGTCTACTTTTATGATGCCGGAGCCTTAGTTTTTAAAACGACTTACATTTTATGATTCGGCCACTGTGTTTCGGTTTTTTTAAGTGTTTTTGATTTTTCCTTCGAATAAAAACAAAATACGAAGGATTAATTTATTTTTCAATAAATAAATAAAAATATCTAATCAAAATAAATAAAATATGTATTGTCTCATTTTTAATTATTTTAGTTATCTTTTTTAATGTTGTGGTCTCCTGTAACAAAATTATAAGATTTCGAACAATTAGCTGAAAAATCTGAATGCGGAAGGTTAAATTTATTACCAGTTGCTTTTCGGCTTTTTAGTTTGTATTCTGTGGTTAATTTAACTTTAGCTTCATAATATGTATTTATTCATACTCAAAAACATATTAATGAAACTTTGTATTGAAAAAATCCAAAATGAAGCCTAATTAATCGAGATGCAGCGGCTTAATCATAAAATGGAGATTAAATATTAGATAAATTTAAAGATTAAAGATTAGAAAAATTTCAATACGTCTCCGATAACATATAAGTAGATCCTTATACCGAAAAAGTAAAAAAAACAACTTTTATAATCCAAAACACAGTGGCATAAACTTGAAATGGGTCATTTACAAAATGGGGGAAATCTACTGCTCCAGAAACATAAAAGTAGACCTTTATACTTGATAAATTCTAAAAACTTAAATAAGTTGAAACGCAGTGGTGTAATCATAAAATATAGGTCATTTTCAGAATCTACGGTTCCGAAAACATAAAAGTAGTTAAAGGTCTACTTTTGGTCTTTATGATTGGATAAATTCGAAAAACTTAAATAAGTCAAAATGCAATGGCGTAATCATGAAATGGAGGTCATTTTCAAAATCTAGGGCTCAGGAAACATAAAAGTAGACCTTAATATGATAAAAATTCGAAAAACTTAAATAAGTCAAAACGCAGCGGCGCTAATCATAAAATGGAGGTCATTTTCAAAATCTACAGCTCCGGAAACATAAAAATATACCCTTACAACGAATAAATCAAAAAAACTTAAATAAGTCAAAATGCAATGGCGTAATCATGAAATGGAGGTCATTTTCAAAATCTAGGGCTCAAGAAACATAAAAGTAGACCTTAATATTGAATAAATTCAAAAACTTAAATAAGTCAAAACGCAGCGGCGCAATCATAAAGTGAAGGTCATTTTCAAAATCTACAGCTCCGGAAACATAAAAACATACCCTTACAACGAATAAATCAAAAAAACTTAAATAAGTCAAAATGCAATGGCGTAATCATGAAATGGAGGTCATTTTCAAAATCTAGGGCTCAAGAAACATAAAAGTAGACCTTAATATTGAATAAATTCAAAAACTTAAATAAGTCAAAACGCAGCGGCGCAATCATAAAGTGAAGGTCATTTTCAAAATCTACAGCTCCGGAAACATAAAAACATACCCTTACAACGAATAAATCAAAAAAACTTAAATAAGTCAAAACGCAGTGGCGTAATCTTAAAATAGAGGTCATTTTCAAAATCTACAGCTCCGGAAACATAAAAATACACCCTCATATGAAAAATATCCAAAAAACTCAAATAAGTCGAAACACGGTGGCCTAATCTTAAAATGGAGGTCGTTTTCAAAATCTACGTCTCCGGAAACATAAAAGTAGATTTTTATATTGGATAAATTCTAAAACCTTAAATAAATCAAAACACAGTGGCGTAAACATAAAATGGAAGTCATTTTCAAAATTTACTGATCGGGAAACATAAAAATACACCCTTATAGCGAATAAGTCAAAAAACCTTAAATAATTCGAAACGCAGTCACGTAATCTTAAAAAGGAGATTATTTTCAAAAACTACTCATGCGATAACAACCCACACATCGAAAAATTAAAGATAATTAAATAAATAAAAAAGGTTGAATTTGAAATGGAAAAGGTTTAATTTGAAATGGAAAAGGTTGAATTTGACTTGGAAAAAGTTTAATTTGATTTGGAAAAGGTTGAATTTGACTTGGAAAAGGTTGAAATTGACTTGGAAATGCTATATATTGTAATGTACACCTTTATTGGAAGTGAGTAAAAAGGTTTTAATAAATTAATGTTGAACAGTTAAAAGGCAAGCGCTAATCTAGTTCTACTAGTGCAGGGGAAAAAAAATGGCTGCTCTGTAGTTTCCCAAGAAGGAAAATCCCAAAGATGAGAGTGACAAAGGTTTTTGTTTTGGCGGACAGTTGTTGTGTGACTGCAGTGAAGAGAAGATATCCTAGCCTGGCTCGAGTGGGTAAAACCCAGTAATAGTTTTACCATCTTAGAAGATCATTGTTTGTCAGGGAGAATAGTTGTTTGGAATTGCAAGAGAGAGGATTTCCCATATAGAAGATAGACTGCAAACACGATTGCTGGAGACCAATTTCATGAGCAAAAGAAGAAAAGGAAGACCTAGAAGTAGATGGTGGGATGAGATAGAAAAAGACTGGGAATCCACAACTGGATGAGAAAGGTGGAAGATAGAAACAAGAGGCAGAAGCTTATTTAGGAGGCCAAGGATCTACCAAAACTGTAATGCTGGGGAATAACTAAGTAAGTTGAAATTGTAAGGATGGAAAATGGACAGGATGTGCAGTAAAAAAAAATATGTTTATGGAGTTCATGGACGTTTAGTGGATCTTAATGTCTTAATTATAATGTCTAATCTAAAACATATTTGGACAATATGTGGGTCAAAACATCAGCAAACTCAATAAACCTGACCTTTTTTAATCCTTAAAATTGAGACCCATGACAGATTAGATATAGTTGAACAACGTATACCTCATTATAACATCAATAAACAAGGCAGCAATTTTATTTGAAAATGAAAATTGATTTAAGCATATTAAAATTTTATTAACTTCCTATTCTTTTTTTTTTAAATTATAGTAAAAACATACAAATAGTAATAGTACAAATTGCAAAATAAAATAACTAGGTGAATTATTAGTACTATACAATCCATAATGCACCTTTCAAGGTGATTTATTTAATTAACATGGGTTAACTCATAATCATTATACAATTTAAAAAAAAGAGTAGAGTTATAATTAAATTAAATTTGACTAACCAAACATAACCCAGTTCTCAAAAGTTGGTTTAACTGCAATTTGGCTCTATCACAGAGTAATAAAATGTTTTCTCGGTGTTCATGACTAGTGTAAGCAGAATCAGTAAAGTCTTGTGTTCTCTCCACTATAGTGTCAAGAGCAGACAAAAGAGAATCTTTATTTTGACCAGAAACAAAAGTAAGGCGAGTCATCTCCACCAAAGATTCATATTGCTTTATTGCAGAATATACAGTTTTTCCAGCATCCCAATCCTCAGCCATTTCTCCTTCAAAAACACCATCTTTTACAACAAAATGAATCAGATCCATGGCACGTCTCATCTGACAGAAAACAGTATCACGGTTTTCACGACAAGCTGAGCTGTCAGGGTGGCGTAAACAAGTCTAAAAAAGAAAAGAAATGAGTCCCTTAAGTAAACAATAATGATCATAAAGAAAATTATAAATTATTTTATGAAAACTTACATCTTTATAAAGGTTATTTCAGGAGAAAATATCAGTAATTAAGGGCAAAATAGTTTACCAAAACTGTAGTTCTGTGTTGCTAATTGCTAATTGATATTGAACTCTATTGCCAAGATATCCTATTTTAAAGGTTTTTGCAAGAAAACCACATTTTCCCACAACAAATTCAATTTTTTCTAACATAAATGAACATTTCATAACTTTGTTCACTATATTCTGAATCTATGATGAATTTACTATAAGATAGTAAATAATTTGTCATCAGGCTACCATAGCAGCCAAAGCAAAGTAAAGAAGAAAAAATCAATAATTTTCAGAAAGATTAGGTATAATTTGATGCAATGAATTTTTGAGCTTGGAGTTTATTTATTGCCTATTCTATCCACAAAGCCATGGCAAAAACTGAAGAAGTTTTAACCTACTAAAGGTATAACTGTACTGCGATTATATCTCTTGCTTTATATATCAATATAATTAGTTGTTATTTTGAACTGTTTTGTTCTTATTTCTATTCCAAACAGGTGACCCTGAGAGTCACATCAACAATGCTGGTTGGAAATAAACAAGTAGTTTCATATCAACAGAAGATAGTGATAAAAATTCCACCATTCTTGCAACAAAAGAATGTTAATACAGGGTTCCTGCAGGTAGGGTCTTAATTTATTATTTTTCAAATCAATAGTAAAATAACAAAATATCATATTGTTAGTTTACTTGACAACAAAGTAGCATTGTTAGTGTAGGACCACTATCTTAAATTTAATACTTAAAATTAGTCAATTCGTGAACGTGTGATATTAAAATCATCAGTATTCTCATGAAATGGGCTTCTCATGATATAATAATGAACCCTCATTGATATATTGAGGGAACCAATAAGTTAAAATAGATCAATAGGCGAGCATGTTGTCTTAAAAGCAATAATATTTTTAAAAGGTAGTCATAAGTTTATTACCAAAAAAGAAAAATGATAAATATTTATGAAATTATTAATTATTGAAGGAATTTATTTCTACTACATAAATAATTTTTATTGAATAATGAATGAAATAACATCAATCAGTAAATTTCTTAGGGAATTATCAACAAATTAATCATTATTTAGAAGATTGAAAAAAATATTAATTTCCTTGCAGCTTGGAAATGAGTTCTCTAAGAAAAGAAACTCATAGAACCAAAGTTTTAGAGCAACAACTTCTACATCCACTGAGTACTAACATTTTTAATGTAGGTATTTTTGAAAACAGTGGCTCTGGAATTGTAGACAAGGATTATTTTAATTAGAATAACATACACTTTTGTAATTAAAATTTAAAACATCGATGTGGTCACTTTTTGGGCCCTTGCTCCAGGGCTATTAAGGTAGCACTTGGTGAACGAAACACATCTATATCTTAATTATGAAGAAGATTGACATCTTTTCAGATCAGCCATGCACTTATCTCTATTTTTTCATGAAATGTACTTACACCACTTTACTTTGATGGTCCTTATATAAAAGATTCAATTTACAATAATCTGAAAATCTATAAACACTTAAAAAATTACTTCTAACACTGCCTATTTGTAATAATCTCAAACCATTGACCTAAAAGAAGATTACTTACTTTTGAACTTGTAAGCAGTAACATGGTGGATCTTTCTAAAACTTGCCTAGCCGCTGCCATTTGTGCTCTACGTCTTTCATCTTTCATGTCATTCTGCCTATCTCCAGTCAGATGTGCCAACTCAACCATCTCCAATCCAAATTGTGAAAATGCCTTAACAAACTCAGTAAAGTTCGAAACTCCTTCCAAACGACCAAGGCTTCGAGCTACCTTAAATTTTCATAAGAATAAAATTACATAAATTAATTTAGGATGTAGATCCATTAAATGAAACTAATAATGATTAGTTAACCTTGTCTTTTGCAAGCAACAGTTGTCTGACAACTACTACATCTGCTAATAAGAGCACTCTAGTGACAGAAGTTAAAAGATTTCTAGCAGCACGAACAACAGCACTACGTTCTCGTAAACAGTCTTCTCCAGCAGATTCACAGAGCTTCTCTATTGCACTCCCTATAAACAATGAAAATACCAAGGGTTGAAACTTTTATAGAACTTTTTTAAAAAGTTCTATTTTAACAGTTTCTGTTTAACTTTTAAGGAAAAAATTTCTTAAAATAAAAGTTTTAAGGAGCTTCTATGTAATAAAGTTCCAGGTTTATGGTAAAAGCTTTACTTTTATTTGTTAACGTTCTTAACAAAAGTTCTGTTAACTGAAATTGGCTTAGATTAGAGTTATAATTTGCTATAAATGAATTACATATCATTTCAATGTGTCATTTGTTTGAGTAGCTATGAATAAAAGTAATTTTTAAGATTGACTTTTTAGTGAAATTGACAGGACACTCAAATAAAAGTTTTAAAAAAATAAAAGTTCTGTAAAACTTTAACTAAGGTCATCTACTGTAGATGTATACTGTACACACCCTAGGATCATTTCCCCTAGGTAGCCACCCCAGAAGGAGGAGTGTGTCAGGACGTTCTGAGGAGGCAGCCCCTTCACCTGACTCAGGAGCAATAGGCTGATAATCTACTCCTTTTAAAAATAATTCTCACGAAAACTTCCAAAAGTATTGAAGCCAGATCGTCTCAAAGGAATAAGACCAGGAACAGCCAAACTGACCTACTTGTAGCCGATTGGAATATTTTACCTCTGTACCGAATAGGAGCCCTTCGGGTGCTCCTTAATATTATTGACGATTACCACATTGGCATGGCAGCGATCCAGGAAGTTTGCTGACTTGGAAGTGGTACACTTGAAAAGAAATATCACACCCTGTACTACAGCTGCCATGAAACCAGTATACTTTTGGTACTGGATTTATTGTAAGAGGAAAAGCCCGTCAAATGGTCTTAAAATTTACACCCATCTCTCCTCGACTATGCTATATCCGCCTTAAAGGGAAATTCTTTAATACCTCTTTCATCAACCACCATGCACCTACTGTGGCATCACCAGAGGAAGTTAAAGATGGCTTCTCGTGAGAGTTTTTGCGGCTTGTCCTGCTAACGATGCTAAGATAGTTCTGGGAGATCTAAACGCCCAATAGGCCAGGAACATATGTACCATCTGACAACAGGAGCTTTCAGCCTGCATAAGTTAACTAACAATAATGTTCAAAGGCTGATTGGCTTTACAAATTCTCAAGGCCTATTTGTAGGAAGCACCATGTTCTCAGGAAAGAGAATACACAAAGTTATGTGAAGATCACCAAATGGAGCCATCCCTAATCAGATCGACCATATTCTGATTAGTTCTTGACACAAGTCTAACCTCATTGGAGTCAGAACTTACTGAGGAGCCAATGCAGATACGGATCATTATCCCAGGAGACGTACAAGGATCTTAGCTAAGAGTAACAAGGCTGATGCAGAAAAAATTCAATGTCTCCAAGCTAAAGAATGTGGATGTATATGGAGCTTATCAGAAGAACCTCAGAATACAGCTTGCGTAAGAATTGAGGAGCAGAAACGACACATCTGATGAGCACTGGACGGGAATATCCCAAGTTCTGAAGACGGCAGCTGAAGAAATGCTAGGCCACAAAACACGCAGCACCAGTCCCCTCTGGTTTGAAGATGATTGCTTAACTGCCACTGTCAAGAAAAATGAGGCATATAGAAAGATGATGCAGCAGCATACAAGGGGTACACAGGAATGTTACTGAGATAGAAGGAGAGAGAAGAGAGTTCATCGGAGAAAAAAGGGAATGTGGGAGAACGATATGATGGAAGAGATTGAATCCCTCAGAATTTCACAAAAGAGTCGACTCTTTTTTCAACGGGTGAATGAGGGACGAACTGCATGCAAACCAATAGCGACATCATGCATGGACGAAGAAGGATATCTTCTATCAGAAAAACAGAACATCTTTGATGGAGTGATGGGCTTCTCACTTCAAGAAGATACTCCAAAAAGATGTGGAGGAGGGTGCTGAAACAGGCAGAGAAGAAGACACGCAGGATGATGTGGAGCCACCTGATGAAAACTTGGTTGAAACAGCCATTGCAAAACTGAAGAATAATAAGGTGCCAGGACAGGACGTCATTCAAGCAGAGCTATTACAGTATGGTGGACCTGACTTCAATAAGGATCTTCACAATCTCATCCTCTCTATTTGGCAAGAAGAAAGAATACCTGAGGGGTGGACATATGGTATTATCTGCCGCTCCACATTGAGATTGATCCACGTATTGATATTAGAAAAATTCAAAGAGTATAAAATTGTAACCCATCATCTCTTTGTGGATTTGGACGACCAAACATGCGATGGATGGACTGCGGACGCTCGGGCACTTCTTGATGTCCAAAACTAGAGAGCTACAGCAAACGACCGAACAAACTACCGGAGACTTTCGGAGGAGGTCCAGTCTTGATGACGGAATGTCGCGCCACTTATGGAAAATCCTAACTTGAAAAGTTGGAAGGGAAAAGGACCTGGTTCCAAAAGAACTGAAAACTTTAGACAATAAAAATTCCAGACATACTGAAACTTTTTAAAAATAAAATTTTTATTTCTGTTTCAAGCCCTGGAAAATACTATTTTGAAATAGTTTTTAAGCTTCATCCCTGGATTGTAATAACAATATTATGCCTTTCCTTTTCAATGTGTATACACTTATAGATATTTTGTATTGGATATACACTTATCATATTTTCCAACAGATCAAAAATAAAATAGCAACAAATATAAACAACAAATTTATGAATAGCTGGTTGACAGTGACAGAATGGTTGTTATTACTTCAACATTTTGAAAGAAATTAATAACAAAAAAAGGAAACCCTTTATTTGAAAGAAATTAAATATAAAAACTGATACCCTATTTTGGGTCTAATATAACACCTTTGGGACCAACTTAAGTAATGAGTATGGTGGTAGAACTTAGATCCTAGCACTCTTACAGAACTATTCTATAAAGCACTATCAAGAGCTGTTCATGATAACTTGGGAAGTATTCTTCAATATTTTCTTAAAAAATATTTTTCAAAGAATGCAAAGACCTATAACAAATAACATTTGTTACACAGAGGTGAAAATACTTGGTAGATAAAACAAAAAAATATAGTTTTTTTTCTTCAAAATTTATGGGATTTCTATTGAATATTTCTTTTGGTAAATGGTGTTCTTTTACTAAAACTTGTTTTTTAAATTAAGTAATATACATTATTTCTTTAAATGACTTATTTTTACAGCCTTAAACATATTTATTGAGAGATATTACAATCTGTCACAATTAAGGACATTTATAGTGTTCAAAGAGCACATTCACACTCCATTCATAATAAATAGTAAAGAAAAATAATAATCTGAGAAGGAGTTAGTCGGGGGTGCGGTCAGATAAATACTAAATTAAAATATAGTAATTATTTTATTTTAATTTTGCCGATGTTACGACCCACTTTGCAGGTCATCTTCAGGGCGTAGGATGTAGCACTGCGGGAGGCAGCTGAAACACTGGTGAGGGTTTAGAAGTTTTGTGGTGGTTTTCCAAAGGGAATAGTCACGAGCAGAGAGGGAGGATAAGTAGAAGTTAAAGGATTGTGATCTGAATGTGGCTAATTCCAGTTTTAATTTTTTACAGTAATAATTATAGGAGCTGTGGTAGGTGGGATGTCTAGTACATTGCCATATTAATCTAGTACGGCATTTGATGTGGATTAGGTCAAGGAGGTATTGAGGTAGAATGGTCTTTTTAGGAATTGTAGGAGAATCTTTTCCAGAAGAAGCAGTCCAGGCAACTTGTTGGATTGTGGTTGTAAATGAATTGACGGCACTATCTATTATTATTAATTATTCCCAAATATACAATATCTAACTAACTCAGCAACATATCATATAATCAGATATTGAAATGCCAATGTCAAAAGCTTGATCTTAGAGTTAAACATGACTGGGTTTGAGAAAACAGTTTTCGAAATTGATAAAAGTTTTGAAGCACTTGTGTCATCAAAGAACAATGAATGCAGACCATCAAGACACATGTCCTGCCTTAACGGACATAAGAGAAAAAACATTTTTAAATATATATATATATATATATATATATATATATATATATATATTAAAAGATCTAAATTATACTGGGCAGCAAGATGTTGGATGGCCAAATGACCAACGACTTTGGCATAAAAAAAAAAAGAAAAAAAAAAAAAAAAGAAGTTTTGAAGCACTAAACTAAAAATGAATAAAATATGGTTTTTCAAGGCAAATATCTGAAAATTGGTTGGTTTTAGGATAAAATTGAATAGAGAAAAAATTGTAAAGCATATATATTTTTTTTTAATGAACAAAATAGCATTTGCAATTCCTGGTTTTGTCTAACATAGATTATTGAACAACCGTATAATGTCTTCCTAATCCTTCCTCTTTTTAAGTAAGATTATCGTTTGTGACTTTCATTTTTTTTTTTCAAAAAACCAAAAGTAGGATTACAGCCACTGAAGATATATGCAAACAGTGGAGATTCTTTAAAGTTCCTCAAAACCTTCAAAGATTGCAAATGCGAAAACTGTATACCCTTTCTTTTCTGTTTCCCTGAGATCCTTAAGAATCGGATGTCTTTGTATTCGAAGCAAGATCAATCATCATCATAAGGAGATCGATGTCTTGGCTAACGGTGGCCACTTTCTTATTCTGATGAAACTTGATAACGGCTGTTTCAACAATCAGCCCATTGAAATTATCTACAGCAATTATTGTTTTAATACCCTCATATTCAAATTTTTCTTTAGTGAAATTAAACATTGTCATTTTCAATTGTTTGAACTTCCAAGTACCAAATGTTTCACCAGGTTTAATCATTTTGTCTAATGAATTTTCACTAATCTCTTTTGGTATATAGCAATCAAGGTTAATAGCAACTAGGCTACTTGACAATGAAATCAAAGTTTCTAATGTTACGAACGGCGATGGCTGCTTTAGCCAGAGTATGAATTATTCTTCATCCCTATAAATCCTTTTATCTCACAGTTCAATGTGTTGATTGTCAGTTTTAGTTTCAATGAACTTTTTCGACACTGCGAATGTTGTAATGTTAGGAGTTTGGCTTGAGCCGGTAACAAAGACACATTGGCTCCAAGGCGGTTTCCCTTTTAATAGGGTTTTATTCACCCAATCGAGCTAAGAATTAACACATGAGTGAAGCCGTATGCTGGAGACCTGCTTCTTGAATTTGGAGAAAATCAAGCAAAGATCTTCGCCAGGATCAGAAGGCAAAGGAATCAGTGTGCTTGTAGGACCGGGGTTCTTATCGCTGTGCAGCTTAGGACTTGTCGGCTCCCACCACTTCTCAGCAGACGCCGCCAGCAAGGTCAGTGTAACCTTATCAATACCAACAGCTATCATCGAAAAAGCCCAACCTATTTTGTTGTTAAGTCAATTAATCTTATCCTTTGTTCTATTATTTTTTTATTTTCTCTCTCCTCTGTTATTTAAGAAAAAAAATAAAAATATACATACTTACTGTAATAGGTTTAAAAAATGTTTTTGCTTTCGAATAAAAATTTGTTAGCTTTGTTGATTACTTGTTAGCTCAATTATTAAAATTAATTAATTATTATTTTTAAAAATTATTCAGCTTTACCAATTGATTTATTTATTCAATTTTATTTATTATTTCTTCAGTGGGCGTGGATATGTGTATTTAATTCTTAACAATATATTTTATAGATTTTAACTTGTTTTTATTCATTAACTTATTTATTAATCTATTACTATTTAACTTAGATTTTATTAATTGTATATTTTAACTTGTTCTTAATTGTTAACTTATTTATTAATCTTTTATTGTTTAACTCAGATTATATTAATTGTTTATTTTAATTTGCTTTTAACTTTTTTACCATTATTTATTTTTAACTTAATTTTAAGCAATAGATTCTATAGATTTTAACTTCATTTTATATTTTAGCTTAGTTTTAAGATAGATTTTAACTTATTGATTAACTTTTTATAGTAAAACTTGGATTCTATTGATTTTATATTTTAAATTATTTTTAACTAATTGATTTAATAGATTTTAATGTTTTTAGATTATATTAATTTTACGATAATATTTATTTTTACATATGCCGACGTTTCGACCTGAAGTTCAGGCCATCATCAAGCTAAGAAAAGAAACAGATAACAAGCTTCTTTTATTTTTATTTTATTATTATTTTTTTTTATTTTTTTTTTATTTATTTATTTTATTTTTACTTTTATTTTATTTTCTTTATTTCTTTTATTTTTTCTTAGCCCTGATGATGGCCTGAACTTCAGGTCCAAACGTCGGCATATGTAAAAATAAATATTATCATTTATTTTTGCCTTCTTTTTTGACTGACCACCCCAACTATTCTTCTCTTCATTATCCATGACAGTCAACCATTTACCAATTATATTAATTTTACATTTTAACTCTTTTAAGAGTTTGATATTAATCTGATAATTAAGTGTTTATGTTTATGTGTTTATTAGAGTGTGAGTGTGCTTTCTCTGATCACTATTATAAATGTCCTTGATGTGACAGAATGTAATATTTCTAAATAAACAAATATGAGTTGACAAAAAAAAAAAAAAAAGTGTTTATGTAGACATATATGCATGTCTCTCCTGTTTAGTTTTTATTTATTTATATACAGGTTCACTTTCCTTTAAATAATTGGTTTTAATCATGCGTGTGGTACACATGGTCTCGAATAAAGAGACTGGATTTTGAATGGACCTAAGAACAATGAAAAAAATCAAAATTGGTCAGAGGGTATGGGTTCTGAGAACTTTCTCAGGAGGCTGTTGTTGCCTCTGTGATGCCTGTGGATGCTGCGGGAGGCGATGAAAAGAAATATGTAAAAGTCGAACGGCCAGACACAGAAGGTGTACTATTGGGAAAGACAGTTTCGATATATGATGTCTTTCCCGCACGCAGAATGTCGCAGGGACGAACAGGGAGCAGGAGTACGAAGTTTTACCCTCTAATAATAAAGTTTGTCCCATGTGTGGGCTTTCTTTTAAGGGTGAAAGAGGTCTTGGAACCCATATTGCAAAAAAGCACCCCAGGGAGGCTAACAGCAATACACTGAGGGGCATTGTGAAAAATGTTATAGGTCCTACAAATGGAGAGCGTGAGGTATCAAAAATAAAAGAGGACGTTATTGGATGGTATACTGTGTTCAAGAACCTCTCAAAAGAAAACACGATAAATATTGCGGATTTTGATGAGGCAGTAGACAAGTTCCTGAATTTTCCCAAGATTATCAATGCGGAACTGCCAGGTCCCCAGCACCCAGTCGTTAAATTTTACAAACAAGAAAAAAAAATAAAACAAAAGTGGCTGACAAGGGTGCTGGACAAGTCTCAAATCCACAAAGAGCGAACAAGGTAGACAGGTGTTGTTGGAAGGAGCATTATCAATATGAGGTTGCAAAATACAATTATTATAATAAAAGGAAAAAGATTGTGCAAACTGTTATGAATGCTGACACTCCTAAGCGGTGTCCTCCGAAATCATAAAGAATCATACAGAAGGTTCTGGACCACGAATTAAGAAAGCAGGTCACCTTCCACAGGAATCAGAGAGGCTTTATAAAAGGCCTCCCGGGAACACATGTCAATGCAAGGATTATCGACGCTATATTAAAAGATACAAAAATTATGAAAAATGATTGTGGTGTAGTCTTCCTTGACGTTGTCGGTGCTTTTGATAATGTTGGCCACAATCAGATGTGAGCTCTTATGAAGTAAGAGGTGTGTCATCGGATTTTAAACATGTTATATTGGCTCTCCTCTGCACAAACTCAAATCAAGATTAGTAATGGTGTTCACGCAACTAGCCAAATCAAAGTGCTGCGCGGAGTACCCCAAGGCGGCCACTTGTTGTCATCGCTCTTCAACCTGGCCATCGACCATCTCTATCGCGACCTGTGAGATAAATAATTTCCCAAAAAATTTGGATATAAGTTAAAAAGTGACCAAGGTTGCATGGTCCTCAGAGGTTTCGCGAAAGACAAGGCTGTGTCGACACGTGACAAAGGGGCTGCAGAAAGAGTGATCGGCAGCTTACAGAGAACATTTGAGGAAATTGGCTATAAATCCTCAAAAAAGCGTGGGCATTGTTCTAAATAAAGAAGAGCTGGAAACAGCGATACTATCTCTTGAGAATGGAGAGTACATCCAAATATTGCAAAATGGAGATACAATCAAGTATCAAGGATGTACATTCTCGGGAGAGCTACAGTTCAACGAAGATTCAGTGACCAAACTGAACGAAAATCTTAATAAACTAGTAACCTCTTCCTTGCTTAAGCCGGAGCAGAAGCTAAATATTGTCAATCAGTATCTGTTCCTGGGTCTTACTAACCCTCTCCAAACTGCGCCCCTCACAAAGCTGCATTCTGCCATACTTGACACCATGATTCGCATGAGTGTGAAGGCTATTGTTGGACTCTCTGGGAACACCTCCGCGGCGATGTTATACGCTTCCAGGAGGTATCAAGGATTAGGATTAATCCACTGCCAATGGGAGACTCCCCTACAACATTGGTCCATTGCTCAGCGACTGTCAACGTCCCCGATGCCCTTTTCCAATCGATCTGAGGTCGCTGAATGTGGCGAGAGATTGGGTTTTGAACGTGGCCTTCGGAATATGAGAGCTCTACGGCAGTCGCTACGAGAAAATTCGTTTGAGGAATGGACCAATTGCAGGTGGCAGGGCATTGGAGTTCGCCATATCAGAGCTGGATTCAATTAATTATCAATAAGTGATGTTAATTATTCATATTCAAATTTTTTTAAACATTATGGTTGAACATTATGGTTTAAAAATAATGTTCCTACTCCGTTTAACCATATTCATTCGTATTTTTCATGTTTAAACTATACTATATACTATTTATAATAAGTGATTTAAGACCTTTTTTAGTTCTAAATTTATTTTTACAATCTATACTTAGGAAAATTTAAATCTTCAGATCCAGGCCCTAATTATTATAATTTTCAAGGCTCTCATGGCTTACAATTATCACTATCATTTCTTTTTTAGATAAAAAATTGATTAAGTAACAAACCAGCAGCTCTAGCTTGATTACAGGCTCTGTTCATGTCATCACGAAGTTCCGGTATATCACTTGCAATACTTTCACCTACGGTGACAAATCTTTCAACTGCAACATTCACTGCTTGACCAACTCTCGCAACAACTCGAAGTGATCTTTCTGAACAAATACTTCGCTCTCTATGTGATACTAAGGTTGAAATCTGTAAAATGGTAAATGTTGTAAAGAATTTAAAGTACAAATATAAAAGCCAACTAAAATTTAAAGATTAAATTAAATAAAAAATAACTGGAAAAGAAGTGACTAAAAAAAATTAATCATTACAAAACTAAATTATAGGGAGATTAAGATGTCATGTTCAGTTTAGTAAACAGGCTTTAAATAATTTAATTTAAAAAAAAAACTTTCATTATAATTTAAATTGTATTTATTTTTCTTAATAAAACTATAAAAAATCTATTCCATATATATGAAACTCAAATTTTAGAATTTATTTGGTTATACATAGGAGATCAATCATAATTATGCTTCAGTTATTAATAAGAATATAAGGAGCAATAAAGATTTTAACTATATACATCACCATAATTATGTTCAACGTAAAAAATATGCTCTGCAATTAATTAAATCCTGTTAACCCTTAATTTTAGAGCTCGTTTTACATGGATATGAAAATATTTGTTTGTTATATTACTAAAACTCAATTTGGGGCAATAAATACAATATTAATTCTAGATAAATAGCAATCAGGACTCATTTTAACACTGCTTTATCCCATGGTTGAAGACATAATAATTAATCTTAAGACCATTAAAACATAACAGAACTAACAATCTTCCTGCCTAAAAACATAACTTTATAATTTAATTCTCATTTATTCTTTCAAATGAAGATTTAGTTAATATAACATTAATAGACTATCACATATAAATTAACTAAATCCATGGTTTGAAAACCAAAAGAGGAATTGCTGAATAGTAAGCCTAACAAACTGTTGTTAGATTAAAAATCTTTCGAACATTTCTTTACTGAGTAAAATTAGGTACATTTTGTCACAATTAAGGACATTAATAATATTAATAGATTTATCCATTTACACTTAATTAAATATATTAAAAATAGTATGAGAAGGAGTTGATCGGGGGGTGCGGTCAAATTAATACTAAATTAAATAAGTAGAATTATTTAATTTTTGCCGACGTTTCGACCCACTTTGTAGGCCTTCATCAGGGTGTAGGATGTAGCACTGCGGGAGACCTCTTCTACTTATTTAATTTAGTATTAATTTGACCGCACCCCCCCGATCAACTCCTTCTCATATTATATCAACGGTCAACCATCTCTACATCATTAAAAATGGTAGACTCCCATAATCTATCAGAAGTTTCTTTAATTTCTTCATCACCTCTACTAAGACAGAAGTTATAGATATTATATTAGACCTGCACATTTCATAAATCAAAGTTGATCTGAAAGTGCTATGCATCTAATTGTGTCACATATTTTGACTTTATCATAACTTTAAAGTTAATAAGTTTCATCAAGGAAAGTTATGACATTCATGTTTAAAACCTCGATCAACAATATTTCTCAAATATTAACGATTAACTATATTAAATATTAAACGATTAACAATTAACTTTGGGCTACTATGTAAAACAAATATCTATTTTTGTTGAAAGCAGAGAACATTAACAGTTAAATGGTCACATTTTGGATAGCCGATTTAGTTAATAGTGTGTTCATGTTATAGCAGATAATTAATATAGGATATTTTTAAAATATTTAAAACTTCTTTAGAAACATATGGCTATCAGCCATCCAAAACTATAAATGAATAATTCACCTATTTTGGAGTTTAAATGAACAGAAAATTTATAAAACATGGCATATCATTTCCAAGATGAACTATTGGACATTATATTTTTCAAAAGTGTCATGATGATATCAGCAATATTACAAGTATGTTAACTAACATACCAATAAATTCGAAATATAAATTAGTAGATTCCCGCACAGCAAAATATAACAAACAACTAAGAAAAGAAAAGTAATGGGGATCATTAAAAATAAAAATCACTAGAAATATTAATTGAATATGCCAAAAAGAAAATGTTAACAAAATACAACTTCAGATAATCAGTGATGGATTACTATCACCTGTTTTTCAGTAATAGCTGACATTTCTTACAAACAAATGGTCATAAAGATTAAACCTTTAACACAATTTAATTATTTTAATAAACTAATTGATAATGGGAAGACTTGATGAGGAACCCACAACATTTGACAGGAGCATGCCAACTGACAGTAATCAATACTTTGAAAACAGTCCACTCTAGTGGCATGTGATGAAGATAATGTTGGTAACCTTATTGTTAACCACTGTGTAACCTAAACTTCAATTTTCGCATTCATAACATTGCTATATTCTCGATTGTTAACATCAGGATAAAATATGTGTTAAAGAATACTGATAGATTGTGATGTATTGGATGATATCGTGTCAAATGAAATTATTTAAAAGGAAAGAAAAAGTGTTAATAAAATGTTCATATAATCTAAAAAAAAAAAATTAGTTACATGAATATAATGAATGCGGCTAGAAGAGCATTTACTGAACCGAAACTCTGATACTTCGATTTAAAAATAGCAGCACAATCTATTATGAGCTATTAAACAATGATATTACCTGTTTTACTAAAGGAAGTAATGTTTGTTCAATGCTTTTCGTCTTAATTTCAAGATTTTCTTCATCTAGTGAATTGGAGGTTTCCGCCATCAGAATTCATTAGAAATTAAAATTAAAATTAAAAAAATACAGAAACACAAAATAACCCATCTTAAGCCTTCCTGGCAATGTTGCCAAAAATACTTCTTGGTTTTATACTCCATTAAAACAATAATTAATAAATTTAAGTTGAAAAAATAATGCTTCTAAGCAATTAATTATAAATGTATATTTTTACAATTTATTTTAATTTTTTAAATCAAACACCATTAAAGAATAAATAAACATTTCTTTATATTAATCCATTAAGATGAAATTTACTCATTGGATAATCTAAATCACACGTAATCTGTAACAAAATGATAAACACTTCCAAAAAGATAAATTTAATCTTATTGCTGTTTTTTCTTTGAAGCTCATCAGTTACTAGATAAAGCTAGATAAACATACCTTTTTCATATGAAACTTTATGGGATTATGAAATAATATTTCTCTTTTTTTTTTTTTATAATGAAGTTCGTCAATTTTATTAGTACTGATTTCTCCATCATGCAGAAGGAAATCTCAGAATTTTAGGCTATTGAAAGCTGAATTATTATCTGAAAAAATAGTCACTGGTATCTCAAATAACGTCTCTGTCTTCCCAATTTGGCTATTTTCAAATATATGTCTGTATACCATAAAATAATAGTAATTTACAAATTTGAATTAACTTAAATCTAATAGGCTAATTAATTGAATTGAAAATTGTGCAAACACACAGTAAAGGACCCCTTACAAGGTCAATATTATTGAAGCAATATAATTGCAGGCAATATATTGAAGGGGTACGTCACACCTGTCAATTATATTGAGTCAATATTATATCAGTTAAGATCTTGCTTCAACTAAAGAAGGAGGTTTCCAAAGAGTTTCCAAGACATTAAAACGTTTCTTGTTTCAAATTGGTTCTGTTCTTGTTTTCTAATTATTTAATATTTAAAAAAAAAATTGCATAAAAATCTAGTTTTGAACAAAAAAGTATCCTCCACCTACCCAAACATATTGCCATTATATCTTTTTAAAAAATGGGGATGGAGAATTTCTCTCCCCCCTAAAAAAAATAAAGTAAAAAAAATATCACCCATCTACCCAAACATATAGCCATGTTATCTTTAAAGAAAATTCGGAGGAGGGGGGGGGGAGGTGGTTGACAACTCCTCCTCCCTCCCCCCCAAAAAATAAAACAAATTATTACCCTCCTACCCAAATATATATCCATTTTCTCTTTAAACAAAATTTCGAAGAGGGGATTAATGCAACCATAAGATCATTGCAAATATAAAAACCGTAATTGTTGCACAACTCAGGTTCCCCTAAAGCTGGATCCGCAGGGAGAGAAGAAGTGTTCGATTATTTTGAGATTAAACCCATTCTGTTAAACGTTTAGTTGGACGAAAGTAGCGTCAAGCGTAACAAATGATTTGCTGCACAGGCTGGATTAATATGTTTTGGTCAAAAAATTTATAGTAAAGATCAATTGTTGTGGACTAAAATAAACTTCCGTCCATACAAATAAATATAGTTTATTTATATACTTCTTCTTATATAGTTTCATTATATATTTATTCTGTTGTGAGGATGACTTATTGGCTTCAAACAATGTTCGGCTGGCAAACACCAACGAAGATTGGTTACTCTTCCGCTACGTATCTTCCGCTTTTCTAAGGCGGGTAGGGGTTCCAGAAACCGTATTTATTTTTATTTAAGGTAGTTAATATTTACATTTGTATTTCTATCGATTTCAGAAGGGAACTGATCTACTTAAAAATATATTAATTATATATTTGAAAGCTAGATACTACAGGCATACTTGGATACTTCAGCAGGGAGAAGTATCCTAGATTGAAGTTTAATTTCTATTGGTTTCATTTCTAAAAGTATCATGTTTACAATTTACTATTTGTAACTGTATGTCTATATGGTAAGCAGGCAAGTAAGGTCTTAAAAAAAATTAAAATAAGATTTAATCAATAAGTAATGTACTTTTGATCTAAAACATTATTAAATACGTATGGAACTCTTTACTGGAGAATGCTATTTGGACGTAGAACTAATTAAGTTATTATTTTGCTGATTGCTAAACACCAGTTTACATAGTAATATCTAAATGAACGTTATGACTCGGCCTTTGGTGTAACTGCTGGTGGAATGATCAGCTTCATTAATGTTCTCTAGATTCTATCCGCCTTCCTTCCAGAATCATCTCTAGCCCCCATCGTCCAACAGCTTGTTTCTCTCTCTTCTAGACTCTCATCTCCAAGGAACTATTCAGGCTGTACCTCTTCCCCTCCAGTACTGCTTTGTACCTCTGGCCGTCTCCAACCCACTGTCCTTGCTTCACCCTAAGACGGCTCGTGTACCATGCATCCAGGGTATCGTTCCGACTTTTGTACCCTCCTTGACCGTCCATTAGGTTTATCTTTATTGCACCCATTACCAGACAGTGCACCGAACGGCCTCAGTCCCCTTAGGTCGAGGACCCTACTTGATTTACTTGTGTCGGTGGCTCTTTCTTTGTTTGACTAAGTCTATTTATTTATACCAAATCTTTAAATATATTTTAATTCGAACGTCAGCCACTAAGATACATAGCACTACTCAGTTTTGATATCATTGGTAGATAAATATATAGACGCCAGCACTGGAGGGGGGAGGGCACCTACAAGTGGCTAGATTTTCGAATAAGAAAGGTACGGTGGTCTTCGAAAAAGAGTTTTTAAAATGTAAACGTCAATCGAAAAACAAAAACATTAAATTGGTATTGATGTTATCTATGTCATATGGCAAGAAGATTTTCATTTGATAGATTGCAGATATTTATTTAATAAAATGTACCATTCCTTGTAAATGTTGCTTATTCGGTAAATATTAGGGTTAGGAACATTTGATCATTTATAAATACAGATAAATTCCTGTAATAAAGATATTGGTTTAAAAAAATACAGTTTTGCAATTACTTTAGATGATAAATATTTGAAAATTATAATTGTTAACATTTATTATATTTTTATAAATTATAATTGTTTTATGCAATTAAGAATATTATAATATCCCATGGAAAGAAGAAAATAATTAAAGTTTTACAATAATTTATTGTAGTCGTTTTTGCTGAAAATCGGAAACTTTAGGTGACACGATATCAAATCATTATTTGTTTTACACAACTTGAGATGAATCTCAACTCTTAATAAATCCTCAACTTAATCTATAAGAACTTAAAGCTTATTAAACAGGGAACTTTTTTAATAAGTGATATTAGGCTGGATGTTTTATACATTTTGTTTTATCTACACTGACAGGCAAAAAATTCCACCTACTTGATTTTTTCATGTTTTCATCTAAAAATATTTCTGCTTTGGATTGGTCTATTGTTTTTGATGAATAAATAGATAATCTTTTTGTTTGTTTTCAATTAGGAATGTTAATATAGAGGACAATAACCCTTAATCCTTAATTCAATGAAATGATTCTATATTCCAATGTTTCTAAGATTCCAAGATTCCAAAACGAACCATTATTATTCTAAAAGAAATTAATTACATCATCGTTTATTAGCGCGTGTTTCCTCCTCTTGCTTTCACTTCTTCTTGAAGACGCCTCGGCATACTTTCCACCAGTAGGGAAATGTCCCTTTGCTGGAGGATAGCCCATTCCTCCCGAAGAGCCCTTTAAAGGTCCTGCAGTGTATCAGGAAGTGTTGCACGCACTCTTATTCGTCTTCCGAGGTTATCCCATAAATGCTTAATTGGGTTTGAAATCTGGAGAACGTGCCGGCCAGGCTAAAACCTCAATATTGTTCTGTTGAAGGAACGTCTGAGGATAGGCAACACATGATGTTCCAAAATCTTATCTACATAGCGAATGGCCGTCAAAGACCCTCCACGAACAACAACCAATTCTGTGCGGCGCTTTATTGAAATCCCAGCCCACACCATTAAGAAACCACGTTGGAAAGGTTGGCTCTGGGGAAAATTACAGGCTGCATATCTTTCGTTTCTTCTCCACACCCTTTCACGCCCGTCTGGAGATCGAAGAGAGAATCTTGACTCATCAGTAAAAATTACAGCACTCCATTCGTCCATAGTCTAATGGCTGTGTTCTCGAGCAAAAGCCAGCCGTGTTACTCTGTGAGTTCTGGTCAACTCTGGTCCTCTTACTTGACGAAAAGCCATTAATCCATACTCATTTAATCTTCTCCGAGTGGTACGTTCAGAAATTTGCACACCTCGAACTTCTTCGTACTGATGAATCGCTTGAACAACAGTAAGGTGCCGGTTTCGTAAAATTCTCAAAGTTAAAAACCGGTCATCCCGTGGTTCTGTTACCCTAGGCCGTCCAGAACCGGGCCTTCTATTGTAAGAACCAGTTTCCCGAAAACGCCTGACGGCGTCTCGTAACGTTTCATATGGAACTCCGATGGCATAAGCTGCATATCTAATGGAACGTCCATCATCAATAAGTGCCACACCACGCGCAACATCCTCAGCACTAAGAGGCATTTTTAAACTTAATATTGAAAAAATTAAAAGCCGGAGACTATGAAATGTGCTGCAAGAAACGGCACTGAACTAATGATACTGAATAAACATTTTAATTCCATAGAAAGTAAACATTGGAATCTAGAACCATTTAATTGAATAAAGGATTAAGGGTTATTGTCCTCTATATTAACATTCCTAATTGAAAACTAACAAAAATATTACCTATTTATTCATTAAAAATAATAGACCAATCCAAAGCAGAAATATTTTTAGATTAAAACATGAAGAAATCAAGCGGGTGGAATTTTTTGCCTGTCAGTGTACATTGAATTGTTGTCCGATTTGCTCTGCTTCTTCTAACAGAGTTCGAGCGAGTCTCTCAATATCCTCTTGATTACTTCCGAGGACAGCTATATCATCCGCATATGCTAGGATTTGGTATTGCATTCCATCCTGCACCCCCTACATCTTCGCATGATGTTCTTATTATTTTCTCTACTGCTAAGTTGAACAGCATCGGCGAGAGACCATCTCCCTGCCTCAAACCTGTTCTAACTTTAGGCTCTGTTCTAAACAGTATCTAACAAAGGCTTCAGATACTTCCCCTTGTCTTAGTATTCTACCCTGCATTTAGGATCATTTGTACACGCCTTCGTCAACCTCACTAACTTTCCGGGATCACCCAGCTCAGTCATGATCTTCCAGAGACAGTTTCTGTCCACGGAGTCATAGGCTGCTTTGAAGTCGACAAATGAGGCGTGCACGTCCTGATTTGCTTCCCATCGCTTTTCAAGTACTTGTTTTAGGATGAATTCTGTTCTACCGTACTCCTCCCTCTCCTGAATCCTGATTGATGATCGCCTATTATGTTGCCATAATACGGAAATTTAGCAGAATATTAGTCATTATTTTATAGTCAACCGGAAGAAGTGCTGTGCTTCTGTAATTGCCACATTCGTACGTGGGGCCCTTCTTAAGGATAAGACAGATCAACCCTGTGTTCCAGGCTTCTGGTATCCGTTCCTTCTTCCATATCTTCTGGATTAGATCTAACAGCTTGGCTCTGAGGTATTCTCCCCTATCCTTGAACAAATTTGGTGGTAGGTTATCTATCCCTGGAGCCTTTCTTCTTTTAAGCCTGCCGATAGCTATTTCCACATCCAGATTATCTGTTTTTTCAACCTCAAGTGGGTCGATGCTCTCAGTTTGGTCCATGTCTTCTTCGTTTGTGGTGTGCCCTTGATTAAGCAGCTGCTGGAAGTGTTCCTTCGAGATGCTTAGGATCTTTTCTTTTTATGCCGTCAATTTTCCATCATTCCCTCGCATTTTTGTATTTCTCGCTTTATATCCTACCATTACTTTCCTGATATTCGCGAAGAATTCGCATATATTTCCAGCCTGTCAGTTTTTCTCAATAGTTTGTAATATTTTTTTGAGGAATTCTCTTTTTGCTGTTCTTATTATTTTCTTTTTCCTGACGGCTGTGTATTTGTCCAGCATAGCTTGATCAGTTTGTGCTAAGCAGAGGACTTTTTTTCTTTCCACCACCGCCTTTTCGCATGCTTCTGTGAACCACTGCTTAGCTTTTTTTTTTTTCCTGAATCCCTATTACTTCCTTGGATGTTTGTTTTAGCTCTGACTCTAGTCCCTCCTAGTGTTGGTCAACCGTGAGGCCTTACTCGTTCAAGGGTTCGAATTCATTTTTCAGCTTAATTTGAAATTCAGCTTGTACTTTAGGGTTTTTTAATTACGGAATTCATCCAATTCGGTGGATTTGCTTTAGACTCTGACAGAGTTTGATTCTAATCAGAGTATGGTCCGAATCACAGTCTGCTCCACGATAACTCCTTATGTCCTGTATGTAGCTTTGATGCCTCTTGTCTACAGCATGTGGTCGATTTGGCTTTTTGCTCTTTTAAGACTTACCCAGGTATACTTATGTATATTCTTATGCGGGAACATCGTACTGCTTATTACTAGACCTTTAGCTACTACCAAACTAATACATTCCACTCCTAGTTAGTTAGTGCTAGTTTCGTTTGAAACTTTGGCCTCCGATGATGGGTTTAAATTCGGTTTCTCGACCTGTCTTGGCATTGAAGTTTCCCTTGAATAATTTCCTTGAATAAGGTCCTTCACCTGATCCTATTTTTCTTCGGTTGGTGCATACACGTTAATAATCGTATTGAAACGTTATTATATAACATCTTTCGATACTCATTATTCAGTAGCGATGACTACCATCAGATCCCCATCAAACCGGAAGAAAAGCCTTTCACTTCTTTTCAGGATAAAATCAACTGTATCGATTTACAAGGATTCCTTTTAGTGTTACTCACGGGATGGTAGTTTTTCAAAGATTAGTGGACGACTTAATTTCAGTGGGAAATCTAACTGGGATGTTCGCTTATCTTGAGCAAATAATATAAACCTATTATTTTAGTGGGTTGGTAGCGATCACCCATCAACAGTCCTTGTCAGACCATGCCTGTTACACAACACCTTTAACTCACATATTTTATCATGGACGGTGGGCAATCCTGTCCTGTTGAATTGTTTAATGGAACAGTCCAAACTCTCTTTTTTTTTTTTTTTTTTTTTTTTTTTAGTGAAATTTATAACTGTATTACATGGAAAATACAACAAGTAAATGTGACATTGGTGACATGACATGTACAACATGAAGAGAAACTATCCATTGGTAGAACTCAATAAACTCTCTTTAGTGCTATTAACAGTGCAATTTTTCATTTTCTGGACTACAGGACTACTTCAAATCTGCCTGTTTTTCATTATAAAGCCGAAATTTCATAAGAAATATTACTATGGAACAAATAGTAGAAGAGCCATCGAGGACTAAAAGAACATATACATAATCAAGGACGTACGCAACTTTCATATTAGGGAGAGGGGGTGGGACAAGATTGCATAAAGGAAAATCTGAGGTAGGTAAATGATTTTAAAGTCTATAATATTATTCTAATAAGTTTATTGATATTACAATTTATAAATATGTAGGGGCGGGGCGGCCAAACGGGCTAATGCGTATGCACAGCACCGCACGTTGCCCAACAACCCAGATCAAAGATAATTAGATAAAAATAATTGCGAGTTGCGTCCCGGTGCCCGGAGGGGGCTTTTAACTTTGGCATTAATCCTTCGCCCTTACCCCCTGGACCGGGAAAACCCGGTATAGCTTGAAAGGCTAGGAAGGAGAGACAAAAAAATATATAAATATTTTACATGAAACACAATATATAGTTTATAGATTTAATATCAATAATCAGAGTTATCTTTGAGAAAAAAATTTAAAAGTTTTCAGCAAGGCAAGACTGGGGCATCTTGGGGGCCCTTTGCTACGAAACTTCAGCCAATGAGAAAAAAACTTGGTAAAAGAAGTCTAAGAAAAATCTAGAGTAGAGAAAAGGAGATGAAGTCAGTGATTGATACACGGCAGTCCAGGGAGGACACAGAGTTAGAGACCAAGGTCTACAGAATTGCCAGATTCGCTCACTCAGAAATACGTGATGGGAGATCTTGAATCGTGACATAATGACTAGACCGCCAACTCTACCTATTGCTTTTCAAGCCTTTCATTGAAGGTTTATTTCAATACTATTGTGAAAAGAACGAAGTTGATATTGAAATTATTTTTAAATTCGTTATTTCAAAATTGCTTACAGTAAATAATATACAAATATATTACATAAGTAGAAAAACTAAGATTTATATTTATTTAGAGAAACAAAACAACATTGTAGCACAATTTTGGTTTGAAGATCTAGCGAGTATTTTTTTAATATTATAACGATATTATAAAGAAGAAGAAAATTGTCAGGATTTGCAGTCGAAATTTCTATAAAAAAATTCAAAAAAAAATTAAAAATTAACAATTTTTTGCTACTTATCTCTTAGATAATATTATAACCAGTATTTTTTTTAAATGACATTTTACTGAGAATTTGTTTGTTCTTACTATTATTTCTTGCATTGTTCATAATAACATAACCATTAATGAAATCTTATAGAATGCCAAGAAAAAGATGCACAGTTGCATCTTGCAACAATAATCTAATTGACGAAAAATTTCATTTCATACTTTTCCAATGGACGCTGAAAGAAAAGATTGGATTTTAAAATGCAAGCAAGTTGATAAGTCATTTAAACCAGCCACTTACTGCATTTGCTCAGCGCACTTTTCAGATGAATATTTTGAAAGAGATTTAAAAGCAGAATTGCTCGACCTTCAGCACAAAAGACAACTGTAAAAAAACTGGTAAAATTTAGATCTTTGGATTATATAATGTATATAGTTTTTTTTCTACGCCTATTTAACGCCTGCTTGATCAGCCTTGCGTAATCTTGCAGTCCAATATAATTTCGCTCTCATAGCATAAGAATTGTCCGTTTCACTAAAAGCACCTCTTATGTACTTGATACAGGACACGTATCAAGATGTTATCCTGTCATAATATCCAAGGAGCACAGAGGACATGTCAGGCTATCTTTTATACCGATGCGGTGGAGGTTCTTCTGCAGGAAATCGTGCACTGTAAGAATTCTAAAGCATGCCACGGATTTCCCTCTAGGGAGGTCTCTCGGGATCCTGACACTTTCTTCCAGCACCCACTCCATAGCTTCCCTTTAATTTTTTGGGCATATTTCTCCTTCAGTGAAATTTGGAGGGTCTGTTTAATTATTCATTAATTTTTATTCATGAATACATGCTCAGATGAATATCTGGTTGGATCATTCCAGAACCTATTCTGATCAGTTTGTCAGGCTCGTCATTTCCAAGGAGCCCGCAATGGCCTGGTATCCACTGGAAAGCGACTTTTGTCTCATTTTCTTTTAATCGGTTCAAATACAGAAGATAGCACATAAGTCTAAATCACTTTCTATCACTATATGTTTAAATTCGGTATATTCTTCTTTGGTTAAACCGAGAGTTCCAAAAGATAACTTTGAGTTGAGCCTTGAATATTTCTTTGGAAAGCCTGAGAGCATTCGGACGTTTTTAATAGGGCCTGGGCATGTTATCGCTTTGTATTTTGGGCTGAGTTGGCGATAAATGTGATCGTTTACTTACCGTGTTTACGGATTATCCAGGGAGCACGTGTACTAACTGTCCGGAAATGATCACTTCACCCTTTAAATAGTTTTTTTTTGGTACTTCTTCACAAGCAGGGCTGGACTGACTGCTATCTACCAATGTTTATAACCTGAACACTGATAATTCCGATAAGGCAGTGATAAGCCTTCCTGTAATTCCTATCTTCGTATTATATTCGTATTATTGAAAGTGTAAACAGAAACAAAAACAACTGTAATAACATAATTAGTTAATAGAATAATTAATATTCTAACAACTTCATTTTACTGTAATTTTTATATTTCTCATACCTTATTATCTGATTCTTTTCTTAGCCCTGATGATGGCCTGAACTTCAGGTCGAAACGTCGGTATATGTAAAAATAAATATTATCATTTATTTTTGCCTTTTTTTTTTTGACTGACCACCCCAACTATTCTTCTCTTCAATATTCTTATTCTGATTCACAAAAAGGATCCAAGGACGAATTGTAATAACTATCGAGGAATTTCCCACCTTCGGACGGAATCGCTCGGCTATTGATCAAATATTTTCTTTACGGCAAATATTGGAGAAAAAAATAAAGTACAACGGTGTTGTTCACCAACTGTATATCGATTTCAAAAAGGCTTACGATTCTATTGACCTTCAGAAACTGTATAATATTATAATTCAATTAGAATTGAGCAGAGGATTCCAAAAAAATTATTAAATCTAGTGAGTTTGACGGAAACACTCAATAAAGTTAGAATTGGTAATAATTTATTCGAAAAGTCTGAGGTTCGTTCAGGTTTAAGACAGGGTGATTCCTTTTCGCCTGTCCTGTTCAATATGGCATTAGAACATGATATTAGGGAGGTAAAAAGTACCAAATTGGATCTGGGTGGGACAACACCCGTGCTTGGCTATGTGGATGATCTGGTCCTGTTAAGCGAAGAAACGGAAACTATATACGACAACGTTAATGAAAGCCGGTAAAGAACTAGGGCTCGAAATAAACACGGATAAAACAAAATATATGGTTAGCTGCAAAACTGGCGATATTGCTGGTGATATCGATATAGAAGGTAATATGTTTGTATAGGTAGAGAAGTGTAAGTATTTAGGGTCTATGATAACTAGAAAAAACGAAATTGAAGAGGATATTAAGGTTAGGCTGAATGAGGGAAATGCTTGTTATTTTTCTGTGACAAAACTGATTAGCTTGCGCTTCTTGTCCCGAAATTTCAAGAATAGAATCTATAAAATCATTATCCTACCTACAGTTTTTTATGGATGTGAATGTGGCCGCTTACATTAAGGGATGAGCAACGTCTTAAGGTTTTTGGAAATAAAGTATTGCGTAGAATATTCGAACCGAAGAAAGATGAGTTAACGGGAGAGTTCAGAAGGTTGCACAACGCCGAGTTGCGTGAATTGTATCCAATTAATATAATTGAGGTGATTGCATCTTGGCGAATCAAATGGGCTTGTAAAATTGGTCGGCTTAGTAACGAAAGAAACCCTAAAAGGTTGATATTTGCCGTACTGAATGGTAAACGTCCGAGGGATAATAAGTTATTTGACGTTATTATTGACGTATTAATTTCATGGAGAAAAGTAAATAATAATCTAAAACGTCCAGAAACAAGGGCCTGAGGGGTAAAATCGGTCTAGTGGTTACGTCAGAGCTCGATTCCTCCCCACCATTTCCCCTCTGAGTGAGCGAACTCGGTAGGTTTATAGACCTTGATTAGAGACAGTGTGCAAGAAGAAACTAGGATAAGAAGTTCCAAAGAATAAGGCAACTGATGGGACTTGAGAGAGGCGCCTAGCAGCCAAGAGAAGAAGAGACCTCGATATCACGGCAACACCAGACACCAGGATGAAATACCTAAGGACATAAATAAAGAAGGGAATAGATAAGGAATATAACCAGCTAAGTAAGAATATCTATTGAGATATAACTGTGTAAACTTGTTTGGAAATTACTAACTTCATAGTTTTTCAATCAGTGACTTAAATCAGTCCTAATAATATTAGCATTCTATAATAATCGATGTACATATGAATTCTTTCTTTTTTAAAATTATAAAATAGATTATTTTTTTATGAAATATTAATTCTTTGGCAAATGTCACCACTTAGATATATATAGATATATATAAATAGTAAATTGTAAACGCGACACTTTTCGAGAAGATATCCAATGGAAATTTTTTTTTTTTTGGTTTATTTTTTTTATTCCCACCTGTCAAAATGGTAATGACAACCAGTGAATTTGTGGTGGATTGAAAAAAAAAAAAAAAAAAAGTAATGTCATGAAATTCATTACGAGGATCAGTGCCCAGCGGCACCTCACTCGGCGTGATATCTACGTTAGGCGAGGAGGTCCCTCATCCAGCTCCTCTTCAGTCTCCTGCAGACGTTACCTGGCATATTCGTAGTGGCCATGTCATTTATAAATGTATTGGGATGTCCTTGTAAGTTGTCATGGAATCGTTTGTAATGAGTTCGTATGTGTTCGTTAACAGTCGGCATATGCAGGTCAGTATGTAAGGTTATGTTGCTAACGTACCAAGGTGCTTTTGTGATTTTCCTGAATGTTTTTGCTTGAAAGGTTTGAAGTTTGTTTAAGTGAGTCTTTTTAGCAGTTCGAAATATTTGTGATGCGTAAGTCCAAATAGGTTTTAGTAAGTAATTGTATGTGTTCAGTTTCTGTCTAAGTTTTAATTTTGAATTTTTCGAAAGAAGTGAGTTCAGAATTCTTAATCTTTGGCTTAGCGTTTTTCGTTTCTTGATTATATGTGGGCCCACGTCATTTTTTTGTCAAATGTCAGACCAAGGTAGTGAACGGTGTCTGTCTGTGGAATCTGTGTATTGTCAAGGAAAACTGGAGGGCATGTTTCATGTCGAAGCGTAAATGTGATGTGCTGTGATTTTTCTTGATTTAGTCGGATTTTCCAAATTTTGAACCAGTCATGTAATCTTGTTAAATACTGTTGTAGGGTCTGTGAGGCGTATGTTGGATTTTATTGTCTCGCTAAAATTGCTGTGTCGTCTGCATATGTCGCTGTTAAAATGTTGGGACTGCAAGGTATGTTATGGGTGTATGTGATATAGAGTAGTGGAGCGAGTACTGAATCTTGAGGTACTCCTGCTGAGATAGACCTGATGGAAGATAGTTCTGAGCCGTGTCGGACCGAGAAAAATCTATCGGAAAGGAAGGATTGTAGAATTAGATAATATGTAGGTGGGAGTATTGTCTTGAGTTTAAAAAGAAGACCCTGGTGCCAAACTCTGTCAAACGCTTGAGCAACATCCAGAAATACGCCAGTTGCATATACTTTCTGCTCTAGTGCTGTAGATATGTAGTCCGTTACTCTATGTAGTTGGTGTACAGTTGAGTGATGTGCCCTAAATCCAAATTGATGGTCAGGTATTATTTTGGTGTTTGTTAGTATATCAACAAGTCTTTTATTCAGTAAGCTTTCAAAAATTTTGGAACAGATAGGTAGTAAGCTGATTGGTCGGTATGAGGAAGGTGAGTTTTTGTCCTTATTAGGCTTTTGAATCATTATTATATATGAGTATTTCCACTGTAGTGGAAATTTAGTTGTCCTCAGAATTGCATTATAAATAGTTGTCAAAAGCACTAGAGCTTTTCTAGGCATTTGTTGGAGCACTTCAGCGTTAATCAAGTCATGTCCAGGAGCTTTTCTTTTAGGCAACTTTTTGATTTGTTCAGCAATCTGGGAAGGTGTGAATGAAATAGGAGATGAAGTTAGTTGTAAGGGCACGTCTAAAGTGTATAGTAAGTTGTTATCGTGTACAGTATTAGTGAAATCTGTGTGTGGTACAAAAACAGAAGAAAGATATTTGGCAAAGAGTTCTGATTTTTCTCCGTCTGTCACGACCCAGGAATCGTCTTCTCTTCGAAGCGGTGCTGACACTTCACGATGTTTAATAAGGTTTTTGGTATGTCTCCACAAGCTTCCATCGTTGGTTGAGAGATTTCTTATGTAGCTGTCATAGGTTGTTCGTTTGAATTTTCCAATCTGTCGCTTGAGTTCATTATTAAGTCTGTTGTAATTTCGTTTATCTGATGGGAGTCTGTCAGTCTGCCATATTTTGCGAGCTCTCCTCTTCGCTCTGATCAAGTCCCTTATGTATTGTAGGTACATTGGTAACAACTCATATTTTTGAGGTATCGCTACTGATGAAGACCATGGTGCTTCTTGAATATTTCGTGTGAAGTATTCAACGGCATCCTCAAGTTCTTCTTCGTTTTTACTGGATAGAGAAGTGTCCAATTGGTTCTTGTACCTGTCCCAATCCATTATGCCATTGATCAGGGACAGTTTTTTTGTAGCTTCACAAGGCTCTTCAAACAATACCAAATGCAAAAGGGAATGATCAGAGCAAAGATCTGAACTCGTTGTTATGGTGTGAGGTGTTGTTCGGAGTCCTTTAGTTATGAAAAAATCGAGTAAGTCTGGTGTTTTCAGTCTAGAAGTTGGCCAGTAAGTGGGTGAATTAGGTGATATTGTGTCTAATGAAAGCTCATGAAGAACATACCTAAGATTCCTTCCTCTTGGAGTAGATAGTCTGGATCCCCAGAACTGATCTTTGGCATTGTAGTCGCCTCCTGCAACAAAGCATCTACCAAGATGTTTAAAGAAATTACTAAACATCGTGGGTGTCAGGACATACCTCGGAGGGCAATAAACCGCAGCAAGAGTAATGTTTTGTTGTTGTGTTGATAGTGTAATGGCTGTAGCTTGAATCTCTGGTGTTATGGGTAATTGTAAAGGATTATGTTTTAGAGTTGTTTTGATAATTATGGCAGTGCTTCCGTGTGAAGTTCCGTCTGGGTGGTCAGTTCTGTAGATTTTGTAACCACGGATGTAAAATTTAGAATGTGGCGTCAGATGTGTTTCTGTTATTAGTGCAATGTCAATGCGTTTCTCGTGTAAGTATATGTCTAGTTCGGTTCTATGTTGGTTCAGTCCGTTTGCGTTCTATAGTATAATAGACATGGGGCCCACAGTCAGCTGATTAATGGCCATTTGGAAGACATATACCTTGAGTCACCTGCGCGAGCTGTTGGAGAAGGCTAAAAAGGGGCTGGATGAGAGTGTTGAGACCATTTAGTAACTGAAACAGTTGTGGTGAGATATATGCATCAGCTGATGTGTGCTGGGTACTTTCTCCTCTCATGGCTGCCGAAGGAGGTTGTGTGTTCTGTGTTAGTGGTTCAGGCTGTTTCTGGACTGGCGGTTGCGGCTGTGCAACCTGATGCTGATGATCAGACTTCAGCTGCTGTGCAGGAAGATGCCGCTGAGATTGCTTCTGCTTCTGCACTTGTTGATTCTGATTCTGCACAGAAGGTTGTGGAAGATTCGGGAAATCTAGAAGATTCGATGAAGGAGGTGATGCTCTCTGGTGAACTTGATTTCTCGTAGTTCTTTGTGCTCTAAAATCACGAAGAGTTTGACACCCACGATAGTTCGCCAGATGTTCGCCCTCGCAATTTGCTCATTTCGCTGGGGTCTCCCTTGTTTTATGACATGTGAAGCTTTCGTGGCCTTGTCCACATTTCACGCAACGTGGTGAATGGTTGCAGTACGACCTAGTGTGGCCGTATTTTTGGCACCTGACGCATTATGGGATAATTTTTTTCGTTCGAAGTTCTTCTATTGTTACTTTTGTGTAAAATATTTTTTTAATGTCAAAAACTTTTTCATTGAACGAAGACTTATGAATATCAATAAAGAACATTGGCAAAGGACGTTTGAATCTGGATATTGCGTTAGTAATACCTGCAACCTGGTATCCGTAACTTTCTAGGTCTCTTTTGATCTCTTCTAAAGGAGTGTTGTGGTGAAGATCTTTAATTACAACACGAGGATTCCTATCTTCAACGAGTTGATACGTGTGAAATTCGGCACCGCTGTTTCTCAGACAATTAACTAATTTTCGGTAGTCGTTTGAGGTTTCAGGGTAAATTGTCACTCCCTTAAATGTAGATCGTAATAAAAAACTGTTGGGGCCTGTATATGCTTGCAGATATGAAACTAACGCAGCGTAGTTTTCTACTCCTGTGATATAGATTGGAGGTGGTTTAGAGGTTGCGTTAGATGGTGCATTATCAGGTGGGGTTTGGCATTGATCATTAGAATCAGCAAGGGCTTGAAAACTATTACTAATAGTTACCTCTGTTTCCGTTCTTTTTTGTTTTCTCGGGTCCCGGTTTTCAACTATATTCCTTTTCCTGCCCGTTACTAGTTCCCAGGCACCTCTTTCCCTGTCCGTGCATTGAGAGTTGTCATTGCAGTCCATATAACCTGCCCCAGGCTGGGGTGGTAGGGCCGCGTTCATAGTAGCGGCTAATTTCGCCTCGCTCATTAGTGCTACTCCAAACTTAAATGATTGGTGGGCGTTGCTCGCCTGTCGTAATCTTTTTTCAGTAAGCTGTCCAAGACTTGGAGGTGGTCTAGCTTTGTCCCAAACCTGTTTTTTCCGAAGTTATTGACTCCATCCACACTTCTTTCTTGTCACACATACGATAAAACACAGATTAGAATCAATAGCACAAATCACTTGCATGAACCACTAATTCCAATGGAAATTAAACTACAAGCTAGGATATTAAAATGATGTCTATATATGATATATAGCCTTTAAGTACATAATGGGTATATTTGTAAGTAGATTGGTTCCATTGGAGGAAATTATAGGAGACAGAGCCCCTCCCGCCCTTCCCTGCGTACGTCCATGGATATAATAATCCTAGGCTCAATAATTATACTTTTTAACCTTCCTTTTAGTGACGATGAGCGGGAAGGGTGAAGCGTCTTCGAAGACGGAATACTTCTCATCACTTCTACTGGTCACTAACACGTTTTTATTTAAGTCATCGTTCAAAAATGCCTATATTTTCCAGTCACAGAACTATGACCTACTGCCTCATGGGAAGGTTGCAAAGTAGTTTGAAAGTAGAATTGATCAGTGAGCACCTCTTCGTTTAACTAGAAAGAACCAGCCAGGCTCTTGACTCTTAAAAGAGTCCACCGTTGCCTGTCCCTTAATTTATCTTGACTCATATATGAGTCCATCTTCGATAAAGGGTTAGTTTACCATAATAATCATAGTTATCTACTCCTGAAAAACGACCTACGGTCGATGCATAAATGGAGTTGAATAATCATGATATACACGGGTATAGAGCCCATTTGAAATTATGTTATAATTTAAACGTACATAAATACATCAATGTCATTGATTCTTAGTCAACCAGTTTACTGATAAAAATGCATAATGATTCATTGTTTCAGACAATGCATAATATCAACAAAGGTAGCATTTATTCGGATACAATGGATTTGTTGTCATTTCTTCGAAGCTTTCTTACAATTACAACAAACTTATTGTATTAACAATGAGTTCGTACGACAAATAATAGACAGGGTGTAATAAAATTTGTAAGTTATTCTGCTTATTTTTATAACCAAAGTGACAGACAACAAAAAATTATAATGTCTCTTTTGAAAGTTAAATGAAATGAAAATGTATTATATTTTTATCAAATCCAAAAGTAATCATACTTATAAATTATAAAACTTATAACAATTACTACAAGGTCATACAATGTGTGTTAGTCCCCTTGGCTACACTGTTTGTGGTCTTTGTCTAAGATTTCGAAAATAACCAACTCACCAGCTGATTGAAAGAATGACTTAAGTTTTTTTTTTTTTAATTTTAGTTCGTATTGTTTATCATTTTTTTGGTGATATAATGCCAGAGTCTTTTTAAGTTTCGAAGAGGGACATGGAAATTGACATTTGTGATAATAATTTTGGGATGATTCTTGAAGTCAATATCTCTAGTTGTATGTGGAAGTTCTTTGTTTGACAGGGACTCGTGGAAGAGAACAAATGATTTTAAATGTTTTAGCATTAACTTGTGATACCCTTTAAAAATGGGGAATTGCCTGAAAGGCTCCTCTGCAGATGACATTTCTTTATTGAGGGGTAGTGAGAGTGCGAATGATACTAGTTCAGACAATCTTGGTCTTCCACCTCCATACAGGGTATGTTTTTTCTTAAGTAATTGTTTTTAATAACATTATGGGTTCTCATGCTGGTGGTGTATGTATAAAGGTTTACCATTATTAAAGATTTAGTGTTATTTTTGACTTCTTATTTTATTGAGATTGAAAACTACAAGTTGTGTTCCTAATGTTCTATTTTTTATATTTGTATTAGTTTATTAATGATACCATACCCCCCTATTTGAACTGTTAAGTAATTAGATAATCAGGTTTATTTATAAATTTAGTAATAACATTTATAAATTGCATGTTTTAATATCTTTAGTGTTTTGAATTTATTGATGATAATTTCATGTATCCTCATGTTAATTTTGAACATACTAAGTTGTACCATATAAATTCACCATTGCTGTATTACTTGATTTTTTTTCTAACTTTATTGTGGTTATTTCTAGTGGAGTTACTTGGAACATTGACGGTAACTTAAACCGAAGAGTAAGAGATATATATTTGGATTGTTAATAGTAATTTTCCCATAAATTATACTATTTAAAATACTGGAAAACCAAGTAAATACGGGTATTACAAATATAAACTCTCTTTTCTTAAAGTTCCACGTTACACCTTTGGGTCCTAGTTATCCCACATCATTGTGTACTTTTACTTACTGTTCATTTATGAATATTAATATAAGGTGAAAATATTTTTGACTGATGAACTAGTTTAAGGAGAAGCGTGTTGGTTGCTGTGGTCAGTAAAGTAAAACACACTGATAAGTATAAACTTTATTTAATGTGTAATGAAATATTGGCATGTATACAAATAATTTTATATTTATCTGTTTTTCTTACCTGATCTCATCTTCCAACCAAGTTTTGAATACTAATATTGAAAATGTCCCTATTATAGAAATATCTTTCCAATATGATGGATAGGCATGAACTCGCTTGTACATGATGTTTAGGTTATATTATATAGATTTTAAGGAGGGCAGTAGTACTGTAGACTCCAGCTGAATTCCCTTCATTACATGCGGTTTATAATAAACATAATAAAGACTGTACACCCATTAATTTCTGTAATGATTCCCATCTATATCTGATTGTTACTAAAATAAATGTGGATTTATTATGCTTATATCATTTACATGTCTAAATACCTCCGTGATGTAATGTCACACTGTCTTCTGTAATATAAGATATTGTTTTTTGATAATGTTTATGGAATATTTCACTAGAATTGTTCCATAGATTAAGGGGTTTATATTCTTTAGTATATTATTATTAAGGGGTTTTCCTTAATGTACCGGAAACTGTAAGTAATAAACATAAGTTAGGTAATTTTGATGTTTATATTTATGAAGAAGAAAAAGCGTTGAGGACTATAGGTAATCAATATTCCCCCTCCTTAAAACTATGTAGCGATTTTATAACTGTAGAAAGTTGTTTTTGGATGCATTAATTGTGACAACATAACTAAAGATAGATTATTTTAAAAACAATTATTTCTCAGTAAGTAATTGTATTGTTTTACGTTGTTATATTTGACTAATTTTTTTTTTTTTCTGGGGAAAATTTATTTATTTATATGGAAAGTTTATGATGAATTGACCAACATAGCTAAATACCAAAACGTTTAGACAGCGTTGCTTGGCAACAGAATGGTGATTGTTTATAACCTTACTCCTATTCTTAGAGATTTTCTAAGGAGTGAGGATGTAGCCTGTTATGGGCACAGAAGCTTACTCAACTTTTGAAATAGAGTAAATTAATAATATTCACTAGTTCCTATTAAACTTCATTCGGTGTACAAACTTTAATTAACCTGGCAGGAATGCATTTCTTTTTTGTTTCCTAAGCGGTGTCTCATGAGCATCTAGCTCATGGTAGACGATTTGTACTATTTTAAAAGATTTTCACTATTAAAACACAATTATATTTAAAAATAAAAGTTGAGATAAAAACAATAAAATAATTAATTCTATTTCAAAAACACTTAATATTATGAGATAAAAAAAAATTTCAAGTACAAGATTTCAATTACATTACAAAATTAACGTACTGTAAAGCTGTTTAGTTACTCTATTACATGACGTGCAATGCTCATTGCAAATTGATTAAGAACAATCTATGCATGTAATTTTGGTTTTTCTGTTCATTTTGAGGCTCAAATAGCAAAAGTTTGTATTGCTTATTTCTTCCGTTTGTTACTGGCTAATTTCTTGTAATCCATAAGTTTTTCTTATTGAAAGTCTCAAATCAAAGGGTATGTTTGTTATCATGATTCGTTTGGGAAGATCTGGCTTGATACGCTGCCGTTCCAGCTGGTTTAAATATTCTCCTCTCTGTAATTTCTCCTGTGTATTAAATTACTAAATGATTTGAGAGTTGATTCATTCAATATTGAGCAATGAAAAAAAATACTTAATGGCCAACGGTTGCTTTTTCTTGCCACAGGATATAGCGACTTCAATTTGTCTCTTACATCTACACCACCTTTTGTTATATTATGGGAAGTAATAATTTCTTGCTTGTAGTTTTACCAGAAAGCTTATCAATTTTATTATCTTTGTGAAATGTTGAAAATAGTATGAATGAATGAATGAATGACTGAAGATAATTTTATTATTCTAGGACTAGTGTCACTTTAGAACAAACTATAAATACTGAATATATATTAACATTCTGGTGTGTTTTAAAATACAATTAAATATTTACAGGATGATTGCTAATAAAATAAAAGTACTGATAATGAAAAGATATAAAAACGTACATAAATATAAAATAAATAAACCAAATATCAATAAATGACAAAATAATCAAAGTATCTGAGGGTACTTCGAGATTCTTACAACTTAGATTTTTAAGTGCATTTCATGATCAACTGGATTGGGAATGTAGTAGGTGTTTGAAGAGGAGAGATTTGAAAGAGGATACTGATTTTGTGTGTCGAATATCAGAGGGGATAGAATTCTAGAGGGAGGCAGCTTGAATTAAAAAGGATTTGTTAAACACAGCAGTTTGGTGAGGAGGAGGATAGAGGTTGGACGCACAGGATCTGGTGGGACGGGATTGAAAGGAGCATTTGAATTGTAAGATCTGTAGAATATAGGAGGGTCATCGAGTTCTAATAGCGTGATATAGGAAGGTAGCAAGGAAATACTGACGGCGGTAGGATGGATAAAGCTACTTCAGCTCAGTGGAAAACTGGGTAATATGCGTATCCCTTGAGATCCCGAAGGTAAAGCCTATTGAGCAATTCATTAGACGTTTAAGTTTAGCTTCGAGTTCTCCTGAGAGACCACCATACACCTTACAGCCGTAGTCGAAGTGGGGGAAAACAAGAAATGAAACCAGGAGTTGACGAGTTTTGAATGGAAGAAAATAACGTAGATGGTTTAACTGTTTCAGGGTGGAAATAGTATGGCGGGAAATTTGGGAGATGTGTGGTTTCCAGGAGAGGGTTTGATCGAGGGCATCGCCAAGGTTTGTAACGGTAGTATGGAAGGAGATTGGTAAGTTGTTCAGGAGAAGATTGGGAGATACTGAAATGGATTCGAGAAGTGAGGGGATCCGATCAGTATGGCTTTTATCTTCTCTGTATTTAATGCGAGCTTATTAAGGTTTGCCCATGCGCGTATTCTATTGATGTCTGGTTTGCAGTTTCAGGATGGCATTGGAGAGATCAGCCGGGTTGAAGGAAAGGTAAATTTGGATGTCGTTGGCATATAGGTGGTATTGACTGCATGATAGAGGAAGGGAGGTCATTGATATAGATCGAAATGAGGGTGGGAGATAAAGAGGAACCTTGTGGGGCGACTCTGGACAAGGGTAGAGACACTGATGGAGAGTTATTAGGAAGTACAACATACTGGGAGCGACTGGTTGTAGGAGCATATTATGGTCAACTGAGTCAAGTGCTTTAGAGAAATCAAAAAGGATTAGGCTGGTGAGTTTGTGTTGGTCTATGGCTGTGTGGAGATCTTGGGAGATTTTAATGAGAGCGGAATGAGTAGAATAGTCAGGACTGGAAGCAGTTCCAAAGGTTATTTTGTTTGAGATAGTGGGATAGTTGGGATTGTGTACTATTCGTTCTAAAGGTTTGGAAAGGTTATATAACAGGGAAGTTGGACAGAAATCATTAAGGGTTGCGGGACAAGAAGTTTTGTTCAGTGGAGGAACAAGAGCAGTTTTCCAGGTACTGGGAAAAGTGGAACTTAGTAGTGAAAATCGTAGATATGATAAAAGATTGGAAAAATGGATTGAAGGAAGGATTTAATTAATTTAACTGGGATATTGTCTGGTCCGAAATCATTGGTTTGGGATTTACGAATGGATTTAACGAGGTATTCTGGGGCATCTTGTTAGCCATAAATATTCTTTTCTTGTCCTCGACCTCGGGTGCATTGTCTTGTGTTACCAGTGACCCCAAATACTTCAACCGCGCTACTTTCTCAAAGTTAAAGGGGCCAATGTTGGTATTGATGGTCTGGCCTGGTCGAGGGATTTCTTCTGTGGCCATATATTTAGTTTTGCCTTCATTCACTTCTAACCCAAGTGCTTCCAACAAAGCTAAAAATCCCTCTCTTACAGACTGCAATGACCGCTCCACGATGTCCATATCATCCGCATAGGCTAATAGCTGAACCATCCGGTTGTAAATTGTCCCATTAGTTTGCACACCAGAATCCCTCACTGCCTTCTTAAGTGCCAAGTTAAACAGAAGACATGCTAACGCATCACCTTGGTGAAGTCCTTTTGTTGAGGAGAACTCTTCTGTCCTTTGACCACCAACCTGCACAGTATACTTTACATCTCACATGGTCAGCTTAACCACTCGTATTAGCTTATCTGGGATATTTAAACCTTCAAGAGCCTTGTACAGTTCTTCCCGGTTAATGCTATCGTAAGCTGCCTTAAAGTCAACGAAAATATGGTGGGTTTTAATCTGATGTTCGTTTCCTCTCTCTAGAATTGTTCTGAGGTAGAATATTTGGTTTGTCGTGGATCGTCCTTGTCTAAATCCACATTGGTAGGGACCCAAGCTTCTGCTCTGCAAAGGGTAGAAGACGCTGGAACAGGATGTTAGATAAAATCTTATATCCAGAAGAGAGAAGAGAGATACTACTGTAATTTTTAAACTGGAATTCATCACCTTTTTTAAAGATAGGGAATATAACTGACTTTTTCCAGTCATTCGGCAAAACCTCTTCCTCCCAAATGGTAAGACTAAATTCTGAAACCTTTTAAACAGTTCCTCACTTCCGTTCTTGAAGAGTTCAGCAGGTAGGTCATCAGCTCCAGGTACTTTATTAGGAGAATCAATAATGCAGAGATCGAGCCAAGAATCGGAGTATTGGGTGTGACGGGTAGGATTGGTAAGGGACTATATACAGATTAAGGGAGTAGAGGAGGTTTGATAAATAGGCTTTGACAGAGGAAGGAATTGATAGGTTGGTGTTGAAGTGTCCGGCTAGAACAATATTTAAGTAGGAACGGGTCAGTTCGTAAAGGATGGTCTCGAGTGTTCCATCAAAGGGCACTTAGGAGGTCGGTAGATGACACCAATGAGTTATAAATTTGAGAAGGTGGATATTTCAGCAAATAAATGTACGATATGTGGGGAGACGGAAAGAGAAGACAAAGCGAGGATTTTTGATTTCAGGCTGTCGTGGACAAATAGGGCTCTCTGCCTCAGGTTATATTTACTCTATCGTGTTGAAATAGGGTATATTTAGGAAGTGAAACTTAAAAGGATGTGATCGTGGGTTTTAGCCAGGTTTCAGAGACGTGGTGGGGGAAGAAATCATGGAATTCATATGTGGGCTAAAAGTGACTGTGCGTTGACATGACAGGATAATAGAACATTATTCATAGGAGATGGTAGATTGGGATAATGAACCGGTAGGCGGGGCAAAAGAAGGAAATAATTAGGTTGGATTGATCAGAAATACACTGTAAATACTGAAACAATAATAACAAAACTAATGAAAACTACAAACTACAAAAAATAGGTAGAGGAAATAATCTAGATAGTATCCTATAACCAGTGGAGATAAGAAACAAATAAACAGTAGATCCATATAAATAGAGAACAGAAACATACTCTGTCGAAAAATGAGCAATAATAATGATAACACTAACTGCAATACTAATAATAAAACTGATCAAAATAATTACTTCTCCTGGTGAAACTGCAATATACACATAAACAAAAGTAAAAGAAAAATTAAAGTTATAGAAATTAAGTAAACAGAAAAAAGTAGCTGGAAAACAAGGCGTGGTGGGGGTGGAGGAACGAGCCCAGAGAAGTCAAGCGAAGACGTTAATGTCAGACGGTGAATTTACAACGACCACGGGCTTACCGTCGGTTCGCCTACACTTCACTTTGTCATCACCAAACCAAACATATTTTATTTTTCCATCCGTCTTCCTTTGTCTGGCTAGCCAATACAGGTGCCTGTTGGTCAAGGTCATTGCTGTTTCTCAAATGAAAATTTGCGAGCATCGTTCTCTTGCCAGCCCACAAATAGAAAAATCTACCACTTTACGGTTATGAATCAACTCATCTCTTAGAATTTGCCGGATAAATCTGTGCATTAGTGGGCCGGGAGTATTATCTTGCCGAGTTCTGACCTCTATGCTACGCCCACATTCATTACCAGGCCCATTGAGGTTTCACCAGGTCTCGCCGGAATTCCTCTAATCTCCGCGGTCCTGGCCAGGTGCTGTTGCTCGGATCTATTTGGTTTTATTTCAAGCTCCAAAACTCTTGTTTTTAAAGTCGAATAATCTAATACCAATCCATCTATTCTCCTCCTCAAAGAACTGCTGATAAATCCTTTTTAATACAAGTTGTCTCCCTCTGGAACTCTATACCTTCAGATATTCGACACGCAAAATCGATATCCTCTTTCAAATCTCTCCTCTTTGAACACCTACTCCATTCCCAATCCGATTTATCACGAAATCCACTTAAAAACCTAAGCTGTAAAAACCTCAAAGTACACCCAGATACTCTGATTATTTTGAAATTCGTCGATATTTCGTTCACTTAATTACTTTCTCTGTATATTTTGTATTTACACGTATTTATAACTTTATTGTACTCCGAATCAATCTGTAAATATTAAATTGTATTTCATGGACACACCAAATTATTAATATATATTCTGTATTTCTGACTTGTTCTAAAGGGACACTAGTCCCAGAATAATAAAATTATTTTCATTCATTCATTCATCTATTTTGGAGTTTTGTGTTTCCAGAAGCGACTCTTATCTTTTTCTATTGGTCCAAACTTTGGAAAGTGATAGATGCCTGGGTTTCCAATGATAATTTCAAATCCTTCAGTTCTGAGGGTAGTACATTATTATTTTTTTATATTTGTAAGACACAATAACTTTATCTTTATGGAAGCCAAACAAGCTACGTTTATTTTTCTGCTCGTTCTTTTGAATTTCAATATATTGGAGGTAGCTCCTTTTTATTCTTTCAAAGCGTCCCTATGATGTTCTGTTTTTCTTCAGCAAGAAAAAAAAATGTCTGCTATAGGAATGAATGTGAAAAAGTTATTCATAGTAATGTTTCTCCCTGTGTCTAGAATTGGGGAAAAATACGTTTTACAGCTGCAGAAGAACTATTACTTGTGAAGATAGGCACTTAGGACTTTTTTTAGCATAAATGTCTAAATTTGATGTATAAAACATTCGTGAATACATTAGGGGCTGAAGAATCCATATTTCGTAAAAGATCTAAGATCTTCTTGCCTCGGCTCATGATTTTAAAAAAGAAACCCAGGAGGTGTCCAGGTGAGGAAAGTTATCAAGTAATAAAAAAGGTTGTCATGCTAGGACTGTACTGATGAGAGCTCAGTCTTATCCGCTGTGAGGCCAGATTGAGTTTAGGTGGTTAGGTAAACATTGAAGAAAAAAGAGAAGTAATAAACAACATCTAAGGGCTAAGGGCTAAGGAAAGGTAGACAAAAGTATAATAAAAACATGAGAAGGAGTTAATCGGGGGGGGGGGGGTGCGGTCAAATAAATACTAAATTAAAATATAGTAATTATTTTTGCCTATATTTTAATTTAGTATTTATTTGACCGCACCCCCCAATCAACTCCTCATATTATATCAACGGTCAACCATCTCTACATCATTATACTAAAAACAGATGCAATACTAGGACAATATAGACGTTTATGTCTCTAAATGAGCAAAATATTCATTGTTACGTCTTTCCCCAGTTAAAATTGACTTTAATTGGAAAACGAATGCACTAGCAAGTGAGATTGTAAAAAATACTTCAAGGCTTCTAATAGAATAATTGTTCTCTGTATTAAAGGTGAATGAGGTCTAGATTTGAAAAAAACAAAACAATAAAAACAGGAGAGAAGATCTTGAAGTTGCTTTGCCACTTGGCTCAAAGCAGAGTAAAATTGTCCTTTTCAGTTTCACAAAACATTTTAACATTTTCTAGGAAGTAAGTATAAAAACCCGTGGCACTCTTTAAACTGAGTCTGTCAGGCGATACATTAAACAATAATTTGATTTTCATTTGAATATCGAGATGAGCTATAAATTAGAGGTGAGATATAAATTGTTCTACAGTTTACTACGTTCGTAAATTACACATCTCCAAATTGCGTGAACTGTTCTCGGTTAATATAATTGAGGTGCTTACATCGTGGCGAATCAAATGGGCTTTTAAAATTGTTGGCCTTGGTAACGGAATAATTCTTAAAAGGTTAATATTTGCTGTACCGACTGTTAAACGTCGGAGGGGTAGACAGTTAAGGCCGATCTGAAGGGACTGGGGTTTGGACGGCGAACGGTGGAGGGAATTGTATAATAAGCGGTTGGTGATATCGGCATCGAATCTTCAGGTTCTCTAAGCCTTTTATTATTATTTATCAATGAATTTTTTTTAATTGTAAAATAAGGAAAACATATTGCTGGTTGTATTTAATGAATTTTTATGTGTAATAAATCACAAAAACAACCCATTAACGCTTTCAGTAACGTAGGCCAAGTAAATTTTTGTCAAGAAAAAACAATTCAGATTTTTATCAGAACAGGTTCAGAACCATATAAATAACTTTTGGATTTATAAGAATAAATAAAGAATAACTCCTCAAATGTTTTTTATTTTTTATCCCCAAGCCTAATTTATTTGTGGGCGTCTTGTCTTGTACCATTTTGTTTATAATAAAGGGTTCTAAACCCATGCTAATTTTCGTGTAGATGAGTGGGACCATGTCTGAAGTTATCACAATTTTCGAAAAAAAAATCCAGATTGGCGGAAATTTCGAGCAAAAATGTTTATTTTCTATTGGTATGAAAATTTGTATTTTAGAGTTTTTCGAGTTGAGAAATACACATACCAACTTCGTTTCCCCTTAAAACAATATTTTTACCCACTGTACTCCTTAGGTCAGTATTAATTATTTAATTTTACTCATACCATTGATCTATGCTCCATATATATTTTGTTCTAAGCCGGACGAGTATCGAAATTACGATTACATGCACAAAATCTAATATTTTGCCGAGATTCGATCCAAAAATAAGAATAAAGCATGCATTGGCGTATTATGAATATTTTATACCTTGAAATACATTTTTTAGCGATGAACGAAAATGGTATTCGTTTTTCGCTTTATGATAGATATTGCAACTGTTAAATATCTGTAATAATGTGGAAACTTTCATTTCAATCGAAGAATAAATATATTTTGCTCTTCTGATATTCACTATAAAGCTACAAACAGATGAATTTCATAAGAGCTATTAATAGAAGGCAGAATATTAAAATAAATTACTACGTGTTTCTATTGCAACAAAAATTCGTTTGTAATGTTTTTTAGAGGTGTGAAAAAACAAATATCATCTTTGTTCATCCCCAAAAAGTTTATTTCGTAGTATAAAATGTGTATAATACGTTAATGCATTCTTTTATTCTTATTTTCTTATCGAATATCTTCCTTGCAAAAGATCGATTGAAATTTCGAACTTTTTTTGGTTTATGCTAAATATCTCCTTTTTCGAGCAACATAGATAAAAAATGGTTATATTCAATCTTAAACAAATTAAAATGACCTAACATGTTTGCACATAATTTTTTTTTTCTAAACCCAACAGCAAGCGAACTATCGAGCTTTTAAAATTTATCCATTTCGATTTCTTCAGAATAGTGTTTTTAATCTGGTCCAGGGAATTCTGAGTTTTTTTTAAGATAATGAGCCATTGACTGGTACGGTAGACTTTAGTCGGGAGGTGTTTTGAAAAGTATGTTACACGGTGGGCCAGACCCCCTACCGTGTACCCCTCCCCCCACATTCCAATAAATTGCATATCGTTGTGTTCCTTGTAACTATTTATTAAAAAAAAAAGCCAATGTTCACATAAAAGAAAGTGGCCGCACTTACCCAAAATGGCGTTCGAACATGGCAGATTGGCGTCTCTGACTTGAGTTAGTTTTTCGGTCCCTAATGTTCGGCATTTGGTTTAATTTTGTCATAATTGGCCTTTTATTAAAGCTAGATAGAGAATAATAAAAAATGATAATATGTTGAAACATAATTGGCTTTTGTAATAAAAAACACCAGTAAAGTCAAGTTTTTCAAGTCGTTCAAACTAAAGTTGAAAATCGAGTTTAATGAAGGACAAACAGTAATGAAAAACGTCTAAAATAAAACATCTTGAGGGCACATTTTTCTTTCTAAAACATTGATTACTTTTTAAAATATTTGAAGCAGTAACTTAGAAAATACACTTAATAATATTGCGGAAGCTTTTATTTCATTCGAAAAATAATTAAAATTTACTCTAATGAGAGCTACAAACATAAATAGATTTCATAAGAGCTATTAATAGAAGGCAGAATATTGAGCAAAATATTTAAATTTTTCTATTCCAACGAAAACTCGTTTTCGATTTAAATTTATGGGTTTTTAGATGTGCGAAAAACGAATATCATTTTTGTTATTCCTTAAAAAATTATTTGAACCTACTTTAGTCCTTAGGTCAGTACTAATTTATAATAATAATAATAATAAATGGCTTAGCGGACCCGAAGATTCGATGTCGACACCACCAAGCAGCCAAGTTTATACTAATTTATAATTTAAAAAATTTATATTTTTTAATTTCAATACAGATTCGTATTTAAGTTTTCAAGTGGACGTTAAAAACCAATCTGGATTTTTTTTTTTTTTTATCAGAAATTTGCTTACTGGAATTTTAAGTTACTGGAATTTATTATACTATCGTAATTTATTATACATTGCCATTATTATCCATGCTTAGCAAAGTCAGATAAGTAATATAAAAAATAATAAAATATTATAAAATTTATGTCTAATATTTTTTGACCTAGTATCACCAAAAAAATTACATTGAAATTGGTGATCCAATATCTGTAACCTCTACCTGTTAGTCAAGAACCAGAAGTCACAATTTTATGATAAGGGAATTGAAAGATATTTTTCTAATATTGTTTCATTTCCTGAAGGGGAAGAGGATAAATAGTATACTGTGGCAAGGAGAGGTTTTATATCTATCAGAATTAGTACTATAGTATCATTATTTTTTAGTTATGATTTCTTTAATTTTAAATTTTAATTGCAATGTAATTATAGGAAGCCGTCCCAGTATACTATCCTTCTCCAAACATCAGCAGACCTGTAAACCAACTAACAGAAGAGGAACAAATCAAAATTGCTAAACGCTTAGGATTAATTCAACACCTGCCAACTGGAAGTTATGATGGTTGCAAGAAAAACAGAGAGTGAGTTAAATTTTATCATTCTTTAAAAATAAATAGATTAATTCTGATTGTAGTTTATTAGGATAAAAAAAAATTGATCTGTGAATGATCAATCTCCATTTTTTATATAAATACATATAGTTTATGTTTATAATGTAATTTGCTTCAATGTATGGTATACTTACTCCATTACTTTTGAGTTTTTTAATTGCAGTTTAAAAAAAATTCTGAGGCAATAAATTTTTATATTCAAACAAGACTGTCAATATGTTGATTGATTTTTAAAAAAAACATTAATGATTAAAAACTTCTGAAAACTCATGTTTTGTGTGTACAATAATTTTATCAGCATTAAGGTTAAGCATTATGGCTTTTAAATCTACAAAGACATTACTATTATGTTTTCTCTTCATAGTTGTTTCCTGTCTATCAAGAGTTCTTTAATGTTGTACAAGCTTAAATCTTTTCTTTCACCTTCTGGATGCATTGAAAGTATCTTTTACAATGTTCTGCTGGAATTTTTGAACCATTCATAAGCCTGAAATTCGGGCAACAATATCTAAGAGAAAATCTAGTTATTATATGTGCTTTAGTAGTTTTATTTACCTATAACAAAATCATTAAAATTTATAGAGCAATCCTATGACCATGTTTCTTTACTAATGTCGAAAGAATTCTCTGTGGTAAAAATATATGTTCATGTATATACATAACCATCATGTATGTTATCCTAAAGCAAATAAGGTTATAAATATTAAGAGAAGAAAGAAAATATTGAGCTGAGCTGAATTAGAAAGACATATGATAGCCTAACTAAATTTAAACAATTCCTGCCTAGTATTCTTCCGTTTTTGAGAATCATTTTCTTTTTCCAGAGGTGGAATTTGTTCATATTGATTAATTTTTCGTTTTTATCTTATATAATTAATAATAGAAAAAATGGACTCCCTTTTTCAGTTTCTTTTATGGTAAGCATAAAGTCATTTAAAGATTTATCAAATGAATAAAATCTTCTGCACTTGGAAGATGATGATTTAATAGAGAACATGGGAAAAGTGTTTTGAGGTAGGAAGGGATGAAAGAGAAAAAGAAATAAAAACAGAATAGAGAATCATGAAAGAAAATTATGATTATATGTTTTTTAGCCTAGTCTTGGTAATCCTCAGACTTAGTATATTATTTTGTGACACACTATTATGCTGGTCTGTTTTGAGAATTTTTTTTTCCTATTTGGGTTATTACTGAGATTTTCTTTTTTCATCATCTATGTTTGTTTAAGTCACTATTTTTGTTCATAAACAGCTTCTTAAGTGTTCTGATATTCAGGTTTGCCTAAGAATTTCTTTTTGTTTTGCTTTGTCTCATATGTTGGCTTTTTCAGTAGCAGCATGTTTTTCTATTTTTTTGTTAAAATCAATTTAGTGAGTTTCTCTCTACAATGTTTCAATTTATTAAATAATTGTTCGAGGTGACGCCTATCAAAGTGAATGGTTTTAATCACTGGGCATAATACAAAAATGACAATCTGGAAAGATGAAGGATGAGTGATGAGTGAAAGGAAGTATAGTAGAGATGTCCTCATGTGGAGCGTGAGAAAAAAAGAAGAATTTTAACTACACATATAAAATAAAATAAAATAAATTAAATTTTGAAAATAGTGTAGGGATGTTTTGTGTCCCCGTTGAAGAAATGAAGAAATGGATTCTAATTGATTATAGATGTTTTTGAAAGCAGTTGTTTGTTATGGTTGAGGACTGTCTAGGATAGAAGTCAAAATTAGAGATGGGAAATTTGATTCTTTTAAATGAATCAATTCAAGCATTGTAATGAATCGATTCTTATGTACGATTATTCGATTGATCTTTTCATCTTCTTTTTTTCTTTAAATTAAAAAAGAACGTTTTATTGAAGAAAAAAAACAGTAACAAACATTCTCAAACCTTATGCTTATTTAGACAAATACGTTTTTTTTTTTAACTTATTGAAATTAAAAGTTCCAAATAAAAGGTCATGATTCTTATAAATAGGAAGGAAGTTTAAATTAGACAGAACACTTTTATATATATATATTACATTTTGACCTGTGTGTATGTAAATAGTAAATGAAATGAAATAGAATAAAATATAATTTTATTATCCTGGGACTGATGACACTGTAGAACAAATTATATATACAAAATAAATAAAACATGATAATATAGAATTACATTAAATTAGATATTTATATAATAACAGGCAATTAAAAGTAAAATATATGAGAGAAAATAATGTACATATACATAAATAAAACAGACATAAAAAATAAATAAAATAGTGATGTTAATAAGCTTAGGTTATAAATGTCCAAATACGAAATGCTGGTGGAAGAGTAGATTCAGAAAGTGAACATAACAACCGAACAATGGAACACGACTGGAAGATTTTCTAGAACAAAACCGGTGAATCGACCGATCTCTTGTGAATCGGGAATGGGCCGAAGCCTAATGAAACAGGAATCACAGATTCCAATGGAGTCGAAAATCGCCGATTCCAAAGGAATCGAGAATCGCCGATTCCTGAGGAATCCGGAATCGCCAATTTCAACTGAATCGGTGAATCGAATGGATCGATTTACCGGGTTTGTTCTCGTGTTTGGTTGTTTGGTTGACAGAGATTTTCTGTCACAGCTCCGGGAAAATCATAGTGACTTTTTTTCCGGCAATAAGTATACAACGCCTCCTTGGCGACAGCCTCACTGTGAATCTGTTTTGGAGAAGCTCCACGTTTCCGCTCCATATGTAAGAACAGGACGAATCAGCGTCTTGTACAGAGTCGCTTTTGTTTTCCTGGAGATTAAACGACTACTTAAATACCACCACAGGCCAAAATAAAATTTATTTGCCGCCAGGATCCTCTTAGATATTTTTTCTGACACATCGTTGTCGGTATTTACTTGGGGGCCAGATAAACAAATCGTTGCACCGTTTAGATTGTGTAGTCACCAATCGAGATCTGGAAATGTGGTGCACTTATGCCAGCAACCATATACTTGGTTTTGCTGTTATTTATAGACAGTCCCACCTTCCGCGCAGACTGTTCAAGAGCCAGAAAAGCTTCCTTTACGCCGCGAAGTGATCTCCCGATGATATCAATATCGTTTGCGTATGCCAGGATTTGTATTGACTTGTTAAAGATGGTCATACCCAGCTGTATTCGTGCGTCTCTGACAACTTTCAAGTGCTACATTAAACAGGAGGCAGGCCAACGAGTCTCCCTACCTTACCCCTTTTCTTGCACAGAACACTGACACCCCAGCGTGGATTCTCACTTTACATTCCACCGTGATCATTGTGAGTCGAGCTAGGCGGTTTAGTTTCTTAGGAAACTTCAGTTCATCCATCACATTATAGAGTTGTTCTCTGTTAATGCCATCAATTAACTTATCAATTCTATTAACTTCATGATAGAATTTTCTGATCTGATTATCAATCCTGAGGCTTTCTATCGACGCAATTTTATCATTTTCCCATTTCCCTTTCTTCTTTTGATAGATACGGTTTTCTTCCCTCCTCAGTCGGCGGTATTCTTCTCTTTTATACGCCAAATTCTTTCTTTCGGTAGCGTAGCGACCTTACATTCCTCATCGAGTCGCTGGGTTCTGAATTCTCTCACCCGCTCTCCGAGGATATCCTCAGCCACCTGCTTGATTACCTTGCAATATTTGTCCCATCTACAGTCTATATCACTAGTTTCATCTATCTCCACTTCTCGAAGCTTGTTTTCAATGGCCTTAGCGAAATCTTCCTGAGTTGTTGATTCTGATCTTAGACCATCAACGGTATACTTTTTTTGTCTTTTGGGCCCGTCTGGTCTTAACGTTTATCTATGTGCAGAAAAAAAGGTGCCTCCTATCACAAATCTGCTTGGGGCAGCGAAATATATTAATCTTTGACCATTATCATTGCAATGTCTATGAAGACTGTGGCTTCCAATTGTAGGTCAATAGATTCCTTCTTGTCCAATTTTTGAATTCATGTCACCTGCGATGATTTTGACATCATATCTTGGACATAAGTCGTATGTTCTTTCGAGCAGATCATAAAACTCATCCCTAGTTTCTTCATCGGCCACCTCAGTTGGAACGTGCGTGCTAATAATGCCATAGTTCTTAAATTTACCTCGTGATCAGAAGTACGCAGATTCTAGAACTTACAGCTTTAAAATCAATCACCAGTTTGCGGAATTTTCCTGCAATCACAGACCCAGTACCGAATGTGTGCTGATTTCCACTACAGCTATAATATATATGGTGTTGTGTCTTTTCTCCAAAGATCTCTCTCCAATCCATCTAACTTCTTGGGGTGCAGCCACGCCTATGTTGGTACCTGTCGATGTTTTCCAAGAACTTATATAGAGCTCCGGATCTATACAACGTAAAAGATTCCATGTTCCTAGGTTAAAGTCCTTTACACAGTTCCGGAGTTGTCGCTGTTGAGATCTATCTTTATGTTCTATTTGAGATTTTGAGATGAATTAATTTTCGGGCGGGGGAGGGGGGCAATCAATCCACTCCGCAACCTAGACCGATGGTGGTGCTACCACCTCAGAGCATCCGATCCTGCTCCCCTTCCGTGGCGACTACCTAGGGAAGGTAACCCCAGGGTGTGTACTGTTAATGGAACTTTGTTGTGGGTGAGTGCAGTGTGCTGTATTATTGTACTGTATGAGTGTGAGTGTACTGTTCTCCCAACCTGGAAGGCCAGTGGCTGTCTGCGGTACTATGATGGGCGATGGGGTCGCTACTTCACTACGCTGAATAATAATAATTACGTAATATCTTTAAACAATATTTTTGGTACATTCATTATTAATGAGAAGGTAAGATTTCAGTAATAAATTTAATATATGACGGGAAAAAATATATATCTGGGATCTCTTGGCTTTTGTATACAGCCCTGCAGAGAATATTTGAATTTATTTAATTTGAAATTCTTATTTTTCATTTATATTGCAACAGTTAAATAATTTTTACAATTTTATTTGATTATAATTGGCTGGTTATTAGTGATTGGTTGTTTAGAATTTAGTGGTGATAATAGGAAGGTAGGTTAACGATAGTAATGATTATTGAAGAAAGTTAGTCGACATATTCAGGATAAATAAATATTAAGGACGCAGTCATTATGAGGTTTTTAGTAGTGCCGACGTTTCAACCCAAACATGTGAGTCATCATCAGGGCGTGGTTCGAGCACTGATGATGACCCACATATCTGGGTTGAAACGTCGGCACTAATAAAAACTTTATAATGACTGCGTTCTGAATATTTATCACCCATGATAGTAATGATTTTATATTATTATATATTTTCACTATTCATGGATTTTGAACTTCTTTTGAGAACTGTAATTATTTCGGAAATTTATTTTACGGTTTTGGAAACTTATTTAATTACAAAATAAATGTTAATCAAGTAATAAATAAAAGAGTGAATGAAAAACTTTCCGTTATTTATATCAGACATAACTCATTCAAAAATACACGGCTTTATTAGAATGAATGTTTAAGTCATCCGAAAAGTACTTATAATAAAATTGACGAATAACTATTAATTTAGAAATAATTATTCCATGATTATTCCTTTATTAAATAAATGATGTCAACAATGCACAGATCGCTGGAGCGATAGGAGTGATGAAACGGAGTCATTAGAACTGTGATTCCACAGCGCCTACAGTGACTGTTACTGTTGGAGCACAGTGATTTCACAGCTCCAACAGTGATCATCACTATTGGAGCACAGTGATTTCACAGCGCCAACAGTGATCGTCACTGCTGGATTACAGTCATGTCACAGCGCACTGTTCCTTCCAACACTGTCACTTCCAACAATCACTGTTAGAGTACAGTGATTTCACAGCACTTACAGTGACTGTCACTGTGATTTCAGTGAGGCTGTTACTGTGATCACCATCTCCGGTCCAGTCACTGTGACCTAATCACAGCTCCGCCCCATCACTAGTTTGTTCTAGGAAATCTTACAGTCTTATTGCATTGTTTGCTGAGTTTGTTTGTTTACTTTCTGAATCTACTCTGCTACTAGCATTCCGCACTACGCTTATTACCTTATATACTTATTATATATTATATTTACTTAATTATTTTGTTTATTTTTCTCTCTGTTGTTTTATTTATATATGTGTACAGTTTTTTTCTTTTTTTTACATTCATTTTTAATTACCTATTTTTACGCAAATATTTAATTTAACATTTCACACTTCAGATATTTATAACCCATGGTTATTTATATCACAATTTGGTTTATTTGTTTATTTTTTCTCTCTGTTTGTTTTATTACTTTCATTTTCCTATATATGAAATATATTGTAAGAGACAGTATTGCGATCGTGAAAATTTTCGAATCTGAGATTTCAACGGAAATACATGTTTTGAGCTCTCCTGAGTCCAAATAAAAAAGTCCCACAAAATGGTCCGTGTGTACGTGTGTCTGTATGCATTTGATTGGACTAGCTCAAAAACGAAAAGTCGTATGAAAGTGAAATTGCATATTTAAGATTTGTATATACCTGAGATGTTACAGCAACTTTTTCGTCAAAATCGAATTACCGGAAGTCAATGAATCAATGAAACACATTTTTACTATTTTCTCGAAAACGGCTCCAACGATTCTGATTCAATTCATTAAATCAGTGTAAAATTAAGCAGTGTTTAATATTATGTAGGTTTTATTCCCATTGATTTTCTCTAACAGGGCTTAAATGGTTAATTTTCAATATTAACTTCCTTTAAATTACCTTTAATTTTATTTATTTGAAATAATTAACCATTTCATATTGATCTCTAATATAAAAAATAGTTAAATATACACTATGAAAAAATTTGATAATTAACTAAAGGCGAAATATGAGATCGTAACAGAGAATAGTTGTAATGAAGGAACCAAAGGGATACGAGCGCGGCCGATCACACCCGAGCTGACCGGAAGATTAGGACAGGCTTCCAAACGTAACATGAGCATAATAAAATACAGACTCCGATTATATTATGTACATATACATATACGGTTTTTCTAAATGTTTTCGTTGGTATTATTAAAAATTAAATTGTATAGATTACAGTGATATAAATATTAAAATATATAAGTGTACTTAAACAAACAAAAATATCTACAATGAAATATAAATCAATATAGCGTTTATAATGTTTACTTCCTCTTCCCCTTTGTCTCAAAATACTTATTTCTTATAAGAAGGTGGTGAGTGGAAGTTGTGTGATGCGCGCACCGCACCAGATGTTTTATATGTTTACAGTTTTTTTTTCTTTCTTATACTTGTATTTTTAATTACCTATTATTATGTAAGTATTTAATTTTGTTTTCTCTCAGTTTGGTTTATTTATATATGTACAGAGTTATTTTTTCTCTTTTGTACTTTTCTTTTTAATAATACCTATTAAATCGACCACTAGCGGATCCAGGATTTAATTTTGGGTGAGGCTTCAGCCCGAAAGCTTTTTTTATTCATAAAAATAACGATAATTAGTTTGGAAAAAAAGAGAAACTAACTACCTATATGAAATGGTGTTTAAGTGATTCCTATAGTCATTTTAAATGTAATTACACGAACAATAATACTTTAAGAGATAATTTTTTAATTTTTTCCCCATAAAACATGGTTATATTTTACCATTTTGGAGGGGGGGGGGGCTTCAGCCCCAAACCCCCCCTCCCTCCCTCCGTAGATCCGCCCGTGAAATCGACCGATTCCGTGTGAATCGTGATTCTTTCGTGTAAATTGCTTGAGAGGTCACTTGGATTCGATTTTTGATTTACCTGCCCATCTGTAGTCAAAATCAAATACGTGTTCATTTGAAATGTTGAAATGTTTAATATCGCACATTTTCCCAGTAACTTTGCCAAAACATTGTAACACATTAAAAATTAGTTGTACTTACAAGTCTGTTTTCCTCTATGACTGCACCTCCCAACTAACTTCTGTTTAAATTACTTTTACAATCAATTGTAGAGGATGTGATGGCTCAACATTTTGGGATGATGGTCTCTGAGTGCCCGTTTCGGAATGTTGTGGGTTGTTGGTATGGATCCCTGGGCTTTTAACTAACCCATTGGCATAAATGATTCTTAACATGACATCAACTTCTAGATAGCTGTCAGGGAATGGCAAAAAGGACTACGAAGCTCATTTGCCATACTAGTCTTCCTCACCAGTACCTATACTTTTGAGGGTTCATACTATACTTACAAACAAATTTTTAATTATTTAAAAAATATATTTTTTGTTGTTTGTTTTTAAATATTCTAAATTTAATTCATCAAATCCTATGAAATTTTGATTAATTATATTTATTTTGTTTTCAGATGTGTAATATGTATGATGGAATTTTTGGTTGGTGATAATGTGCGATATTTACCATGCATGCATATATATCATGTCCATTGCATTGATGATTGGCTTATGAGAAGTTTTACTTGTCCATCTTGCATGGAGCCGGTGGATGCTGCACTTCTAACAAGTTATGAAACCAGTTGAAAAAAAAAATCTGTGATTTAACTGTTATGTTTATTTGTTCTTAATAAAATAAACAAATGAACAGGGTATTATTAAAATGGCTGGATTGTAATTAGAGTGGTTCATTGTTGATCAAAACCCTCTGGTTATCAATTTTGGATGTCATTGGGAAGGATGTTAATTTACTATATTTTGACATATTTGCTCCTCTGTAGTAAGAGATTAAAAGGCAAATAAGTTTTAATTTTTTTTCTCACCATTAATCACCAAAACAATTTTAATAATTTTTAGTTGCTTACATTTTAAAGGAACTAGCAATGGCGATGTAGAATTATTGTTCCATGCATTATAGGAGTCAAAGCTAATCATTCTGGAAACCCTTTTAAATTGTCAGATATTGAAATATAAATTGAATAAATGTATCTGTCAATTATTAAAAAATCGTTTTGGTTTTATCAATAGTTTTAACACTTTCCATTGGAGAACAAACTATCTTTTTGTAAAGCTAAGTTTAGTTCCTACAATGATATAAATTGTCTTTTATGAAGAAGGGCTTCCTGAAACATTGTTGCCATCCATGTATGTTGTATATGTATATTTTATTTTAGTTTTTAAATTTAGTTTTTCCAAAAGCATTGCTGTTATTATTTTATTTCTGTTTGTGAACATGAAAATAATTTGACTAATAAATATATGAGCTTTATTATGTACCCTTATTTTAGCATACATACATTTGTAACAGATAAGGTGTTTGAACCTAGTTCTAATTTTGTAGACCAATTTGGAATAGAAGAACAAGATACCCATATTATTTTGAAACACAGTTTAACATGTTCTTTCTAAATTTACTTTGTATTGTTTTACTTTATTTTAATTGAGCTAGCTTTTGATCTCTGTATAATAGTTTCTAACTTTGTAATTCTAATAAATCTAAACAATATCTGTGATTAAATACTATATGAATATATTAGACTAGTGGTGAATATATTAAATAATGTTCCATTTTGTAAATACTGCACTTTTTATTATTTTGTTGAATATTTAAGAGTTTTATTATAATATTTTTCTTGTGTTATGAGCACTATTGTATTTCATCAGTTTTTGTTTTGTTAGTTATTTCATAAGAAATTAGTGAACAGACATATTTAACAAATGAAAATATTTATCAGTGATATATTATAATTTGTATATATTGTTAGATAATGGTATATGTGTATACATACACAAACACACAGATGCCTCTGTGGTTACGTATGTTTATGAATTTATGTATGAATATATACCGTGTTGGAGTAAGGAATTTGATGCTTTTGAAATTTATTGTAATGTGTTATACTTACCTGTTTTTTTTTAGAAAATGTGCGATATTAAATCAAAATTTTTACTTTTATAATTTTTAACAAGACTGTATTTCTAACACAAGTCATGCTTGGTTTAATATTAAATAAGAAATTCCTAGGTCTAAAATAAAATACATATTTTAGTAACCATACCTTTTAAAATGTCTTTTTACTTTATTTCATTCCTTTAAGACATAGTTTAAGCAATAGCTAAAGAAATTACAGATTTGTGTATGGCATAATTACAAATTTATAAAAAATTAATGTTTATAGAGTATTTTGATCAGAAGTGATAAGATTTATATCTGTTATTATTATTTGTTGCCTTAATATTGGCTTTAAAACTTAATAATTTTACGTTATGATAAGAAATATATTTGTTTTTGGTATTGCATTCTTACTAAGCAATATCTTTATGATTTTGTTTTTTCCCCTACCTGAATGATTTAATAATAATAATACACTCTTTATTTGTTGTGGGAAAAGTCTTTTTTGAACAACATACATGGATAAAATTGTTTTAAAAGAATAACAAAATATACCAATAAAAATAATGATAAATCATAACATAACTTCTATTATTAACAAATATAGAAAATATAATACAAGCAAGATATAAAAAATTAAGTGAAATAATTTACTTTTTTTTTTTAAATAACGGTAACGGCATTGGAAAAAAACAACTTCCTATATTATGTTTAATTTATTCCTATATTCTATATTATTCTAAATGATGTTTAAGTGGTCCCTGAAGGAAAAAAAAAATGTTAATTACTGGAAATTGCTTTTAAAGATAAATTTCTTATATTTTTTCTTGATACTACTTACATTTAGTTGCTGTATATGCATTATAATACAAAAAGAGAATATTTTGTAATTGTTTATTAATTTTTCTTAGATTAGTGATTTTGTACTTCACTCTTGTTTACTTTTTTATTTTGACTGTGTAGGATAGTTCAAAAATATGTTCAAATATGTTTAAAAATTTAAGTAATAGTGATTGAAGAACTAGATTTGGTCAAATAGATCTGAAACTTTCGAATTTAGGCAATTAAAATTTCTATTTCCATCTGCCAAGACATCACCAACACTGTTAAATAGTTAACCAGATATAACTGGCCGTGTGCGGACATACTGGCAGACATGCGGTGTTGTGAGGACTGTTCCTATATATTATAGGAGACTATTTCTCAGTATTCAGTCGAGGTGCGACTTGGACACGGTACTAACATGTTTTTTAGCCTTGAACTATGAAGGGTCTTCCTTCAAGGCAGTGTCTAAAATATTTTACAGCTTCATGATATAGCTAATAGTTCTGTATCATAAGTGTTGTACTTGGTTTTAACACTTTACTTTTAAGGAAAATAACTAACAGGTTCCAGTACACCATCATAATATTATTTCCAGAAAAGCACTGATAGTAATATCAGGTGCATCGGCTGTCAAACCCAGAGAATATTTAACTGATGTATGGGCGAGAACTTATTGTTAACTATTGCTAGCTGATTTTAAGACATTCAAAACCTTAGTAGAAGGAGTCCGTTCTATCTTTTTCTCATTCTTCATAGGATCTGGGTAAAGTCATAGATATGTTAAGATATTAACAGAATGAGGAAGTGGTTTCTAGAAAATTAACAACTTCTATTAAATCATAAAGCAAAAAAAAAGAACAGAACCTAAGAACTTTCGAAGTTTGCGAATTGTATCACCACACCAGTTACAGAATTTTAAAGCTGAGAAATGAAACTTCTTAAACACCAAATCAACACTATGTAATTGTAATGCAGACCTCTCTTTGGAAGAGTCTTTCGAATACAAGCTCTTGTGAACAGAGTGTTCTAGTTCTGATTCTGAAAATACTAATATCTAGTGTAGAGAAAAGAGTAGGTAGATAAAGTGGAAATTCTGTGAATTTTGATAAAGCCACATTTGGAAAGATTGATCTGTGTTGTTTTAACCAAATGACAACAGGTCAAAATTAAATAGGGTAAATGGTGTTATGAACGCAATTTTTGTTATACAGTTAGAATGAACATATGTGGTGGAACGCTCTGACTAAATATATTTTAGTAACTATGGTCTTATCGACTTACTGTGAAGTGAAATCTTAAATGTCAAGAATTGGCTAATGATCCGTAGGTAATGTTTAATCTCCACTTGGACGCCAGCTTCTATGCTTTTTGAGAATGAGGTTGAGCGAACTTGACCAATATCTCAATGGCGGTTTTTTAATTCCAAGGTCTTAACACCCATTGGAACTAGAGTTAGGGTTGAGAACATTTATCAGTAGGTAACTGTCTTAGTTAAGCTGTGGCTGGAGATCAAGTGGTTGTGAAAGAATGGCATGATATGGGGAGGGGAGAGGAGACGGATAATGAAGGTCGTTTTTAGGAAATTAAGTTCATTTTTCCGAAATCTTCCCAAGCTTTTCTCTTCGACTGCAGGACTTTGTCCTTTGCTCTTTTTCGCTGTTCCTTGTAACTTTCATAGTCTTCCATTTTTTTTTGTCTGAAGATACCGTTCCCATAATTCCTTCTTTTGTCTGATTTCAGTTTACACCCCTTCGTTCCACCAGGCTCTTCTTTTTAATCGTTGGACAACATTGTTTTCCCGCAAGCCTCCTCTGCTGCTTCCAGTAATATTTGTTTGATTGCTTCCCAGCTTTCCTCTGTCTCGTCAGCATCCCATTGATATTCCCTGCTAATTGTTTTCACTTCTATTGCAGACCTATATGCTTCTGCAACGTCTTGGGCTCTAAGCTTGTAATTATTTATTTTTGTGGCTTTGCTAGATCTTGATTTTTCTTTCTTTGTGTTTGAGTCATCTAAAAGCATATCCAATGTTAGCAGCATATGGTCTGTCCCTAACTCATATCCTCTCTTGACTCTGACGTCTTTTGTTATCCTTATTTCCTCTTTTGGGACCAAGAATTAATCAATGATAGATTTTTCGTTTCGGAAATAAGTTAGAGGAAGATGCAAAAGGAAATCAGAAGCTCTTCTACAGATGCCTAAGAAATATGAGCCCATTATAAAACACATGCAGATAGCAGATGCAATTGACAGCCTTAAAATGGGCAAATCGCCAGGAATAAACGGTATAACCCCCGAAATGCTGAATTATATGGGATCAAAAGGGCAGGAAATGTTTCAGCATCCACTGAATTTGGTATGGAAAAAGAAAAAAGTACCCAAGGATTGGGAAATTTCAGTCATACTACCAATTCATAAAAAGGGAGACTACCGGGAATACCGAAACCACAAAGGGATTTCATTGCTTAGTGTACCATGTAAGATATATTCTAAAATTCTAGAGAAGAGACTAAGAGGATTCATTGAGAGAACCCTAGAAGAACAATACGGCTTCAGACCACGAAGAAGCACCCAAGATCTACTATTCGTAATGAGGCAACTCTCGGAAAAGAATAAAGAGGTATATACCTGCTTTGTGGACCTAACTCAAGCATTCGATAAGGTCAGAAAAACGGACTTAAACAGAGCACTGAACTAGCATGAAGTCGATCCAGGCCTAGCGAGGGCCATTCTTAGCCTACATAAAAAGAAAATAAGCGTAGTCAGAACCAATAACCACACCTCTAGAGAGTTGTGGCACCCAAGAAGAGCACCCAAGGAATAAGCCAGGGCTGTAGTCTAAGCCCTTTATTGTTTATAATAGTGCTCAACATGGCACTGAAGAGAGCTGAGGAAAGAATGAGACCTTTTAGGTTGGGCCACAGAGAGCTTTTCAGGAACAACGGAAGAAACCTCCAAATCCTGCAGGAAGAATTAGAACTGTTTAACATGGAAATAAACAGCCACAAAACAAAAATAATGAGGATAGAAAGATGAGAAGAGAGCGGAGACCGATTACTTCGATTGAGGAACTCGAGCACGTCAAAGATTTTAAGTATCTGGGAGCCCATCTAAATGAGAACGGTTGGATAGATGGCGAAATAAGGGAAAGAATAAGACTGGCCAACAAATACTTCCATTCACTAAAAATAGGCTTCTTAGCAAAGAGAGAAGTATCAACAAATGTCAAGAAGACGGTGTATAAAAATACATTTGTCCCCATATTCACCTACGGCAGTGAATCCTGGACTACAACCTCAAAACATCAAAGCAATATCCAAGCAATGGAAATGCGGTTTCTGAGGATAATAGAGGGGAAAACTAGGAGGGACAAAATCAGGAATACAACGATAAGAAGCAATTTGGGAATAAAACCAGCATAAAACACAATTGAGGAAAACAGGCTACGCTGGTTTGGCCATGTCAAAAGAACGCAGAAGGGAAGAATGGCCAAAACTATATATGAAGTAAAAGTGGAAGGAAGAAGAGAGGAAGGCCCAGAAAGTCCTGGGAAGGTTCAGTCAGGGAGGATTTCGATAGGAGAGGAATAAACTAGAATAGACTCAGTCAGCTGGTGCAAGAACGAGATAAATGGATCAAACTCTATAAAAAGGATCCTCTACACTGATCTAACGGTAGAAGAGGAATTGATTATGAAAAAGAAGAAGTTAATTTTTTCTAAAGCTTGGATAATTTTTTAAGATTGTTGAAATATTCATTTCCTGAGTTAATAAGTAGGATCTGAGTGTTGGCTGTTGGTTCGGGCGCAAGAGAACCAGAGCGAGTAAAGGTAGCCTTTATGTATAACATCAACTACAAAAATGTGCAAGAATATCTACCCCTCTATTTCATTGGCTATACTAAGAAACCAAAAAAAGAAATTCTACGAAGCCTTGTATCAAGGTTAAGGAATTCTTGACCATTTGTACCGCATTCGGAAAATGTTTAGATCGATGAGCTTTTCACTTTTAGGCGGAGAAGATGGCCTCGTGATCTCCTTATTTAAAAATTTTAATTAGAGTGCTATCAATGGATGGTTTCGCTACAATTGTTCTCATGCCACTATATTAATATTCATCACATGTACTAGATGTATATTTGTTTTTATACTAAAAAAATTATGGGGAGGGTAGCTGGCAACATAGATATCTCAGTGTTAGAATTAATAAGGAATCTCGTGCGAGATGTCTAATCAAGTATGCAGTGGTGGTAGGTGATACATAATCATCCACCGATCGGAGAGAGTGATTCAAAAGTTGTTCAGCTCGTTCTCCCACTTATTTTTGCGCTTTAGATTTACATTTTTTTTTCTCTTTTTCTCGCCTCTACCCTAAAGGGTCATTGGCGTTTTCTATAATTTATACTCTATTATAGTAGTTTACAATTTTTAAAAATTTAAACACGATAGAGACTCTCTCTTCATTATCTTGTATTATTTCGTTTAGTGTTTTTCCTAGTTCTATTTTTTCTCTCTACCTTTCGAATTGGGGACATTCTACGAAGGTGTTTCACAGTTTGCGGTGCATTATTACATTTTTCGCAAGTAGGAGCTTCTAGGCCTCTTAAAAGATAGCTAGCTATAAGTGAACTGGCAGTGCCCAATACTAAGGCGGCACAGTATAATTTCTTCACGCCTGGACCTTCTGTTGCTAGTAGTGAGCCATTTATCGCAAGTGGGTTTCACTTCTTTCAGCTTACACTCTTTGATCCTCCACTCTTTTTCCCACTCTGCCAGTTGTTTTTTCTTTATTTCGTGTACCCAGTCTTCTAAAGTGATATATTTCACTCTAGTCAATTCCTCTTCTTCTCCTCCACTTCTTGCTAAATGGGCTGCATTGTCAGCTTTTCCATTCCCTAAAATTCCGCAATGAGCTGGTACCCAATACAACTGTTATTCCTTTATTTTTTACCTCCCACCAGATGTTGAGTATTTCTCTAATTATGGAGTTTCTAGGATATGGATTATCAATGGCAGTTAAAACACTGTATGAGTCCGTCACTATTATCTAAAAGAACTATCCAGTAATTCTTTTCAGATTCGCTTATAAGATATAAAGCATTCATGATGGCAGTGGCCTCTCCTGTGAATTCGGAACATTCTCCAGGTAATTTAAACAGTAAGTGGTTCTCTTTACTCGCTAAAGCACATCCTACGCTATCTCCTTCTTTGGATGCATCCGTATATATAAAATCGAAATTTTTATATTGTTCCATTAGCTTTAAAAAAGATTTTTGTATTTCAAGCGTATATGCCTTTGCAACTTTAGTCATGGATTTATTAATCAAGGGTCTGTCTTTTTTCCAACGCGGCATTTTTAATTCTGGGATGGGTCTTATAATGTTCGTATCCATGTTTATTTTAGTTGTTGCCTTGTAAATTACTTGTTTAAAAATGTTATTTCCTATATCTCTAAGTCCTTTTCTTTCTGGTTCTTCTGAAAATAAATATGTAGTAATTGGGTGGTGGGAAGATGCTTTCAATTTGGCAATGTATTTCAGAGATAGGTATTCTCGTCTCAAGTTTAAGGATGTTTCTCCAGATTCAGCATAGATGCTGTCGATTGGAGAAGTTCGAAACCCTCCAGTGCATATTCTAAGGGCTGAATTATGTATAGAATTTAACATCCTCAATATTGTTTTGTTGGTTGTACTATATATCTGCGCTCCATAGTCCATTTTGCTGCGTATTATAGACTGGTATATTTTTATTAGATTGCATCTATCGGCACCCCAGCTAGAGTGTGAGAGACATTTAAGAATTCCGAGTCTTTTTGTGCATTCCTCTCTCAAATATGTAACATGTATCCAATTCAGTCTCTTATCAACTATCATTCCTAGATACTAGTTACTTTCTGTATACTCAATTGAAGAACCTTCTATAAATATTTGTGGATTATTCTGCTGACACTTTCGACTTCTACAAATGTGTAAACATTTAGACTTCGAAGATGATATCTTAAATCCAGTTTCCTTTGACCAATCTTTTACTCTATCCATCACTTCTTGCAGCCTCCACTGTATATAGGGAATAGATTTACTTCTGGCTGTGATAACAATATCATCGGCAAAGGAAACATTTGATCGAGGTCTTAATAATGGACCCTATACTATTAATCGCAAGAAGGAATAGGGTCGAACTAAGAGGAGTTGTGGGGTACCCCTTTGCAAACGATGGCTTGACGACAAAGTATTTCCTACCCTTACTAAAATTTCCCTATTAGTTAGAAAATTTTTGATGTAAGACCTCATATTTCCTCCTATTCCTACTTTCTTCAAAATCTTCAACACACGTCCTCTTTCCATTGTATCATAAGCTTTTTCAAGGTCTAGAAATATTGATATTAAGTGTTCTTTGTGTAAAAAAGCTTCCTGCGCTTCTAAGATTAATGATAAAAGAGAATCAATAGTTAAACGATTTGGCCTAAAGCCAAATTGGTATGGATAAAGGACATTCTTACATACCAGCATACTAGACAATCTTATATTGACCATCCTTTCTTGAATTTTGGAAACACATGAGATAAGGGAAATGGGTCGACAGTTCTTGGGAACGGTGCTCTTTTCTTTTTTTGGTTTCGGTACTATAATAAATTTCCTCCACTTAGTTGGAAATGTTCTGCTTGTCCAGATTTATATAAAAGATATATTTTTCCTGCTTCTGGTAGCTGCTTTATGAACTCTTCTGGAATTTCATCGAGACCAGGAGCTGATTTTCCTTTGCATTCATTAAGCGAAGAATTTAGTTCATCTAGTCGAAAGGGTCTATTGTATTCTTCAGAGTGGCTCTGCACTGAAATGTAATTTCGATGTATTTCATGATCATTTATCGCGTCATCACTGAAGCTTGAGGAAGATATTTCTCTGAAATATTTTCCAAATGCTTCAGCAAATATTAATGCTTCAGCAATGTCCTGTAGATACGTTCTGATCTGTTCGTCAATATTAATTCCTGAAATTAAGTTTTGCCTCCTAATTCTTCTGATGGCCCAGACCTTGTTCCATGTCTCATTCGTCGGGGTAAGGTAGTTTATAGAAGAAACATATTGTTTCTACGATGCTCTCTTGCTTTCTTTGATTATTCTATTTGCAATAGATCTGTCTCTTGAACTCGATTGCATTTTCAACAGTTCTATTTCTCCAATCTATTTATCGATTTAGGGCTCATTTCTTTGCTCTTATAGCTTCATTGCAATTGTGATTCCACCACGGTACATCATGATGTTTCATATTATTTTTGACAGTAGGAATAGTTTCTTTTGCTGTGTTAATAACTAACTCATTAAAATAAAATATTTTTTCTTCTAAATTCTGTCCATATGGTATGGTTTGTAAACCTTGGATAATAGATTTTTTATAACCTTCCCAATCTGGTTTTTCATATTTCCATCTGGTGTTCGATGGCATATTAATACTGTTTCCCCATGCTTCAATTACAATTGGGAAGTGATCGCTTCCGTACAAATGGCTTTCAGTACTCCAATTTCTTACTTTAGGTGAGTATCTTGCATCAGAGAAACTTGAATTTATTGCGGAGAAATTATTATTTTTTGAGCTGAAATGAGTGTTATCCTCTGAGTTTAGAAGTACTGCTGAAGTTTTGTTTTCAAGGAATTTTATGATATTTCTACCTCTGTGATTATAATCTAGAAGCGTGGAACCCCATAAGGTGCTGTGGACATTGAAGTCTCCTAGCATAAGGAAAGGTCTTGGAAGTTGGTTTACAATTCCCTCTGTGTCTGTATCGGTGAATTCCTGTGAAGATGGTAAGTATATTTGCAGATTGTCAAAGGTTCGTTCAAGTGTATCTTGACAGCTTGTGCTTCAAATTGAGTTTGTAGTGGTAGTTCTTCGCAATAGATGTTCTCTAAGATAAACATGGCTACTCCTCCCCACGTTCTTTCGGACAATCTTTCTTTTCTGAATATTTTGTATTTTCGTAATTTTACTATTTGCTTATCGTTGAGGTGTGTTTCTTGTAAGCAACAACAAATCGGGTTTTCTTCAGTCATTAGTTTTCTAAAGTATTCAATGTGTAGGTAGTAATCGTTACAATTCCATTGAATCGTTTTTACCATGTTTAAGTTTTTCTTTTTTAAAGACTCTGTTGCCTGTTGATATACTCGAAAATTTCTCACCTGGTGTGATCTCGGTGAGGACATTTCCGTTCAGTAGTTTCAAAATTATTGTTGTAACTATGATCTACGAATCCTTTAATGTCTATTAGCATCCTAATTAACCCTTCTTTGTCCTTTGTGAATTGTTTCATCAAATCAGGTGGGTTTGATGACAATTTTTCTATCTGAATTGTTTCGTATAATAAGCAATTTTCTTTAAATTGAAGAGGGTAATTGTTTTTCATTAATAAGTCACGGATTGGTTCTAGTATCTCTTTTGTGGTCGGTTTTGTTTTTTGTTGTAAGTTATTTTTTTCTTCAATTATTTTTTCCTTTTTATTTAAATCAGTCACTTTTTTCTCTGGTGCTTTAAGAATGGTCTTTTTGCCTGTACTAATGTTTTGTACAGTGTTTTTTTCTTTTGTGGTTTCCACTGTTGTCGATGAGCCGTTTATACTTTCTATTGGCTTAATATTGTTACTATTGTTGATTTACATTTATAATGAAAGCAATAAATATTGGAGTCGGACTGGTGATGAGGAGTTTATGTTCTATTTCTCGAGAATAGACCAGGAAGTGATCCATGTTACCTCAGAATTGAGGAGGGCTGTTTGGAGCTTCTAATTGGGAAATATCCTCGGGTTTAATAGTGACAATAATATCTTCGTTAGTTAGCATTGCCATTACTTTATCAACAATAATGGTCAGAAAAGTTGCCCAAGTTGTCAGCGCTATAGATTAAGTATTGAGAAGCATCCTCTTAATAAAATTTATACGGAAGAAATCATCATTGAAACTATAAACAAGTAGAGAACCAAGTTTCCAAAGAAAATGGGGCGGGTTTCTATTTCTTTCATTAAGTTATATAGTTTTTCTGATCTCTGGGTCTTCAAACTATGAGGTTAGAATAAAGTTTGTCTAAATATGCGGTAATTTGTGACTTACATATGAATAATATACTGTCATGCTAACTACTAATCCTTCTCTGCACATTTTGAATAATTCATCCATAACTTTATCCAGATATTTGATCATGTCATCGTTGTTTTCAGAAACCTAAAGTATTTTTAATATTAAGAAGTAGATTCAGGAAACAAATGAGACTTTGTTAAAAACTTTTACACCACAAATTCACCAAAACACCTTTATTCTTCTCTACATGTCACAATAATAAACAACAAAGGAATCCTACGGAGGTTACTTAACCCAAGCCAACCTACTATATTTGTAACAGCTGAGCAGTGTTGCCAAAAATGATGCATCAACTTAACACACTTCCACCTTTACAATTTATCCCTTAAATTGTAAACTAATTTAACAATAACAAAAAAAAATTTTAAATCGGCATTGCAAATTTTACAAGTCTAATCATTGAGGTACTTTGGTGATACGTGTTCTACTTCTTTTTTCTTCTTGGCAAGATGTGGAGGTTGCTTGTGGTGTCGATATTTCCCTTGTTATTGAATTTAGTAATTTCTTCTGCTTTATTCGAGCTGCATTCTAATGAAAACAGTCGTTGGTAAGGACGCATCAGTTCTCCATTGGCTGTTCTTAGGCGAGCGATTCTGCCTATTCTATCTTTACCTGGAATTATTTCTTCAACTATTGCCAATGGCCAATTTATTCTTTTGGTATTCTCCCTTTCTACTAATACCAGATCTCCCACTTTCATATCTTTACTTCCTCTTCTTCCATTTTCAATTAGAATGGAGAAGTATTCCTCTCGAAATCTCCTCTTGAGGGATTCTTTAATGGTCTGTCTAATCGCTTAGGTACTTTGATGATACGTGTCCTACTTCTTTTAAAAATGATGCATTAACTTAACAGTATTATTCTCTCCTAAGCTCCTTATCCTAGAAACAATTTTTAAAAAAATCTAAAGGAATGTTAATGGTTTCTTATCCTATACTACTTAAGCAGTCTCATCTAACGACCTAAATTCCTTTTTCGCTGATCCCCTTCGTCCTCTAGTCAGGTTTGGCACCTTTTACTACTGCTCAAAATCTATTTAATTGTGATCGCTTTTACATCCTAGATATTACTCCTGAAGGTGTAATTATGCCCTTAATTAATCCCAAACGAGCAAATTCTGATAAAAATGATTAAACTCGGTCTTTCCGCCTTCCTCCAGTCTTCAAAATCTACAACTTTTTACCTGCCCTCATAGCTTCCAGTTTAGCATTGCAGTATATGTTACATTTCGCTTTTTATTTATTTTATTTTTTTCTAGATTGGCGTTATAGACGGACTGAAGAACTTTGGCTGCGAGATATGGTCTCCTTACTGGCACATATTTCTTGCAGGAACACACATAAAATAGTAATATTATGACAAGAAATAGTACAACAATGACTGTTGCAATTGTAGTAATAGGCGTGACAACAATAAACAGCTCACTTTTCAAAAGAGATGTGATCTGAAGTAATAATGACTTCAAAAAGAAGAGTTCTAAATGAAAACAAACAAGGAACGAGTTAGATAAGAAGGCAGAGTTAATAGGGGATCACACCAAAGGAGCTGAACAAGATATAGCCGTATGGTTTCAACAATCCTGTTGAAACATTGTAAAACCTATCAGAAGAGGAGATATAAAATAATTTAATGTGTGCATGGTTTTTCAATGTTTATTCGCTGATGAAGATTAGGTTATTAGAATAAAAACTTTAAACCCCGAATCTTTCTGATGCATATTTGGAAATATAATTAGCATTAAAGAAAAATGGTGGGGAAGGAGCAACGAGAGTGAAGATATGACTGCGTCATGGCTTGTCAGAACCTAGCTCATAATCTTGATTATCTTATATTTTTTAACTTAGAATCGTGTTACCAGCTTCAAAACCTCCACCCAAGAAATATCATTTTGTCTTTACTCTCACTCTTTCATCTCTGGATAAAAATATTTTAGCTAAGATATCGTTTATTAGTTTTTATAAATGCATGGTTATACATTTGAGCTGAGGGACACTTTGGCAGAATAGCGTTTTTCAACCATATAAGTAACGTTGCTGTGGTCTCAAGCCCATCCTCAGTCCCCTCTAAACCAGTACACAACCCCTGTTATTTCAAATTTTTAACTAAATATGAATCTTTTTTTCTTACTAGAAAGGTGCAATCTCTATCTCTTTCTTACTTGAATTCTACTGCAACTCAAATTTACTCGATTTTTTCATGCAAGTACCACGTTATAAATAATTTATGTCATTAGAAGATTTAAAAAACCCCTAAGAACGTTTAAAATAACTAATCAGATAACGTTTCACTTATTCGGGCATCATTAGGGTATAAAAAGACTAAAACAAAATTCCATGAACAAGTATAAACAAGCATCACTCCAAGAGTTTGGATTGAATATTAGTTAGGATGTATAGGTGTACAACACGTCTCTAATTAATGGATTGTATTTAGAATCTTGTTATGAGATTTGGTGTTTAATGTCTGCATTTCTGTTATTTATGGCTAATTACAATTAAACAACATTTTTTAAAAAACAATGTTTCATTCATTTACTAACATTGCGATTTGCTTGCAACAGATTGTAAACATGTGTGGTGCGGTATTGTTGACGGTAATTTAATTGGTCCTCACAGGAGATAACTGTTTGGACTTTTTACGAATCGAATAACGAGGACTATTATAGGATGCAGCAGTGAACATCAGAACGCAAATGCACATTCAGCATGACGGAGACGCTGAAGTAGCATTTGGATGAATGATTTCCACATAGTTGGATAGGTCGCAGTGATCCAATTAGAGTTGGCTTACATGATCTCCAGACCTCACAGTAATTATTTTTTATTGGGCTGGTTCAAAGATGAAGTATAAAAAGTAAAAGTAGATATTCGGGATGGACTAAAAAAAAAAAAAAGAAACGCATTAAAAATGTTGCAGGCGTTATTAAAGGAAAACATGAAACGATCAGAAGGCAACTGTTGCTCATCGAAGACAAAGCCGAAAATGTTTGGACGTTAATCGTGGTATTTTCAAACAAATATTCAAATATGACTTCGATTAACGAAATGCTAATACATTTATGAAATATTGTTTATTTGTGAAATTTCCTTTATTTAAAATTAGCCAATACAATTTAAATAAATGAAAACCGGATAAGAACATGAGTTTTTTTATTACTATTTTCCTGTTAGCATAGACAGATCTACAGGGGAAGGGGGCTTTCGGACTGAAGCCCTCCCCCGCAAATGGTAAAATATAACCATATCGTGAATATGCCAGCCGATTTCCGAATAGAAGATTACCAAACAGGTCTATCTTTAGCTCCACGTTTCAACATCTTAGAGAAACTGGTACATTTGCTATAACACCAAGTGTTGATGGTATTTTACACAAAAAAAAATCTTTCGGGCTGAAACCTCCTCCAAAATTAAATCCTGGATCCGCTAGTGCCTGTTAGCTACTCTTTTCTGGAGTTAAGCCCGTTCCTCCTGACACACCCTGTATATTAACTGAAAATACAAAACTTATATGTTTTTATTTTTTTAATCTAACAATGAAATTTCTCTTTTTCATTAGTCAAGAAACTTTGTACATTGCCACTCCAGCTGTCGAATACAATGAATGGTACATCATTGTTTCGTAGATATCTTGGCTTGTTTACTTTAGTCATGCATCCTTCTTGAATCATATGATCGATCCTTACTCCCCCTCATGGCGGACACCTCCGCCATTTTGACGACTCCCTCATCGGAGTGATTCTGCCCCCCTTGGGAACGAAGTGAACCACCCGCCGGGGTTAGGGCACTTAATCAAAAAGACCTAATGGTTGATTCGGCTGGCACTGAATCATTCCAGCCAACTCTTGCCACTAAGTGAATTGCCAAGTGCAGCTGTCGTATTCTTAATATTCTCATTACAACAATATACTCAGCTTTCCTGGAACATCTCTTAAACATAATGTTCCATTTCTGCTACTTAAATAGTAGCAACAACAATATTAAACAACATTTAATATGAATGTTAATAAATAGGTTTTATTTATTTCGTATAACGTAAATAATTCATAACAACAAAAATCTTTTTTTTTCCTTGTTTTGAGTTCATTTTTGCAGTTTGGCCACTTAACTCTGAAACACCCTGTATATATATATATATATATATATATATATATATATATATATATATATATTATTTTTCTGTTTAAATTATTTTTATTTATTGTACATAGAGTGTGAATGTGATCTCTGAACACTAATATAATATTTCTCAACAAACAAGTTCTAAAAAAAATTCCTATACTAAAATACCAATACCCTGTATATATATATATATATATATATATATATATATATATATATATATATGTCCTTAGTTAATTTTTGGAGTTTGGCCACTTAACCCTAAAACATCCTGTAAAGGATGTAAAGTATGGGACCCAAGAGGCTGCCTAGAGGAACACCAGCTTCGATTGGATAGATTCTGTTCCACAGCGAACTCAAAAGGTCTGAGATAAATGGATTTAAGTTGAAGAGCGATCCGGTGTGTCATACCTGGTCAAATACGTGTGCTATGTCCAGAAATGCGTCCTTGTTGAACAGAAGAATGTTGAGAGAGGAAACCAAACTGATGGGAAGGAAGATTTTGGGATTCTATAATGGGAAGAATTCGTTTCAAAAGGATCTCTTCAAAGATTTTTGAAAGAATTGAGAGCAAGCTGATTGGTCTATAGGATGTCAAATTGTTGGGAGATTTGTTTGGTTTTGGGAAAAGGATGACAGTGGAATGTTTCCATAACAGAGGAAAGTGAGTGGTAAGTAGGATACAATTGTAGATATATGTGAGGAATATGACTGCTCTGGATGGATGTTATCGAAGGATCTGGGGGAAGGGAAAGGGGATAAGGAGATCATAGTCAGGAGATTTACGAAGGGTTAGTTTTTGTAAATGAAATTTGACTTCGGAAGGATGAACTGCTTTAGGAGGCAGGAAAATTGAAATGGGTGATGTTAGGAATCCCTCTACTATTTCGGTGTGGGTGGGATGGGATTCTGGGTGGAAAATAAATATATTAGAGAGGTGGCTGGAGAACTCCTCGGCTTTATCTTCGTCAGATGCTGCCCAGGAGCCATAATCTCGCCGGAGAGGTTGGGAAATCTGGTAAGGTTTTAATATTTTTTTTTGTAATTTTCCAAAGGGAATTAATTGTCACTAGAAGAGAGGGAGGATAGAAAGGAGTTAAAGGATTCGAATATATAGGAGGCTAATTCTCGTTTTTTTTGCAATAGTCATTATGGGAGCGGCGATCAGCGGGGTCTGTTACATTGCCACAGTGATCTGGTGCGTCGTTTCATATGGATTAGTTCGAGGAAGTGATGTGGTAAATTGTTATTCTTAGGAACTCTTGGGAATTTTCTTGGGGAGGAGGCAGTCCGAGCAGCTTGTTGAATTGAAGTAGTAAATGAATTGACGGTATAATCATGATTATCAGAAGTTTTCAGGGATATGTTAAGGTCTATTTTGTCATGGAGGATTTGGTTCCAGTTAACGGTGCCTCTAATCAATGACAGTGGTGCAGATTTTTGAACGAATTCTAGTGAAACATTGATAATTAGTGGACTATGGTCAGAGGAAAGTTCGTTTAGGTGTGTAATGGAACAATGGAGGGGGCCTAAGCCGCTCTGGATGAAGAAATCAAGGATATCAGGATTACGGTTAGGATCTGTGGGCCAATAGGTAGGAGAGTTGGGAGAAAGAAGTGAAATCGTTGGGGATTGAGTGCAGACAGCAATGTTCGGCCAAGGATATGGATCGGTTAGGAGGGCAGTATTGGGATGGACAGGGATATCAGCGGTAAAAAGGATATAGAGGACAGGGCCCAAGACGCTACCTTGAGGAACATCGGCTTTAACTGGATAGGAGTTGGATAATTCTGTACCACAACGAACCCGAAAGGTGCGTTCAGAGAGGTAGGAGCAGATGATTAGGTACAAGGACTGGAGTGGATGGGTTTTCAGCTACGAAAGAATCCCGGCGTGCCATACCCGGTCAAAAGCTCGAGCTATGTCCAGAAATGCACCCGAGCAATATTGCTTGCTTTCCAGTACTGCGGAAATATGATCGACCGCTCGGAGTCCTTGTTGGACTGTGGAGTGTTGTGAACGAAATCCGAACTGATGGGAAGGAATAATTTAGGATTCTATAAAGGGTAGGATTCGTTTCAGGAGGATCTTTTGAAAGATTTTTGAGAGGATCGGACGTAGGCTTGTTAGTCTGTAGGACGTAGAGGTGTTGGAAGGTTGAAGGAAAGCATTATTCTCTGTGCACAAGGAAAGATGGAAAGGGCGAAGCTATAACTTCTTCTAGGTAACCGGAACTGATTGTTAGTCTTTGGTCTCAAAACGCGGGAAATCGCGAAATTGAACTAAAAACTTGGAAAAATACATTAAGCGAACAAGAAAGGAAGTTTCAAAATCTCTAAAAAGAAAACCAGGATCAGTATCCATTATATGGCTAAACGAATATATAGTAGACAGATAGACAGAATATTTCAAGATGCTGCTAAAAGGGGGTCAAATGCTGGAGCAGTTTGTATGATATTAAGGGAACAGTGTATATGATATGCAGGTTTATATTGGTGAAGACCAATTAATCAGCAAGAAAGATTTTTTCGAAGCAATTGGCAAGTCAGCTGGTCTAGACGAAATAAACCGAAATGCTGCGCGTACATAGACAACAAATGTATTAGAAAGTGATATGAAAGGACTGTAGTTTTGTCTCTTTGCAGGAAAGGAGACACTAGGAAATGTAATATCCATCGAAATTCATTCCTATTTAATGTACCAAAAAAACTTTACTCAAGAATCTTAGAAACTATAATAAGAAATAATGTCGATTGCCAGAGCTATATGGATTGAGAAGTTGCACATTGGTGCAAGTGGCAGAAAAGCGGTACTGGCTTGGGTGCCTACAGGCCTCTACCACATCATTCATTGCTCATAAATGGCTTAGTTATAGTGCTATAATGTTTTATATTATAAACCAATGTTTTTAGTGCTATAATAACGTTTTTGGTACATTATATTGATTTTATTAACTACCAAATATTAATGCAAGATTTTATGGTCCAAAAAAATTTTAAAAAAATTTTGAAAAAAATATTATTTTATTTTTTAAAATTTAATTTCTTTTATTCTATACAGAGGTCGTTTAAGAAGGCCTCTATTGTAATAATGATATAATTATAATAATAAAACTTAATTCAAAAATACTTTGCTGAATATCTTGAATTTTTTATTTAACGTTTGCAATTTAACACTTTATTTTGTATATTTAATAACTATTAGAGGTAATTTAAATTGCAAATACTTGACCGGAAATGAGTTATATTCATTAAAATAAATGTTTTTATTTTATATAATCTAATATTATTTTGGAGGTTTTTATCACCTTTCGGATTTCATCGATGTCAGGGTTGACTATTATGTATTGGGGGGAGCTTTTTATAAAAAAAATGTCAAATTTGAGATTGCGCCTCCCCCTCCCTCCCTGGCCTCTACCTTTTGGATTAAATTGATATCAGGTTCGGCTCTGATGTTTTGGGGGGCACTTTTTATTCTACGTGAAAAAGAGATTCCACTGCAGGAGTGGCAGCTTGCCAGGATAATACAGATACTTCCAGGGCCTGACGGTGTAGTTAGGATGGTAAAATTAAGGACTGCTACGGCCACTTTGGTGTGACCGGTGCACTAGTTAGTGCACCTCCCTTCCGGAGAAATCTTTTTTTGATATATATATTTTTTTTTTCCCCCTGCTTAAATATAATGTGGAGCTATTTTATTTTAAATGAATTGTAATTTATTAGCCTATCTTTGATCTGACTCACTTTATTTCTGATTTTCCAAAAATGTATTTTGAATAATTTTTCTCTTTCTTTCCGGATAGCCCAACACAATTTAAATAGAAGACCGCTTGCGATGTCTGAGTTTAGATGCATGGCTTCACTAAATCACATAGATATTGGTGCTCTTCAGAAACCTTCTACTAGAAGAGGGAACTGAGCCGTAAGACCGTACCACTGCTAATAATGGAAAGGGGATGAACGATGCGCCACAGAGAGCACTGTTAATCATCACCACTAGCGGATCCAGGATTTAATTTTGGGGAGGGGGCTTCAGCCCGAAAGCTGTTTTTTTCATAAAAATAACGATAATTACTTTGGAAAAAAAGAAAGAAACTAACTACCTGTATGAAATGGTGTCTAAGTGATCCCTAAATGAAGCCCTTTTAAATGTAATTACACAAACATTAATATTTTAAGAGATACTTTTTTAATATTTTTTACGATAACACATGGCTATATTTTACCATTTTGGGGGGGGGGGCTTCAGCCCGAAAGCCCCCTCCCGTAGATCCGCCCGTGATCATCACCTAACAATTGCAACGCAACCTGATTTGCCAGTATAGATTCCTCCGGCATTAATTTTGACAAGGTTAATGTAAAGTTTGTACTCCCACTAAAAGACATTCTGACAAAATTGCAGCAGGTAATAAGTAATCTGAGCAAGAACTGATCATTAAATTGTATGGGGCAGCCGAAGGAGTGATAGAAAGGGCATACTGTTAGAAGATTTTGCTACAAGAAATAGACAATGCATTGTAAATGACCTCGCTTCCTTTTACGTTTTCGGGACCCAGTGGAGAATCATTTATTGATGTAGCTCTGGCAACAACTGGTATTGGTCAACTTATTGGCTCATGGAAAGTAGAAGATCGGTGTGTAATCACCTGCAGTGATCATCGGGTGATTATCTTTTAAATAAACAGAAATAGTCAAAGCAAGCAGTATTGTAAGGATCGTTTTGTGATGGCAGGTGCTGAGTGGCAACGCGTTGCCGACAATATGCAATGGCACCTGACGGAGCTGGATCCCCGCCATAATGTGCAACTAGAAGAAGATGCAGCAAAAATCTCAACAGAAATTTTCACATCAGTTAAGAAGGTGTTACCCACAGCAAGTGGGTCAACAAGAAAATGGCAATTATAGTGGAACGTCATTCTTTAACATGCTAGTATTACAAATCAATATTTACAAACATTTCACGCAGATCAATAAAGAGGAAACAAAAAGGTACTGTAGATTGAAATCAAATCACGGACTATGCAACAGCTATTTACACCGTACAGGAGTTTCGAATTCGGCCCAATTAAATCATAAAACACTATATCATATTGTAATAGAATTTGAGGCTTAAGAACCTTACAGAAGGAAACTTTTCCAATCCCTAAACAATAGCAGAATTACTTATAAACAAATACTGTCTCTGAGCAGTGATGAACAGATAAGCATCGTTTAAAATATTTTAAAACAATTAAGTGATATTTATTGTTTAATATGACCTAAAAACTTCAAATTAAATTTTTAGCTGGCTGTTTGGATTTATCCACACACACGCGCACGCGCGCGCGCACACACACACAAATACATCTATTTTGATTTTTGCTTTAGAAATTCTAGCGGTGCCAATCAAAATATTTTATATACATGGATTCTTCCTACCATCTAAAATGATTACCCATTGAATCCAAGGCTGATTTTCTTTTCCCCTCATGCGTTCGTCATACTCAACGCAATTAAGTCTAAGAGAATAGAGGCACTTGACTGTACCCTCAGGCAACTATGGATTACTAGCGCTTACCTACTTATTCAAGAACGATTGGATAGATTGGGCGTTTCCTTCCCTCCAAAGCTGTGCAGTAGGCACCAGCAGACATCTTGTCTAAAATCGAATTACGGATTTATGCTTCAAAGACAGCGTTGATCATTGACTCATTACGAAATTTTAATATAACATATACTTTATGTTATGGTTCATGATAATATACTTTATCATCAGAAAACGAGACACTTTTTGATTGCACACAACGGTGTTTGAAAGACTGATGATTGCTTTACAAACTACGTCAATGCCTTCTTCCAAAATATTTCCTCAATATCCCTTACTGTCTCTCATACAAAATATTAAAATAAAGACAGAATTTTGCCTTTTCATCCATATTTTTCTAAATTTACTTAAATTCTTCTTGTTAGTATCCTAGGTCCCATTATCGCAATGGATACTTCCGGTCAATCACGGTCCCGCTGACTAATGCATACGACAACAATGCATGCATGGGCACTAGCGGATCCAGGATTTAATTTTGGGGGGGGCTTCAGCCCGAAAGCGGTTTTTTTCATAAAAATAACGATAATTACTTTGGAAAAGATGAAAGATACTAACTACCTGTATGAAATTGTGTTTAAGTGATTCCTAAGGCCCCTTTAAATGTAATTACACAAACAATAATACTTTAAGAGATACTTTTTTAATATTTTTTTCGATAAAACATGGCTATATTTTACCATTTGGGGGGGGGGGGCTTCAGCCCGAAAGCCCCCCCCCCCCTAGATCCGCCCGTGTGCATGGGTAATGGATCCATTTATTGCATCCCAAACTTTTCAATCAATCTGGAATAATGCGATAAATCTCAACAAATTCCAACGACTTTTATCATTCATCATAAGCATAGGATATTTAGCAGGCTTGTTAATAACTACTTTAATGGCATGGCACGTTCCTAAGCTCAGCAATAATTTCATTGAATGAAACCATTAATTGATTGAATCTAGCACCAGTGGACAGCTATTTATGCTGAGTTTAGGAACGACCTGCTGAAAAATAAAATATTTTTCAGCGGAAGTTTATCATACTTTGAAGGTTACTAAACACACAAAGAATATAAAATATGTAAGGGAATATTTACCTAATGAATTATTTCAAAACAGAAATAAATAGAAATAGAAAATAAACTGAATATAAATTTGTAAAGTAAATTGAGGAATAACAACACCGAAGTTATAATAAGGTTACCTCCAGAGGATCCATAGAACCATCCGTGGATTCAATCGATGATGGACAGATGGACAGACACAGAACTGATGGATTTTCTTATCCATCAAGGGTAGCAAGTCCAGGATGGCTATTTCTTTTTTTTTTTTATAACAGTATATTACTGTTGATGAAAAAGCCTTAAGTAATTAAATCTTCTTTGCATATCGGCAATTATGTTCAAATGATCCTCGCGAGTAAGGTTGAAAAAAAACATTGCTGCTTTTATATAATAAATTCTTATATTTTTTCTTGACAGGTGCTTACTTTTAGTATTTGTATATGCATTATAATTTAAAAAGAGAAAATGCTGTCATTGTTTAAGTATTTAGCTCAGATCACTCAAAAAAGTGCGCATCACGGGAACTGCTCCATGGTAGTAAACGATTCAAGTGTAATGGATATTAATCAGTTTTTGGTATCCCATTAAAGAAATTAATTAAATGGGAAAACGTCCCGTTTCTAAGAATTTTCGAAAATAAAAAAGCTGTAGGTTACGATATGAGCCTTTCTCTTGGCAGAATGACTAATTCCAATTTCAACATTTATAGTGATATTTCTAGCTGGAAGATTTATAATATCTGTGCAGACACTGAGTAAGTTGATGCCAGAGTAGGTGACTGCAGTGTTGACATATAGAACTGTGAATAAAGGTATAAATTTTCCCATTTGAAATATCACTAAAATTAATAATAAAAAATGTTGTAATGGAATTAGTCATTCTGTCAAATGAAAGGTTCATATGATGAAGCGATTCACGAAATTATAGACGGATGTTAATAATTTGATATAAAGGGGTCTGTACCGCTCACTATAAATAAATTTTCAAATATTTAATTTTTTATTGATTTAGAATTTTTCCATGAAGCTATGAATTTCAATGATAAATTTTAAAAATTATATTCTTGGAATTATTTCGATTCAGTTAAACATATTTAAATACCATTGAGGTATGAAAACCAGAGTTATCAACCGGTAAAAAAATGTTTTAATTTTATTATTATAAAAACCATGAGTAGCCCAGTTAAGTTGAAATCATCTATAACGAAGGTCATTGCTATTTTTTTCTCTTTATTCCTTCTAAGGCAAGCCACCAAGTTGGTTACCTTCCATTATCAATCTTTTTGCAAAGTGAGCATGGGCATGTTTAAATATTTGTGTCTCGTAAGATTTAAAAAAAAAAAATTGAACAATCCTATATACATTATATAAGACATGATACTAAAATATTTTAAGGTGCGTTCACATATTTCACAAACTATTGGAAACAGAATTATCTAACTTTTTTTTAATTTCTTTTTATACCGATCGACAGAACACTAGTATAAGGAAAGAACCGTAGACGCAGACTTTCCATTCTGGTTGGAGGGGGGAGGAGGGGGGGGAACCCCCCTTGCCCCAAAAATATTCGGGAGTTTACATTAAGTATAGAAATTACGAGTGATAATTAACATATCTATTATGAAACGAGCAATCAAATATTACATTTAAAAATAAACTTGTATATGTTTATTTATTAGTTTTTGTTTTAGTAGTTTTTAGGCAGTGAGATGAAATCTCAATTATCTAATGCTTCGAACTTGTCCTGGGTAATGTGATAAAATCATTATGTGAAAATAGAAGGGTGCTCATTGCAATCCTACGATATGAAAGAAAGAAAAATAGATTTTATACAGGGACATTTAGTCTCCTAACAATAATTATAATAAACAAAAATATGAAAATTGTCTGGCATTATAAAAAAATAAGAAAAATTTTAGCTAACATAACATAATAATCTAAACTTATAATTAAAATAAATTAAGTCCGAGTAAACATATTGATTTGTAAATAACTATAAATGAGTGTGTTCAAACATTTCTTCTGATTAACAATATTGATGATATATAAGTAACACTAACCTAACAGTCTAAGCAGAGTGACCGCTCTTTAATACGAAATTTTATTCTTACATGTATTCGGAAGTTTGATTTCTATGGAGGTGGAAGAATAAATGTTGTTTAATGAGATTAAGGAAGAGGATTTGCTTATTGAGATAGGTAGGGAATTCAAAAAAAAGGTAGCACGCACGATAAAGGATTTTTTAAAGGAAACGGTTCTACGAGAGAGAACAAACAAGTTTATGGACTGGGATCTCGTATTAAACGAATGAACTGCGGATCAGGGAGTAAACATATCAAGAAGGCTTTTTGTTAGCATAGGTTCGGAAAAGGAACACACCTAGGAAATATTGCCGCCAGAAATCTGTATAGAGCCACTTCAACTCAGCATACCAATTTGAGACGTGGGAGCGCCTGGTGACTCCAAACATGAATCGAATGAAACAATTCATTAATATTTTCAATCTGATCTCAAGCACACGAGACAGTCTACCGTATACAAGGCAGTCATAATAGATGTGAGGAAAGATGAGTGAGTAAACTGGTATTTGGTGGGTTTTTAGGGGCATAGAATCACGGAATCTCAGGAACTGTTTTAGGGTAGCAATATATATTCGGATAATTTGGGAAACATGATTATTCCAAGCAGTAAATCGGAAATTACTCCGAGATTTCTGACAGAAGTCTGGAAACGAATAGGAAGGCTATTGAGGTATAGTAGGGGATAATATGGAATGGAATTAGATGCCTGGAACCAATGAGAATGACATTAGTCTTCTCAATGTTTAACTTTATATCGTTACTCGCTGCCGAAGTAGTAATACTGTTTATATCTTCTTGTAGTCTTCGGATCGCCTCAAGAATCTCAATAGAATAAAAGGAAATGTAGATTTGGAGATCGGCAGCATATAAGTGGTATTGAGAATGATGGATGGAATCGGGAAGGTCGTTGACGTATATGGAGAAGAGAGTTGGAGAGAGTGAAGATCCCTGAGAGACACCGCGAGTTAGTGAGAGGGGGGAGGAAGGAGTTTTATTGGGAATAATCACTGGGATCTGTGATACAAGAAGGAGCGGAACCACTTTAGGACGCTATTGGGTATGGAAAGCTTTTGAAGTTTGGAAACAAGGATTTCATGATTAACGGAATCAAACGCTTTTGGAAAGTCAAAGAGGACCTGGGAGTCAAGGAGGATCAAAATGGAGCTTTTTGTTTGTTTATGGAGAGATGAAGATCTTGGGTGATTTTGAACAAAGCAGATTGGGTGGAGAACTGGGATCGGAAACCAGACTGAAGGAGATTAAGGAGACCTTTTTGCTCAAGGAAGGTTTAAGCTGTGAATGGACTAGTCTTTCGAGAGGTTTTGAAAGGTTGGAGAGAATGGAGATGGGTCTGAAATCAGAAACTTTAGAAGGAACTGGAACTTTGCTTAGTGGGCGAACTATAACTTTTTTCCAAGCTGATGAGAAAAAGGAATTTGGTTAGGAAAGTTTGTAGATATGCAGTAGGACAGGAAAGATAACAGGGAGGCCTAGTTTGACTTATTTCACTGGGATTAGATCCGGACCATAGTCATTCATTCTGGATTTGAGGACAGAGGAAAGCTGGTCTTCTGGTGAGATATTTGTGAAATAAAAATTTGTAGGGTCAAAGGAAGTTTTAGGAATGCAGTTTGAGGAGGAAAAAGATATTGAGATAGGATCGGCAAAGTAGGAATTCAGTTGATCGGGAGAAACAGCGTAGGAGGACAGGTTTTTGATATTACTACGGAGGGATTTTTAAGGATCTTCCGTCTGGACTTAGGATCTAGTGCTTGTGATAAGGAGATATGAATGAATTGTGCCTTAGCACATCGCAGGGAAGATTAGATTAGGTTTCGAAGGGTTTTGAAAGAGGCGTAATCATCCGGGTTACGTGTGTCTTTAAAGCGCCTTCTAGCTGCGTATCTGCTCTTCATCAGCCTTCTGATTTCAGAATTAATCCAGGCAGCAGCAGGACGCCTGAAGGTAGAAGTCTTTAGAGGTTCATGTTGATTCAGGAATAGGAGAAGATTGGAGGAAAGACATTCCACCATTTTATCTATGGGGGAATAGGAGAAGGTGGGATCTAAGGAATGGGCTAAAGTTTCATGAAAAGGATTTAGTTTTTCAGGTTATGTTGCTACATATAATTATGTTTGAATATAAACAAAATTTCAATAATAGGACCATAGGGCCTATGTACCTATATCTTTTCCTTAGCTTAGCCATGTAGTCGACTTTTCATATTTTCTTAATTGACTTTAGTTTACATATTTTATTCCTTCATGTAGATTAATTGTTATTAATTTTAAGTTTATTTTAGTTTTTTCAAAATATGTGGGAGAGGGAGCAAAACGATATTTTCGCCCCTCTCTGTTTTTATTGGGAGGGGGACGACCTTATACAATTTTAGCATGTTATACTATTATAAAGAATTATCTGAGCTATTGATACAATAACATAAAATTTTGATTTCAATTAATTAAAAATTAATTAATTTTTTTATAATAAATAAAAAAAATTAAAATTAATTAATTTCCATGAAGACTGTTGTTTATGTAGTTTATTGCTTAAATCAGTGTATTTATTAAAATAAATATATATTTATTGATACTGTCTGCGTTTGATATCAATACTTTTCGGTAATATATATTATAGAATGGATATGAGAGATATATTATTGTTATTTTCTAATTGCTTAACAGTGGCGTATCATTTATTTTTCGTGGCCCGATTAATTTTTCGAGGCCCTCCAAAAACAATAATCTTTTTCATTAAAAACAATAACGTTCCCATCTGATTGAATTTATGTAGTATATTTTCAGAGATGTTATTATTTAACAAAACAATTAGGCCGTTAAATGAGACCCCATATAAAAAAAAAAAGGTCAGAGTTTTTTTTTTTTATGTGGCCCCAAAAATCAAATGAAACATACAGATAATTTATTTAAATAAAAATAATAACCTACTGGTTCATTCTTTGTTAATTCATTTTTCTTCCACACTTCTTTCCCATGAGTCTAATTTAATTAGATAAACACTGGTAATTTATAATATTTTTAAATTTTTCGGATTAAAAGACGTTTCGGATACTTGGTCTCCACCTCGTCTAGCATATTATAAATCATAATACCCACAATCGGATTATTCTTAGAACAAGATTGGCCGAACTTGTTTATTTGACTAAATTTGACCTTTGGGGAAGGAGTGAGGAGGAATTTGAAATAATAATGATGTTCTTGTCTGATTACTGAAAAAAAAAATGACATTTAAAAAGAAAATATTTAATAAAAATATGTAAAACTTTTGACAGTGGGACCCCTATAGTACTTGGGCCTCGAAGGGGGGATAATCGGCCCCTCCTAGGTATGCCAGTATCGTATATGATAACAACTGAGAACAACTAGTATAGTACGAACCCTACATTTCTGAGGATGAGAGTTTCACTGACAGCGGGATTTGCTTCAATTAGTAACACCGTATTTCATCAGTCAATCAGCTTACTTACGTCTATTAGCGTTCCTCTCGCCTGCAGATAAACAGGAGGAATTCATATTTAGTTCAAAACAAGATGGATTCTGATTGGCCGAAGCTTATTTGAGTGAACGAACAGTAAGCCTTGATTGGTTGTCAGTAGCATTGGGCGAGAGAAGCTGTGATGAAGCATCAGATCATGGAATGACTAGGACCTGTTGCAGACTTTGTATTTTGTATTAGGCTATTTCGTTAAAATGAAACTGTTTTGTTAAACCATCCATTATAAATATTGTTATTAATGACAAAAAAGAAGGGTGGAAATGCATAAGTCGAAAATTCCACACCTACAACAGGATCTGAGGAGAAGAGAAATCGTACCATAGATCACTAGCGGATCCAGGATTTAATTTTGGGGGGGGCTTCAGCCCGAAACCTTTTTTTCCCATAAAAATAACGATAATTACTTTGGAAAAACAGAAAGAAACTAACTACCTATATAAAATGGTGTTTAAGTTATTCCTTAAGTACTTTTAAATGTAATTACACGAACAATAATACTTTAAGAGGTATTTTTAAAATTTTTTCCCCATAAAACATGGTTATATTTTTCCATTTCGGGCTGAAGCCCCCCCCCCCCCCGTAAATCCGCCCGTGCCATAGATTAGATATATTCTAATATATAGGCTTCATATTAACCTCATTATTTTGTCAAATGCCATCAGGCCTATTAGGCCAACGGTCGAAATGTGTATAACAAACACAAAACAGAGCTTTCTTCTATCTTTCAAAGGTATTGAAAAATCTCATGCAAAATCTCAAAAAATCTTAAATGAAGGGCTTATAATGCTATGATAGAGTGCGAGACGATCACCCTAGAAAGGAGTATAGAAGTACACTCCACATATGATGATGAAAACCCTAAAATATTAGGACAATTTTATTCTTCTAAGATTAAGGAAAATTATATTGAATATGGATTTCAGTTGGAGGACTGAATTAAGAATTGAAAATGGCCCTAGCGTTGGCCGAAACGTTCTCAAGGATGATAATATAAAAGAAATAATATGTTATCCAAAGCTCACAAATAATTATCTTTTTTACATCATTTATTTATTATTCAACGTTTCGCCATTTTCAAGATTCTGCAAACAAATTTTAATTTAGTTATATTACTTTAAAATATATCATTATAAAACACATAATAATTTATAAACAATCACTTACATACATGGTCCTCATTCTATTTTAGAAACCTTTTTTTATATATAATATAACAATTTTCGAATATTTTGGTTTAAAATTAATGCAAAAATTATCCACCTACCATGGACCGCTTCATACATTTTTTTAAAAATATAACATTATAATATAATTCGTCAGTTGATGCAATTAATGTAATTAATTAAAATACAATGTTAAAATTTAATTTAATTTAAAACTAATAGGAGGATACAGCAACATAAATAAATTGCAGGTCTAAAACGACAAAATCAAAATTGGCTACTTCATCGGTTCTACATAGAGAACAGAGAATTAACAAACGGAGAATAACAGAGTCAATATTCATTACAAAAACCTCAAACAATCTATAATAGATAATCTTAACAGTTCGAAACGTCTTAATAAAATAGCTAATAAATAAAATGTTGGTGAATAATGGCCTAATTTATATAACAAATAAAACCTCAAGACACCAATTCTAGGTATAATAAACAGAAGAAATCATCTTAACACTTTTTATGCTAAATTTTGTCTACCGCCATAGACAAATTAAAATATAATATAAACGAAATGTGACTTCAAATAAAACAGATAAAACAAGGGATCCCTAATCCACCACCCCACTCCTATACAGAGTGTCTCGTAAGTAGAGGGAATTTTTCATTAGAGGGAAGCGATAATTAAAGAAATATTTATTTTAAGTAATTAATAATAGCTTCATTGTAAACTAGATTTACTTTAAAAGAAAATATATTTTATCATTGTTATAAACATTTAAAGATGACTTTTTAGTGGCTAAACTAATATAATTTCTGTTTTTAAAAAAATCAGAAATTATTTACGTTTGTTTTTTTTTATCATCATCCAATTGTACTACAGATACCCTACTTTTACAAAAACTTCTTCGTATGATAAGCTTTAAATCCGTAATTATGAATTTGAGGTTTATGAGGGAAAAATTGAGTATTTTTTATTCTGTCAGTACCCTCTGTTTTCAGTATAAATGACTACAATCAACTGTGTCAAAGCTTTTATTTCTTGTTTATCAATGATTTGGGATGTATTATAATAAACCCGATTGCCTAAGCACACATTTTATTCATAAAAAAAATTAATTAGAAAAATACTGATTTTTCGAATAAATTGTTTATAAACTTTGTTTTTCACCCAGATCTCTATTAAAGGAATTTAAAAGTTCAACCTAAATGTTTCTGATTCTAATATCAACGCTTTTATTTTTATTATTATTATTATAATAATTGAAATAAAATTAATACCGAAAACCCGAAAAGTATCAATGTCACAGCTTTGCTAAGGGATAGTATTTTAAATAATCATTTTTTTGATTATGCTAAAGTAGAAATTTTAAATAGGGCTGAAGATAATCAGATAAGGAAGTTTTTAGAATCTATTTATATAACTAAAAATATTAAAAATGTTGTTAATTTTAGAACGGATATTAAGGGGATTGAGCAACATTAGGTAGATATAATTAATAAATTAGTATTTCAAATATAGTTTTTTAAATAATTATTTTAGCTAAATTATTATTAATAACATGTAACTTAAAATCATTTCAATAATGTAGTACTCTTAATCCCAATGAGCAAAATAATAGGAACGCCCACAGCTCACAGTGGACATAAGGCTGTTGTTTTCAAATGTGACAAAAATGTGTAGCATTGGAGTAATTTTGTAATAATTTTTAATTGTTGATGTCCACAGGTAATTTATAGAATAGAATTTTAAGGTGTTAAAAAAAAAAAATTATATTTTTGACTTTTCTTATTGTTTGGTGTTTTACTTTTCAGTTGTTTTTAAATTAGACTATTCGTGAATAATTTACGAATTTTATAATTTGAAGGATTGATTTTCGAGGAGACAAATTTTACAATAATTATATAAAATTATGATTACATGGATTATATAATAATACTGTAAGTAGAGATATCGTTCACTGTTGTGATATTTTGGATTTTCGTTTGTCGTTCTCCTATGTGCTGTTATATTTTTTTAACATATATATTTATAATTATAGTGTATTTATATATGAGCTCCTTGGAAGCAAGAGGTGTGTTGCCGGATCTTCAACACGTTATATCGGCTCTCCTCTGCACGAACACAATCAAAATTAGTAACGGCGTTCACGCAACTAGCCAAATCAAAGTGCTGCGCGGGGTACCCCAAGGCGGCCCCTTGTCGTCGTCGCTCTTCAACCTGGCCGTTGACCATCTCTATCGCGACCTGTGCGATGAAGAATTTTCCAAAAAATTGGATACAAGTTAAAAAGTGACCAAGGTTGTGTGGTCCTCACAGGTTTCGCGGATGACCGGGCCGTGACAGCGCGTGACAAGGGGGCTGCAGAAAGAGTGATCGGCAGCGTTCAGAGGACGTTTGAGGGAATTGGTTTGGCTATTAATCCTCAAAAAAGCGTGGGCATCGTTCTAAATAAAGGAGAGCTGGAAACCGCGATGCTCTCCCTTGAGAACGGAGAGTACATCCAAACAATGCAGAATGGAGATACAATCAAGTATTTAGGATGTACATTCTCGGGAGAGCTACTGTTCAACGAAGATTCGGTGACCAAATTGAACGAAAACCTGAATAAACTGGTAACCTCTCCCTGGCTGAAGCCGGAGCAGAAGCTAAACATTGTCAACCAATATCTGTTTCCGGGTCTTACTTACCCTCTCCAAACTGCGCCCCTCACAAAGCTGCGTCCTGCCGTACTTGACGGCATCGACACCATGATTCGCAGGAGTGTGAAGGCTATTGTGGGACTCCCTGCAAACACCTCCACGGCGATGTTATACGCTCCCAGGAGGTATCGAGGATTAGGATTAATCCGCTGCCAATGGGAGGCTCCTCTACAACATTGGTCCATTGCTCAGCGACTGTCCAATGTACCCGATGCCCTTTTTCAGTCGATCTTTGATTATTCGACTGAGGTTAATGAATGTGCCGAGAGATTGGGGGTTGATCGGGGTATTCGGAATATGAGAGCTCTACGGCAGTCGCTTCGAGAAAATTCATTTGAGGAATGGACCAATTGCAGGTGGCAGGGCATTGGAGTTCGCCATTTTAAAGAGACCCCGAAAGCCAATAAATACATGTACGATAAGCAAGTACTTTCTGGGTCTGAATGGTCAAATGCCCTGAAACTAAATATTAATTATGCTCCCCTGCGTGGAGTCCCAGGTGTCAGCGGACAGGTAAGAGAAGTTGGGTCCCTCTGTAGCAAATGCGACAGAGAGCCAGAAACACCAGCACATGTGCTTGGAAAATGCCCCAACAACTCCCTCCTTATAACACGCCGTCACCACAGAGTCAAGCATGAACTGATGAGGCTCCTTGAAGAGAGAGAATACGCCTGTTTCGAGGAAGTATATTGTATAGATACGGATGGATCCACCCGATATGCCGACATTGTAGCATTCCCTAAGACGGGAAAGTCGGCGATGATTTTGGATCCGACCGTGAGATATGAGACCAACGACCTCGATCAGGCAGAAAAAGTGGAAAGGGAGAAAAAACAGACATATGAGAAATGCATCCCTTTCTTTAGTGAAAATTTCCGCGAGAGTTTCGGACCGAGAGATTTCCACGTGAGAGGCCTTTGGTTCGGAGCTCGCGGAACGATACCAGACTCAACAAGGAGCTTCATGGAGGGCCTTGGTGTCGACATAAAGGACGTGGCAAGGTTGGCAGAGAGTATAATCCTCGACTCCCTGGGAATCATCCACCACCATGTGCATGGGAGCGGGTAGGGGGAGAGTTTGCTCGCGGGGGGGAGGCATGCGTGTGTTACAGCATTTTTATATTATTATTTATTGAACACGTCCACTGTACTTTATGTATTTTTTATGTATTAGGTTAGAAAGAGAGAGGAGAGAATGTGAGGAGTGGAAACATGTATAGGGGAGAGAAGGAAGAGAAAGGGTACAGAATGATAATAAATGAATGAAAGAAATAGTAAAAAGGAGAAAATATAATATATAAATATATATAATATATATAATATAATATATATATATATATATACGTATAAAATATTGTAATACATAAAATAAAACAATGCTCATACATATTGTTAATCCTATATAATTGTATAATAATTTTAAATAATGTCTGTAGTGATTAATAAGTATGCTGTGTTTTTAGCAACCCAATGTAATTGGGCAGCACCATTTTATTTTATTTTATGATAATAAAGCGATTCTCTCTCTATAATTATTCGACTTGAAAATTGGCAAAATTGCTCGAACCGTCGTCAAAGAAATTTGAATGAATTAGAGCATTGGAATAAATGTATAAGGGTAAAATAAATTGTTTTTCTCGATATTATAAATTTTATTATAAATATTTCTTTAATTATTGCTTTCAATTTAATAAAGAACATGGCTCACTTCAAAAAAACACAAAAATTGGATTCGCTTATTTTCTGCTACTAATTGGCCTATTGTTTATCTGAACTTTTTTGTAGCTCTTGAGGACTATATAAATCCAGTCTTGAATGAATGTTTTGTTGGTGAACATCTATGAAACTTAATATCTTCTAATAAGGAAGTTCATATTTTGAGATCAATTAATAGTTTTGTTTTCTTAAAATTTCAACATTGTATTTTAATTAGTTACATATAAGTTTTAGAAATAAAAACAACATTCTGCTGTCCTATAGTATCCTTTAATAACACCCCACTTATCGCTGTAGAACAAATCCAATACCTAGGACTCCAGCTGTACAAACGTCTCACTTGGAATCCTCATACAAGACTGAAACGACAAGAAACTGCTCGACGTTTCCGCTTACTCCAACACTTACTGGACAAACGCTCTAAACTTCCAATGAAATACAAACGACTCATATACATGACTATAATAAGACCTATTTGGACTTATGGAGTTGAGGTATGGGGCTCCACTAAACCATCAAATTCCTCTCGTATCCAATCTTTACAATCCAAAATCCTTCGTAAAATCCTCAATGCTCCTTACTTTGTCACAAATAAAATAATCCATAAAGACCTCAATGTTCCATATGTTTCCGATTTGGTCAAATCCAGATACCTATCCTTCCATAATAAACTTCATGAACATCCGAATCCTCTTGTTTCTAACCTTGCTTCCTCTTCGATTCCTGATAACCCTCCGAGGCGTCTGAAAAGAAGATGGCCTCGTGATCTCCTCATGTAGAAAAATTATTAGAGTGCTACCAATGGGTAGTTTCTCAACAAGCGTGTTTCATGTGATAATATTCCTCTGTACACATTTACTTGATGTATTCATACTAATACAGTTGTAAATATCATAATAAAAGTTAAAAAAAAACAAAAAAAAAAACGACATTCAATGAAATAAGGGAATGATCAACTGACGAATTATATTGTAATGATATATTTAAAAAAAAAAATTATGAAGCGGTGCATGGTAGGTAGATAATTTTGAACCAAAATATTCAAAAATTGTTATATTTTATGAAAAAAAAAGTTTCTAAAATAGAATAGAATCAGAGTATTAACTATAGTCGCAGACTTCGTGGGGGCAATGGGGGGGGGGAGAGGGACGATCATCCTCCAAATAAAAGTACAGAGGGGACGAAAACATCGTCATATCCCCCCTCCCAATATTTTGAGGAACAAAAATTAAAAAAAAAAAAAAAAAAAAAATCAAAATTAATAACACTTTATCTACATGAATGAATAAAATATGTAAACTAAAATCGATTAAGAAAATAGGAAAAGCCGACTACATGGCTAAGCTAAGGCCTAGAAGAAGTAAGTACTCAAGTATTTTACCACGCCCTATGTTCCAATTATTGAAATTTATTTTATATTCAAAGATATATTGTACATATTGTTGCTATTAGTGCACAAGGTCGAATATAACAATTTTGTATGTTAATCATATTTGTGATTAAGGTGACATTTTATGGTCTGCAACTGTAATAAATAGTCTACTACTATGGAAATTAGTGTAGGGAAATAAAATATGAAATTACACTAATAAATCATAAAGAAATAATTGGACCATTGTTTATATGAACTTTTTTGTAGCTCTTGAGGGCTAAATAAATCCAGTCTTGAATGAATGCTTTATAGATGAACATCTATGCAAGACCAAGACCAGGACAATTATGTTAATAATTGTTATAACCAATATACTTTTGCATTTAACTCCTCTAATTTTTCATTCGGGCTTAATTAGGTTTCTCCTATCTAAAAAAATACAGTAATATCTCTATATTAATAAGCTAATAAGTAACTGCAAGACTGATGCGAGACTCTTGCGCAAGACTAAGACTATGACTAAGACTGAGTTTGCAAGACCAAGACCCGTCTCAGTCTCCCATTTGGGCAACACTAGCCAGAGTGGACAAGTAAATTTTACACCTTTAATTTAAGTTTTTTTTTTTTTGTCACCAAAATATTGATTTAATACATAGAAATTGTCCTTGATGTGACAGAATGTAATATTTCTAAATAAACAAATATAAATTTAAAAAATAAAAATACATAGAAATATAAATTTATTTAAACGTTTGAACTTTTTTTTTTTTTGCACTTACATTTATTTATCCGCACCTGTCAATTACACGTTTGAACTAAATTCATAAAACGTTTCAGTTGAGTTATAAATAATATTTTTGCAACTACGTTAAAATTTGAATATGAGGTATGTATATTTTAAAAAGCTGTAACTTTTCCGGAATATCTATGGAACACTATAATATATATATGTCCAGTTTCTTGCTCAATTTCATAACATTCCATAGAAATCCGTTATATAATATTTTTCATTTTAATTGGATAACTAAAATAAGTGACCTCTGTATTTAGTGTTGCCCAAAATCGATCTTGGTCTAGCACTTTGCAAGACCAAGACCAAGGCCGCCTAACTGTTGCAAGACCAAGACCAGATCTGGTAAAAAAAAATCGATTTTTTTAATGCAAATTAAGGCAAAATAGTTACTAATAATTTTACAATCTTATTTATTATATGCAAATAATTAGTATAACCAATATAATTTTGCATTTAACTCCTCTAATTTTTCATTCGGGCTTGGTTAGGTTTCTCCTATCTAAAAAAGGACAGTAATATCTTTATTGTAATAAGCTAATAAGTAACTGCAAGACCGTTGCGAGACTCTAGCGCAAAAACTGAGTTTGCAAGACCGATAATCGTCTCGGTCTCGCATTTGGGCAACACTATCTGTATTTGTTTAATGGTACGAAAATTAATCAGTCTTACTATCCAGGAATGACGTGACATCTTCTCTGAATATGTTGGAAATGAATTTAACGTTCAGGACATGTTTAATAAAGGTCTGAGAGAATGTAAGAAGATCCATCATAACAGCAACATTCTAAGGAGCCGCAGTGATGATACGGGTTTATTTATTACAGATTGTGTTTATTTTTTACTGTTTACATTTATGTATTATTAAATTTATTATTCAGGTTAATAAATAATTAATGACTTTATCAAACATTTATTGCGCATTTTACCTGATTTTTTTTTTGGTCTCCGGAGTATTTGTATATTAGTTTTAAAACATTGTCTATAATGATTAATGAGTATGCTGTGTTTGTAGTAACCCAATATAATTAGGCAGCACCCTTTTATGAAAATGAAGTGATTCTCTCTAGTTTCTCTTGTTAACTATGTTAATTGCATATATATATAATTTTTATAAAATAAAATATGTTTTTTTTTTAGTTAACGATGTAAAATATATTGTGAAGTTTATCTTTTAATTGAGTACAAAAATATCTCGAAATTAAATTTCATTGCTCCAACTAAAAAAATAATAATTTTGAAAAAAAAAATCTTTGTATTGACTTTTGCATTGCTTAGAGAGCCCGCTGTGCACCGCATCGATCCCATTAGCGTTATCTACGCTATTGCGTTTAAGATGACATCTTAAAGATAATGCGTAAGAGTTTAAATTACGCTCTGGAGGAAGATAGGATTGGCGAGCAGGATATTCCAATCCATCTGGCAGGATTATCCTTTCCAGCACTCGAGGGGGAGGGCGTAGATCCGGGATTGTTTTTGGGGACGAGGAAGAGATAAAAAGATTTCGGTGGCAACATTTAAGGAAGGGACGGGACGAAGAGAAGGTGTAGGCAGGTCCGAGTGGATCAATAGCTGACCGCCCTGTCTCCCTGGCAACCGCTCCACCGTCGGCTCTTGACAAATACCACTCCTTCCGGGCGGCTATCCTGGAAAAGCCTTTATCTCCTGGAATTTTCCAGATCCCGTCCCCGCTCCAGGGGTGGTTCAACGCCACCTGGTGAGAAACTTTGACAACTTCCATCCACCCCGATCCGCCTATACACCGCATAGTACTGCAACTTGTTGGGAATACTGAAATTCTTCGGATACTTGGAGGAGTTGAGAACCTCCTTTGGAGTCAAAACGTTATCATCCATAAACTCCTCACAAAAGCTTAGGTTATTACTAAAAAAATACCGATTGAATGAAAATAGAACAGAATGAAAGTAGAACAGAAAACTAAGTACATTAAAAATAACAAATATGTTCAAATTAATGGAAAACATTACTTTACTAAAATTTGTAATGAACGACCTTTAAAGTTAATTTTTACTAATTGTCAATTACCTTTTTTAAAAATACTTTTTGAATATTTAATAGTTGGCCGTTGCATTATAAAGGAAGGAGACGGTTCGTGGTGGCGGTCATAAATAGCCTAAATAGTGGTAAAACTATATTATTGAAAACCGACGTTTCGACCCGGCTATGCAGGTCTTGTTCAGGAGGTGTGTTCAGCTAGGAGTTTCACTTAAAACTCTGAGAGTTTTAATGAGTTTTAAAAATTTTAATGAGTTTTAAGTGAAACTCCTAGCTGAACACACCTCCCTGAAGAAGACCTGCATAATCGGTACGAAACGTCGGCTTTCAATAAAATAGTTTTACCATTTAGTTTTAGCCTATTTATGACCGCCACCCCGGACCATCTCCTTCCTTTAAAAATACTTTTTCTTTTAAATAAATTGTTTATCAATATCCATAACCTTCCCTACTTACTTTATCCACACTAAAGAACTTATCCTTTGTGCGGAGCTCGACAGTATTAAAAAATAATGAAAATATATTTCTTTACACTTATATATTTATTAGTACTGTCTGCATTGTATGTCAATACTCAAATTTGAGTAATGTATTACAGAATAGCTAAGAGAGATACATACTTGTTACTTAATAATCACCTAGCAGTGGCGTCCCTGGACCATCGGGGGTCCGATTTATTTTTGAAGATCCCAAAAAAGTAAAAAAAAAAAATAACATTTTTGTATTAAAGACCTTGAATTAAGATTTATTTAATTTTTTGCAATGATGTTATTATTCGATAACAATAATTACTGAAATAAATAAATAAAATAATATATATATATATATATATATATATATATATATATATATATATATATATACATATAAATCCGACAATATTTTAATAGGAATTCTTGTGTAATAAGATAAAAATTTGTGTTTTTTTTTATTATAGTTATCATTGAATTTTAAAAAAATAAATAAAAAAGGGCATCTATCGTTGGTACTCATTTACTAAGAATAAAATAAAATTGACAATTATTGCATATTTAGTTAGTTTTCATGAAAAATTATAAGGGCAATTCAATCTTTGAATAAACCGTATACAGACAATTATTTAATAAAAAACAATGTAAGGAAATGGCCAAGTGGTCGAAACGTTACAAAAATATACGTTGATATAACTAATTAAAAGTTTTTAATTATTGATAAAAGAATTTGTGACTTAAGTATTTAGGAATGAAAAATGGGTTCATAAATTTCCTAATTAACTGTCCATAAATTAGCATTATTACAATACATATTTTATAGTCCGTGGTACAGACCACATTTTATCAAATTATGAGTATTAACATCTTACTGAAACTTCGTAAATAGCTTCATCTCATCGTAACTTACAAATATTTTATTTACGAAAATTCTTGGAATTGGGGCGTTTTCAGTATCGAGGTCGGCAAACTTTGCCTATTTAATTAGGTACTAAAAACTCGCAAATACCCATTTTCTTTCCACTTTAATCGTAAGTTAACTTGAGCACCAAGTCGAGAAAAAAAGGTGGCGATCAAAAATCTTGAGCCGTTTAGCCTATATGACCTCGTAATTTTGACAATTTGGAGGTGTAGGTCACGCCAATTTTTTTTAAGGCCACCTTTTTTCTCGACTTTCTGGTCAAGTTATCTTACGATTAAAGTGGAACTCGGGACCGCTTACTCCAACAAATAAAAACAAGTTTTTAAATTTTTTTTTTTAGGAAAGTAAAAGAAATTAAAGCAAACGTTGTATTGGAGGAGTGTTCAACATAAGGCTTGTATTCCGCAATGTGTTCTCAATCAGCACGCGGCCGGCTTTAGTAGTTTTTAACAATTCTCAGTTTCGATATTTAAAAAGATATCAAGTATTCTTACTGTAATTTTTTTAGGAATTCATAAACTCTTCATATATATATGTATATATTTTACTATTCTTTATTAACTTGACGTTTCGGGTTTTGAGTTATTTATGGGACGAACAACAAAGCAAGGAATGGTGGATTTGGCTTACATATCCGCACCGTTCCTATGAGGCAACTTAAAAAATAATAGTTTAATAATTATTGAGAAACAAAATAATAATAATGTGTGAAACATATACAGTTATACGGAAAGAATGCCATTAAACAATAACTTCAAGCTAATAAAGAATGTTAAAAAAAAAAAAATAGTCTGAAATTATTTAAATTATTGCTTCCTACAAAAATTTAAAATAAAAAAGGACTTCAAATATTCTTTCCAGGGTGAAAAGGTATTTTAGATCCGGAAAGTTAAGAAAATAATTTTATAAATAATATTTATTAACTATTTTCATTATGTATGAATATTAACCTATAAGTAGATCACTTTTGTTGAATGTAAGACATAGCCAAATAACTTAAAAAATCCTGCAATCGCACTTAAAGTTACGGTGGTATACCTAGTCGTTTCTCTAACTTCTCTTGGATCGTTCCTTCGAAAAGGATTACTTTTATGAAACTCAACGAGAAAGGACTCCTTTCAGCCAATTCGATTGCAGATTGTTTATTCTTATATGAAGCATTAGGTGGAAAACGCGTGTACAGATTGAGTATCCAGTAAGTAAAGAAGGTAATGGGGCTGTTATAATTTATAATAAGATTATTTTTCTTGTCATATTTTTTAGGCTCGGTGCTACTTTATTGTGTTATTATCTAATACGTTTTCGGCCACGGGTAATGAAATCACATCCATTTTAAACTTAAATAATTAAAAATTATTATGTTATATGCTAAAAAATGTTTAAATAAAATAATAATATAGAATAAGGACAATACTGAATGTTTAACAATTGAAATAATTTAGAAAAAAGTGGCTGAATTTAAAAAATAAATTTTTTTCTTCATAGAATCTTCAAAATAGCGCAAGAAGATGAAACGTTGGTAAATACAAATATACAATAAAATGTATCTTATTGGTGACCTGTGACCGAAAACGTATTAAATAATAACATAATAAGGTTATTTATAAAATATCCTCTCCAATCAAATTTGCTGAAAAGTTTTTTTTTCATTGAGTTTCATAAAAGTATTCGATTTTTATAAAACGTTCAAGCGGGTTCATTGTGATTAACTAATTATTAAAATATACTTTTTATTTAAAAAAAAGTATATATACATACATACATATATATATATATATATATATATGTATATTAAACAACATATTTAACATGCGTATAAATTATCCATTAAAAAATATATGACATGAATACAAGTTAAAATGATAATATTAAATGTATGTTAATGAAAATAATTGGGAATTACGTTACTTGAATCGTTTTTTAATCATCACTTGATTAAACAAAAAAACATCATTGTTTAATAATAGATTCCCCAATTAATTTTCTTTGTCTCTAGGGGGATCCAGGATTTCATCTTGAGAAGAGGGGGGAGGGATTTTTTATTCATTTTTAAAGTATTTTTTTAAAGGCAATTACTCAGGAAGAAAAAAAAACTATGACACTATATAAAATGATGTCTTAGTAACCCTTAAAGGACTGTTTAAAAAAAATTAATTAATTTAATAAGGCCGTAAATACGGGAACAATAATTTTTTATCCATATTTGTTTCCTTATTTATTAATGATATTTATAAATGTATTAAAATAAAAATACATCTTGTGAATGTGCACTCAGCAATCTCTGGCTCAGATCACTCACAGAAGCAAATATGAAACAAAATATATATATTTTTCCGTTTTTGGTGATGGATCCGCCAGTGATTTGTGGTAAATATATTTTTTTATTTCGATGTTATTTTCATCTTTTTAAATATTTGCCATAATTTGTGGGACATCCCGTATGAGTGTGTGAGTATTATGACATTTTCTAAAAAATTAAATATCTTTCTGAAAAACATCATGTATTCTCATTTTTTAGAATTCAATATGGCGGATTTAGTACAGTATCGTAAAGTTTAGTGATCCGACACTCTGAAAGCTCACCGAATCCTGATCTGATATCCAGTTCGTATTTTTAATTTTTTAATTTAATTTTCGTGTTTTTAATATGATAAAAATGACGGCTCTTTTAAACTTTAAACACGCCAATGATTTTTTTGATTTATTTATTTCAGTGATCTCACAGTCTTGAATAGTTGCTCAAACATGAGAAGTGAATTATAATCGAAACTATTATCATCTGTTTTATTAAACTTATGAAACGGGTGGTTCATTTAAACGAAGCTTATTTCAAGTGCAAGAGGAAGGGTTCTTTTACTTAACTTAACGCCAGTCACTTTTAGTAACAGTTACTTTTAGTGAAATAATAGTTATTATCTAGGAGTCGTACGTTATAAAAGAATACATTTTTGATTGAAAATAACTATTAAACAATAGATATGCACAAAATAGTTTGAGAATAATAAACATTCTAAATATTTAACAATATTAATCTTCAGGATAGTGTATGTAGGGATGTATGCGTTCTTTTTATTTATTTATTTTTAGGTTATTTTAATATTATTTATTGTATATATATATTATCTTTTTGTATAATTTATTTTATTTGTTGTACATTGAAAGTGAAAAAAAAATCTTCAGGAACCCAAAAAGTTCTCGTTGACTGTAATATTTCAATCAATGTCCTCAGGGATATTTCCTTTTTCTCAGTAATATTCCTTTCTTCGCCATCAATTTGATGCCTTTGTGGTAAAAGAATTTTATTTATTTTTAAGAACTTATTTTTTTTTTTCTCAATTTCATACACTCAATAAAACAATACGTTTATGATTCAGGTTATAACATCATTAGTGCAATCGTAATAATTTATTAAATCATATGTATTAAACTAATATTTAACAGCTCTAAATAAGTGACAAAAAGTAACTGGCGATACTTATGTAAAAAAGAGCCCAGGAGGAGATCCAGATTTAGGCCTAAACACCCAAAGAATAGAATCTCTTTGGGCCAGAATGAAATCTCGTAATAAAAAGAAATGTTATATTATATTACAAAAGGGATGTTGTATTAAAAATTGCATGCCTTTAGAAAAGTGAATAAATCTTTTATTTTTGTTAGATCAAATTTAATAAATTCATATTTATTAATGACTACATTTAATTCTTTTTTGTGGTTAGGTTTACTCTCAAGTCACTATGTTTAAGGAGCTGTTCTTCGCTAAAGTGAAAAAAAAAACTCCTGTGTAGTGTTGCCCAAATGTGAGACCGAGACGAGTCTTGGTCTTGCGCAAAACTCGCAATAGTGTTGTTAGCTTATTACTATAGAGATATTACTGTATTTTTTTAGATAGGAGAAACCTAACTAAGTCCGAATGAAAAATTAGAGTGTAATGCAAAAGTATATTGGTTAAACAATTATTAACATATAGTAACTAAGATTGTCAAGTATTAGTAACTATTTTGCCTTAATTTTTATTTCAAAAATCGATTTTTTTCACCTGTCCTAGTCTTGGTCTTGCAACAGATAGGTGGCTTTGGTCTTGGTCTTGCAAAGTGCTAGACCAAGACCGATTTTGGAACCGTGGAAACACTACTCCTGTGTTTAAAGTAGAGAAAAGAGCCAAAATGACATGTCTGTTACATTACCAATTATCAATTAATCTGTAAATGTTAGAAAATCTCCTCTATGTGTAATTAGGAATCAATGGAAACGTCCATTTAAATATGATGACGAAATTGTCAGCAAATAATTTCTCCACTCTGGGCTGGTAGGCTTGAGATGAGACTCAAAAGACTAATGAATTGTTTTATTCAGCCTCTCACCCCCCACCCCTCCCCCCCAAGTCTCCATTCGCTATGCCGAGTTAAGTTGGCTTTACTGTTTTTCCCTTAGGACAAAAAAGCCTCCCTATATGCTTAATTTGCTCACGCCTCTTTTCTCCGTCCAATCTTTAAATATATAAATATCCCTAACCACCCCATCATTCTTTTGTAAGCACTTCCATATAATTCCATTCTTCTAAAAATATTTCATTATTCATGTTACCTCCTTTGGGAATTATTTGTCCATTTCCATCCGTGATTATTCCTACTATTTAGCGTTCTTGAAACACGTGTTGCTGTTGTAAATTTAGATTATGTCTAAGTCTAGGAGAAACGTATTTTGTTTTATTGTAACTGAAACAGATATAGATTATTATTTTTTTCCCTTGTTTGAAGCCATACTTTTTACTTTCCTACCTGTACTAAGTAAGTAAACTAAAGCAATCGGGTCAAATTTCCGATATGCATTTTCGACGGATCTATACTTTACAGGGTCCCCTGAGTCCGAAAAACACATTTTTAGCTATTGGTCTGTCTGTCTGTGCCAAGATTTTCTCGGAAACTACTGAACCGATTTTTTTGCTTCTTTTTTTATTTTGTAGGATTTTGACTACTGTGACATAAATTGGATGCTCTATGCGCAATGGCTGCTGTACAATAAATGAAAAACATGTTTTTCTATAAACTGTAACACGAAAACGACTCTTAAAGATTTTGATGAAACTTTCCTATAATGTTCTAATAATTGTCCTTTTAATTTTCGTACATGGACTAAATTACCGAAAAAATTCAGGAAAAAAGTTATTAAGAAAAGAAAAATGTTTTGGGTCCTAACTCGCTACTTACATATTCTATAGTAAAATTTATTCTATAAAAATTTATCGGAATCGAACCAGTATTAGCGATGATACAGCGTATTCTATTTTCTACACGTTTTAATTTATCACTCCAAAAAACACAGTTTAAACTGTTTTTTTTTTTATAAAGGTAATGAAATTCTCTACAAAACTATAAAAAGCGTTCATTTTAGACAACTATTAACGAAGTTACAGCTATTCAATTTCCTATGTAAGATTGCGGGTTCATATCCTGGTGTCAGAAAGGGATGAATGAGAGAAAAAATATTGCTTAGTGAAAGTAAGAAAATCTGCTGCCCGCATCACACAAGCTTCAATATTTCCTCTACTTTTAACAGAAATTATTGTTTGACAAAATTAGGCTATGGCAAAAAGTTTTTGATCAGTAATATTATAGGGTGTTGAAATGTTTACACTGATCTAACTTAAGCAGATTTAGATTGCTTTAGTTTATCAAATCGTACTCAAATCTTTTCTTTGACCAATTTTCAGAAAAATATATGTGATTCAATTTTTTTTTTTGTTTCTTGATGGACATATGTAAAGATATAAAAACTTGTCTGAAATAGGTAGGAAAGTCGTGTGAGTGGACAAATCAGATTTTTTTTTTTAAAATATATTTGTATATCGAGAGGGTCAGAATATCATGTTTATGTGTAACCATCATCACATTATCCTTTTATTTGTAGTTTAGAGAGTGTTACCATAGATCAATTTGGAGTATTTTTTTTTGTTTTATTTATATTTTAGGTTTTCGTTATTTCAAAGAAAAATAACGTGACGCCCATTATTAACAATAAGGATTGTATACATTTTATATAATTATTTTTATTACTGTTAGGTTTATTTATTTGTTTAAACCTATGCCGTTTCCATTGGGTGTGGTCACCCTATATAATTTTGTTTTCACAAATTATGATACCTGCTTATTTATTTACTTAATTTTTCTTATAAATTCCTCACTAACGCAAACAATATTTATTTCTATTTAAGTTAATACCTTTTGTTTTTAATCATTACTTAAAATGTCTATTAACACTTAAGTGTATGCCTCACAGGTCAGTATGATAATTTATTAAAACACTTTATTCAGAAATATTACAATTTGTCACAGTTAAGGACACTTATAATAGAGTTCAGAGATTGCATTCATACCGTATATACAAAAATATAAATAAATAAAGTAATAACAAAAGAATAAGAAGAAAGAACAAAAGAGTAAAGAAAAAGAAAATATATATATATATATATATATACACATAAGTAAATAAAAATAGAAATGAAAGTAAAACAAACACCTTATATAAAACATACATTATTTACAATTTGCCAGGTGATCTCCGAACCAATCCTGTCCCCTCCACATGTGGAGGGAAAAGGGAGGCTTAGGAGATCCCTGCGCTTCTCCCTCAGCCACTTCACTGGTATTTTAAACCAGCGGAGGATGAGTAAGAGCGCTACAGCCACAGACACTCATGACTTGAGTGGAGAATCTGGCCATTGCTAGAACTCCAAAATATCCATATTTACAAAAGGTCTCGTGGCCACTGCCGCTTTAACCTACGAAGGGGATTGTAGGGATGGGTGGTGCTTGATAGGGATTGTACAACGGGATTTGGGTGATGAGAAAGGTTCTGGTGAAATTTGGAAAATTTGGCTGGGATAAGATCAAGAATAAATGGGATATTAAGGTCATGGTGTAGGGTTTTATTGGTTACATAGAAGGGAGCATTGACTTTGTACGGAGGACTTTAGACTGAAAGGATTGAATGCGTTTGATGTTAGAAAATTTGGCTGTTCCCCATAGTTCTAGTCCGTAAGTCCAGATGGGTTTCAGTATTGTCTTGTAGATCAGTAATTTGTTTTCACCAGAAAGTTTAGATTTTCTATTCAGTAGTCTATATAGCTGGCCATATCGTCTGTTAAGTTCCTGTCTTTTAAGTCGAGTAAGTATGATAATAATCAAAATTAGCTTTTGATAATTATTTGTTGAACGTTTCGGGGAATCTGTGCCCTCCCCCTCATTGCTGAAAAGGGGGACACAGATTCCACGAAACGTACAATAAATAATTATAAAAAGTTACTGTTAAATTTTATTATACTGACCTGTGAGGCATACGCTTAAGTGTGAATAGACATTAAAATATAAAGGTCAAAATTTAAAAAATATGGAAAATTAGTTAAAATGAATAAATAAGGGACAAAATTAATTCTGAAATGATTTCAGGTGGTACTTCTCGGGCCTTAATTGTGAGAAAACTACAAAAAATTTTCAAAATCAAAACAGAGAAGATTACATTTACTTTTACTTGCGATCAAGAATAATTTTAAATCCAAGTTTAAAACCGAAATGTTTCATGGTCAAATAAACAAGTGTCCCCAAAAGGTCTGTGTTTATGTGAGCAGTCTAGCTCAAAAACGAAAATTCGTACGAAACCAAAATTAAGTATTAAATGAAAGTATACGCCTTAAATGGTACAGTGAAGTTTTCATAAAAATCGACCTACAACATGTACCACTTTACCATATATCAGCAAACCATAGATCTATTGCAAAAAGTCATGGAGCTAAACTTTTAATTTTTGAGAATTCCTAACTTTTTTATCATACTAAAAACACTAAAATGACCGAAAGTCTTTTATATATCAAGTATAGTTACAATAAGTGGATGATTCTCAGATTTTACGGACGGAAAATCCACCAAAGTTCCTAGTTATTTATTTATATTTTTTTTTATTATTTCTTAATGATATTTATAACTGTATTAAAGAAATACATCTAGTAAATTTGAACATACTGATATAATGGCGTGAAAACACTTGCTGAGTAAATACCCAATGCTAGCACTCTAATGATATGTCTACATTAGGAGATAACGGGGCCGTCTTCTTTTCAAGCGCCTCGGAGGGTTATCAGGAATTGAAGAGGAAGCAAGGTTAGAAATGAGAGGGTTGGGATGATTCTGAAGTATATTATGGAAGCATAGGTATCTGGATTGGGCCAGCTCTGAAACATATGAAACATTAAGGTCATTATGGATGGTTTTATTGCTAACAAAGTAGGGAGCATTGAGGATTTTACGAAGGATTTTGGATTGTAAGGATTGGATACGAGAGGAATTCGATGGTTTAGTGGAGTCCCATAGCTCAACTCCGTAAGTCCAAATAGGCCTTATTATGCTCATGTATATGAGTCTTTTGTAATTAATTGGAAGTTTAGAGAGTTTGTCTATTATTAAGTGTTGAAGTAATCGGAAACGTCGAGCGGTTTCTTGTCGTTTCAGTCTCTTATTTCTAGTTATTTAATTTCACTTGATCTGATTTTTTTTTAGTAACCCGACGTACGTAAAATTGAATGGTCTTTAATATATGGCAAGTCTTATCCGTTTTGAAATAGCCAGTCTTAAATGAGGGATTTTCAAAATTTCATCTTCTTAAATAACATTTTTTTTTTTTTTATTGGAAATAATCAAAGGTTGTTAAGACGTAAATCCTGTAGGTTATCAACGCCGTTAGTTAAGTTTATATATATTTTTATTTATAACGATATCTGCTGGGTATGCATTAAAAAAAAAAAAATATATATAATGGAAAAATAATAATAAAAAAAAGAGAGCTAAGGTTTTCGATATTTTTAAAAATTCCATCTTCGTAAAGAAAAGATATGACTTTAATCAACAATACTTACTTATTTCTCAAATCAGTCGATGTACTTGTTGATATGTATATTTCATTTAACTTTCTGATGTAAATAACTCTGAATGAAACATGAATGAAACACGAGGGATGATAACATTAATTTGTTAACATATATTTAATTTATATATTTCAATGAAGCCGTTCAAATCCCAACTGTATAGAGGGTTATTAAAATTTTAATAAACTTTTCTTGTTAATTTTCGTATTTTATTAAAATTTAATCCATTATAATCTTCCCCAAATTACTTTTCTCGTATCCAATTTTCCCTGATGTGGTGGTTTTACGCCGCCCAATTCCCACAAGAGCGATTGAAGAGGAATTTTTATGAAAGTTCTCTCTTTGTTCAATCAGAATAATGAAAAATTGATGAAGTATTTTTTTTTTCGTTTTTAAGTTGTTTCTGGTAAGTCAATTTTGATATAAATAACAGGAAGGGACGGAATGTTCGATAATTTAATTTTCCTTTTTGTCCATTCACGTTCTCCAATTTTTAATTTGATTACAGGTCTAGTCCTCTGTTTTTGTTACTACAGTATAGCAGTAACAGTTATTAAAGCATAGCAGAGGAAAAATTGAAGTTTATTTAGGTACACAAGTAAGAATTTTTGTTAACAGTATTTATTCTTCCAAAAAAGTTTTTTTTTTTTATTATATTATGACTTTTCGTGATCCGCTTTTATATCCCATCTTCAGACTAGAAATTATAATATTATCGTTATTTACATTTTTATACAATCACTATAATATTTTTTATATAGCTTTTAACAACAATAACAAAATTTTGCCAATCTTACCAGTATCTTCATCCTATATCCTTTTATTTTTTTTATAAGATTTGTCATATTATTTATTTTAATTTTTTTATTGTCATATTTCATTCCTAAAATGCAATAATTTTATGTTTATATTTATTTTATTATTACTATTTTATGTATTTAACTAGTTTCAATATTGATTTTATTACTTTGAATTTATAATGTTGTCTCCTCTAGGGAGGGCCTAGTCAGTTGCTGAACCAAACCTTGAGCAAAGTGTCAAATTCCTAGAGAATAAACAGGTGCTCCACTTGCGAAGCAACTACTCGTTAGTTGAATGATAAGCAATTGCTTAGTGTAAGTATTGCTTATTTCTCAATTTTTGAGCAATTTTAAATATTTTCCAGTTTGAACGGGTGACTGATGGACGTATCTCGATTCGACAAAATACAGTTTTTCATAAAGTTTAGGTAATTGTGTTTATTAAAATACATACCAGATCATGGAAAAAACAAGAAATTATAGCTTTTGCTATTTTTTGCTGAAAAGAAGGGGTACGTTTACTTGACAGGATAACAAATATCATCATTTTCGTACAAAACTTGAGTTAAACCTCAACTTAATGGAAAAACTTTTTGTAAAAGTGGGGAAACTGTATTTTAGTATAGTTGGATGATGATTAAAAAAAAAAAAATGGCGAATAAATTACATCTTAGAACTCCTTACTTTACGCTCTTCTATCCACTCTCTCAACACCAGATCCACTCTCCCATAAAACCACTTCCATCAGTAAATTCTTCCTCATTCGTGCTACCTCCTTATGGAACTCCTTACCCATCTCCATACGTCAAATCACTCCATAAACACCTTAAAACAACTCCCTATTCCACCACCTACTACAAATTCAAACTTCCGCAAGCTTGTAAAAATTTCTGGGTTATATAATTACGTTGGCCACCAGCAGTTAATTTATAGAAGCCATTTTATTTTTATTTATTAACTTTTTTATATCTCAGTATTTTATTGTATATATCTGTGTTTTTCGTTATTATGTTATGTAGGTATTTTCCTTCTTAATTTTTTTTTTCTTATATATATTTGTATTTTTCTAAGTATCTTTGTGTATGTATATATATATGCTTACAATTTACTAGATATTTTTTGTATATATTTATATAATACTTTCATGCCAGACTAAGGTACAAATTTTGTATACTCTACTATTATTCTAAGTAGACTTCAGTCCCAGAATCAAATTATTTTTCATTTCATTTCATTTCAATTCATTATCTATAATTTAAAATGGTTTCTAGCTATAAGTCCTTCTGTTAAAAAAAAAAAAAAATTATGCTTTTTCTAAAAACAGAACTTAGCTTAGTTTAGCCACTCAAAGGTCCTCTGTAAATGGTTCTTACAATGATAAACTTGATGTCCATTTAAAGTAAATTTCATTTTGTTTACAATGAAGCAATTATGAATAACTTCAATTAAATATGTCTTTAGTTACTGCTTTCGATTCAATAAAGATCATGACTCACTTAAAAAAAGACAAAATTTGGATTTCCTAATTTTCTGCTTAAAATTGGCCTATTGTTTATATGAACTTTTTTGTAGCTCTTGATGTCTGCTATCATTCATATACAAATTTCCCTCTACTTAAGGGACACCCTGTCTGTATACTGCGGAATTTCGCTGAATAAAAATTCGGGCTCTGCTAATAAGTAAGTCAATTGTACGCGGAGGATTAAGACTACAGATCCAGAGGGGATTGAGCAACCTTTGTAGGTTTCAGTAAGAGAATCCTGGCCATTGATAACTAGAAGAGGGAAGTACGAAATAATTTTGCCGGAACGGGGGTTGTGAGGGGGGAAAGAGGGGGGAGGTTTTATCTCCAGTCAGAGCCACCCTTTCACTTTCCCAATCTCTCTCTCTCTCTCTATTCGCCACCCTCTCTCACTCCTATCTGCCGCTTCTTGAGATGACGACAAGTTCCTACCCACAACCGTTGGGCCACTTCAGCTCCCTTCTTTAACTCCGTACCACCTAATTAAAATATTAACAAAGGAAGGAAGCCTGTGTAAAGGATCCTTCCTCTTAGCAGAGGCACTCGACTAAATGCGCTCCTACTGCTCTGTTAAGATATACAGATCATCCCTTGACGTATCCCGTCTCCGCATTCATTTTTTTTTTTTTTGTGCCCAGTCTTATTTTAAATATATTTTTTATTTCGGTCGTAAGGATGTGATGAAAAGAGTGAGGGGGATCTAAATGAATCATGAGTAGATTTTAAGGAAATAAAAAAAAAAATCTTGTTTAGTAGAATAGAATAGAATAGAATAGAAACATTTTATTGGCTGAATATACATAGTAGCCATGGAGTCTGGCCTATTTATTGTTAGCAGGAATTGGTTTTATGGGTAGAAGAAAACAAGTAAATAAGTACAGTATAAGAAGACAAAAACAAAAATATTTTTATATAAGAAACATCATAAATATTTTTACTATTTATATATAAATATATTTAGATAATAAATACCATAAATGAATAAAAATACATATATACTAAAGAAAATTTTCTATGCAGAACACAACAAAGCAAAACAAATAGTAGAGATATTAGGATTACAACGCACATGTAGAATCGTACAATTAATAATAATAATATTTAAAAACTAACATGGAACCCACATACCAGACTTAAAAGACAAGCTTAAAAGAGCTTAACCGACGACTTGGCCAGTTATACAGACTACTTAACAGAAAATCTAACCTCTCAATTGAAAAAAAACTATTAATATACAAGACCATACTGAAACCCATCTGGACCTACGGACTTGAACTGTGGGGGACAACTAAATTTTCGAACATCAAACGCATCTAATCCTTCCAGTCTAAAGTCCTCCGTATAATAGTCAATGCTCCTTATTATGTTACGAACAAAACCTTACATCACGACCTTAACATCCCTTATGTCCTCGACGTCATTCCATCCTGATTTTCAAATTTTCATCAGAACCTAATCCATCATTCTAATCCCTTAGCACAATCCTTATCCAGTTCCAGTCATCCCTACAATCCTCCTCGAAGGTTGAAACGGCAGTGGTTGAAGCGAGACTTGTATAAAGACGTCATTGGAGTCCTGGCGATGGCCTGCTTCTCCACTCAAGTCATGAGCGTATGTGGCTTTAGTGCCCTCTCTCAGTCTCCACTGGATTCCCATCCTAGTGATGCGGCTGAGAGAGAAGCGCTGGAATCTCTTGGAGTCTTGCCTTATCCTCCACACCTGGGGAAAGAGGCCCGAATCGGAGCTCCCTCGGCTGACTGTAAATATTGTAAATAAGTATAAATGTGTTTTTATTTTAATTTTATTTTTTTATTTAATGTTTGATTTAACCTGTTACTCCAACTTTTATTTTGTAATAATCTTGTTTTTCTTTTATTGTATATATAGTATGTTTGTGGTTCATTCATCCTAAATACTCAATGCCCTTAATTGAGGCAAAATGTGTTTTTTTCTCAATAAAACAATATATTTTAAAAAAATGTATAAGGTTGGCTCTGGGAAAAAGTTACATGCTGCATATCTTTCGTTTCTTCTTCTCCACACCCTTTCATGCCCGTCTGGAGATCGAAGAGCGAATCTTGACTTATCTGTAAAAAGTACAGCACTCCATTCGTCCATAGTCCAATGGCTGTGTTCTCGAGCAAAAGCCAGCCGTGGTACTCTGTGAGTTCTGGTCAACTGTGGTCCTCTTACTGGACGAAAAGCCATTAATCCATACTCATTTAATCTTCTCCGAGCGGTAGGTTCAGAAATTTGCACACCTCGAACTTCTTCGAGCTGATGAATCGCTTGAACAACGGTAAGGTGCCGGTTTCGTAAAATTCTCAAAGTCGAAAACCGGTCATCCCGTGGTTCTGCTACCCTAGGCCGTCCAGAACCGGTCCTTCTATTGTAAGAACCAGTTTCCCGAAAACGCCTGACGGCGTTTCGTAAAGTTTCATATGGAACTCCGATGGCATTAGCTGCATATCTAATGGAACACATATCATCGATAAGTGCCACACCACGTGCAACATCCTCAGCACTAAGAGGCATTTTTAAACTTAATATTGAAAAAATTAAAAGCCGGAGACTAAGAAATGTGCTGCAAGAAACGGCACTGAACTAATAATACTGAATAAACATTTTGATTCCGTAGAAAGTAAACATTAGAGTCTAGAATCATTTCATTGAATTAAGGATCAAGGGTTATTGTCCTCTATATTAACATTCCTAATTGAAAACAAACAAAAAGATTAAGTATTTATTCATTAAAAACAATAGACCAATCCAAAGCAGAAATATTTTTAGATGAAAACATGAAAAAATCAAGTGGGTGGGATTTTTTGCCTGTCAGTTTATATATATATATATATATATATATATATATATATATATATATATATATATATATATGCATTATTTGTGAGTGCTTAAAGCATAATATTTAAACAAGCATAGTTTATTCTGTTTTTAAATTATAATGCATGTATTGTTAGTAAATGCAAACAAATGTAAAAAAAAAAAAAATAAAAAATTATCTCTAAAAGCATTGTTGATCCTACAATAACCGTTTATTCTCCTTCCTTTAAAGATCACTTAAATATCGATCCATATAGGCTTTTTTTTCTCTTCCAGAGTAATTACCACTATTAAAAAAATAATAACAAAATAATAAAAAATATATTTAAAAAAGAACCTTTCTCCCAAAATTTAATCCTGGATCCGCTATTGCTCATGTCTGCCCTATAGTTTAATGTATTTTACGAATTAATATAACAAATTTACCAAATCATACTGACTTTTTTTACCTTAGTTTTTGAGAAGTATTACTCTTGGGGGAAGCTGTAATTTTTCTAATAACTGTTGGGTTTGGAGGCGGCGTTATGTTGGCGGGCATTCATGTCGGAACTTTGAAATTGAATCCGCCTACTGAAGCGGCACTCTCACCTGCCTCAGAATCTGATTGTTCTTGGCCGACACGTGATCAGTTCCAGCGGAGTTCCAGTGGCTGTTGTGCTCTGGAGTGGTTCCAGCCCAGGCGACAATAGCTTGACAGACCTAATTGACTCCGATACAATAAGGCCACTTAGCGACAAAAAAGTTCGTGTACACTGTGGGCCTGTCCAACACACCAATAATTCGATAAATGGAATCGGGAAAAAAAATCACCTCCTCTCTCCAAAAAAAAATAAATAAATAAATAAGCATAAAACATAATTAATAAAGCATAGTAAAAATAATTAATAAAAATCTGTAAAAGAGAAAGAACAAAGATGTTAGGTTATAATTGGAGAAATTCGAACCATCCAGCCATATGTCTCCAAAACGGAGATAAAGAATAAAAAATTATGGTATGAAAGAAAAAATAATGGCGGCCGAATATTAAATTTCATACCATGATTTAGGTTTAAAAATAAATACGGCGTAAAACTTGTTTTATAGAGCCATGGCTCTGAGTTAAATTTTGTTAAGGGAGGGAAATATTAAACGAATAAAAGAAATATTAAAATCAACGTTTACCCTTGAGTCGTCATTGAAAAGTGCCTCCAAAGAGCGTATGACACTTTGACCCTCCACCAGAATAAGCAGTTCAGTCCACAGTATTATTTCTCCATAAAACTTATTAAACCCTTGGCATTGAAAATAAAAAGAATTTTTAATAGGCATAATATCAGCACAACATACAGATATATATATATAGCCTTAAAAGGGCCCTTTTCTCCAAACTAATAGAGAGTACTAGCCGGAACAAATTATCAAATGTAATTTATGAAATAAAATGCTCCGATTGTGGCGGGAAGTACATCGGGTAAACATCGCAGTACTTATATAGGAGACTTTATGCTCACAAATACAGCGTCGAGAATAAAAAAAGGAGAGACGGCTTTAGCCAGCCATTCTGTTATAAAGGGGCATACATTTGATTTTGACAAGATGAAAGTCCTAGATTACGATCAACAAAAAAGGTTGATTCTTGAAATGATGTACATTGGAATGACAAAGAACAGAATAAACACGCGTAATGATTTAGCAAAGTTAAATTACTCCTATAACAATATATTGGAAGCAATATAACTCGGCCAGAGCGTTCAGTATGTTTATAGGTGGGTATGTATATATATATATAAATTTATAAATGTTAGTGGTAGTAGTACACAATTGACCAAAATAGGAACCATATTAATGTTGTTTTATTATTGTATGTAATGATTGGCCGTGTTTAATTTATTTTATTGTAATCTGATTTAAATTTTAGCATTTGACTTTAGTACGAAACACATGTTAGTTTGTTTTAATTCATCAATTTGGCAATTTTAATGTTTTCATTTGGCAATTTCAATTACAACCTAACAGAGATTGTTGTGTAGACTTTTATTGTTGGTATTGGTATTATTTTCGTGCTCCATAAACATTTCGCCAATTCAGGAATCATTAGAATAGAAGAGCAAATCGATCGCTCATGACACCCAATCGCATCCTGCCTAAATTGGCTAAACGTTGGCGGTTTTTTTTTTTAATTCTTTGCCTGCACTTTGATGGTATAAGTCTGTGTGGTTGGTATTTTTACTGACACTAAAAATAACTGTTCATAAAAACTGCATCCATCATAAAAAATTGAAAATTTTATTTCGCATCATAAAATATACCTACTCCTCCTTAAGTGTTAAGAGACGACCCACTCGCTCACCTTGGGACGGGGATGGGCAGATCTGGTGGATTTGGAAATCTTCCGTAAAATTCTAAGGCTAATCGCGTTTATTAAACATTAGATAAATAAAGAAGTAATAAAAAAGTAATAAAAAAAAGAAAGATGGTACAGGATCTAAAGCTCCAATTATTCGTCCCTGTTTTCCTACCACTACTTCTCTATGGAGCGGAGAGCTGGGTTATGAATGAGAGGAAAATGAGTAGAAGGAAAAGAAGATTTCCAGTGAGGACAGCGCCGAAGCTTAATTAATTTCATCTTGAAAATCCAAACAACAAACCTTTCTTTCATATATTTATGACATTTTTTTTTACCTCAGCAGTTAAAAATATCTTCTGTTCTTATAGAAAAGTATAGAGAAGTTCTCTCATCAACGACTGCTTCAGATCGATTAAACTTAGGATTTATAAAATTATTAAAACAAATATCAGAGTGTACAGTCTAAGAAAACTGAAGACGTTGAAGAAAATGAGTATCGGTGTCTACCAAATAGTACATAATGGTTGAACGATTGAGGTACAAATATTTTAATTTTAAATACCCAATGTGATAGAGCTGGAAAATAAAAACAACTCAAATCTTGTAATTTTTTTTAATATTGTAAATATTTAATGGGTGAATAGTCGACTGATCAATTATGAGGATGAAACAAAATTGTCGGGAATTTCAGTCACTATAATCATCACATCAGGACTAAAAATTACAAAATATAAAATGACGTCAATAAAATAATAAATATAAAAGTGTAAGGGTAATTAGAGTGCTGAATAACAGTATCAAAATGATAGTAATATGAATAAGTAAGATAGCATATATATATAATATAATATATATATATATATATATATATATATATATATATATATAATATAATATATATATATATATATATATATATATATATATATATATATATATATACATATATATATATATATTTTTTTTTTATTGTGCATTAGAACAATCTGTTACTGAGACTTTTAGTTATAGTGAGGTAGTATAACATTCACACTATATATATGTATAACACAAAAATATAAAATAAATAGTAGCAAAATAACAATAAATAATAATCAAAAAGTATGTACAATAAATAAAATAACATCACCTAAAAATAAGAAAATTAAAACTAAGCAAAAAACACATGCATACCTATTAAATAATATTAATAACAGTTAAGAATATCCTATTAAAATGAAAATAAAACTTTTACGTTTTTCATTTTAATATTTTATTCCTAGATCTTATTACTGTTATTATGTACTCTTATTACCCTTACAATTTTATATTTAATATTTTACTGATGTTATTTTATATTTTGTAATTTTTAGCCCTGATGAAGAGCCACATGTTTGGGTTGAAACGTCGGCTAACCCAATACAATTTATTTTTATTTTTTGACTGAATTATTATATATTTATGACAAGAGCCGTTCAGTGTATGTAATGTTTAATGTAATTAACTTTTAATGTGTTGTTTAGATCATTTAAATTGTTTCTGATAAATAACATTACAGAATTCTTATGTTCTCAAGATAGGGAAAAAAGAAAAAACGACGAAACGTCTTCAAAAATGTAATTACTAATATTGTAAAACGAAATCAATGGTGGTTCGCCATCATCTGTATTATTTTTTATATAAAGAGAAGACTACCTATTGAATATATATATATGCATATAAATCTCAATGCGTGTAACGCTAGAAACATGTGACGTAACTATAACTACGTAATATACTATTGGGACATATTTTTTTTATATTGTAAGACCACCCATCATCATGTCACCACCTTTTTTTTTTTTGTAAGACCCGGACAAAGATTGTTCCCTTGTCAGATACGATCTTCAGTGGCGATCTCTTAACTGCTAAACCCTTAAATCCTTCTATTCTGCCTAAATGCGCAGAGCAAATCCTTTAGGACGTAAGAGGTATAATGCTTTTACCCTTGAAGAAGTCAGATCGTGAGATAAAGGTGGTCGTTCTTGGATAGATCAGGTTGTTGCTGACAGAAAAATAACCTGTTTTTTTTTTAAATATTATCAGTAACCTCATAGAAACTATTACTATTATGTACAGATCAACATCGCTTTTAGTTAAAATTAATTTAAACTCAATCCAAATATTTCATAATTGTCTATAAATTATCAATAAATAGAATAATAATCATACTATCCAAAAAGTAATAAATATATACGTTTTCCATCCTCAATAAGGTCATTATTTAGCATTTCTGGATGTAGCAATTTGGGTAAAAAAAATATAAACTTTTTGAAGAAAACTTGATCTCAAATGTTCATGCATAGTTCTCAAGTATAGATGCATGTCAAGAAAATTGAGTTTTGATTGTAAGTTTTCTTTTTATTTGTTTTAGTTTTTTAATTTTGTTCAGAATGCGGATGATAAAGCTGTATGGAGTAAAACTATTCTTAGTAGCCATCTTTGAGCTTAGATAATCATTCTGAAAGTTAAATTCACTCTTTTTATCCTTTGCATTCTATTAGGAAGTTTTAGCGGTAACATTTATAAAATTTACAATGGACTTATAGAAAACAGATATTGATTTTCCAGTTTTTTTATTAAAAATAAAAAAGTTTTCTTGAATAATTATCGCGTAAAGAGTTACTTTATTGATATTCCAAAGGATAAAAATAGCCTCAAATACCAAAATATAGTTACTTAGAATAAAGTAACAAATAATTCATCCTGTTTAAATAAATAAACTTTATTAATATATTGGAAAGAAATAGGGTGAACGCACTATTTATGGACAGAGAACCCAGTAATGGACAGTTGGGAATGCAGAGAATAAGCTTCCTTCTTGATTTAAAGGTTCCAGTTTTTTCTAGAGTGAAGAACAATGCCCTCTATTGACAACTGTATGAACAATGTTCTCAAAAGAAGATTTTAGAATGCCTATCATTGTTGTTTCTATAATGCTCTCACTGTCTTTCATATCTTTCTACTAACAGTTTTGGTAAGAGTAAGTTGAACATTAATGTTTTAGTTATCACTATGAAAATTGTTATTTTGTCATTTTAAAACTATACGATTTTAGCATTACATTTTATTGAAATTAACGTTTTTAATGACTTTTAGAGGGTGTCCATCACTGGATCATAATTAGGCCCAAATCTAGTTATGGAAACCCATGTCCATTACTGGCGCTCTGCACTTTAACAAAAATATTACATTTATGAGTCTAGATACAATGGAAAATCGCATAGAATTCTTAGTTTTTCTCTAAAACATCCCTAACCAGTCTTGGACAGGGGTGTCGATCACTGGTCCCGACCCTGTCCATTACTGGGACCACCGATCGTTTACTCGACATGCCCATAGATTTTACCAGTTATAATAGAATATTTTCCTCACATTTCACTGTAAATGCACTGTCAAATATTTATACCAATTCTCTGAAAAATGACATTACAAAAGTTGTGTCTTAAAAAGGTTTTTATTATTCATATAAAAAAAACAAAAAAAAATTGAGTCTTAAACCAATGACTACCTGTCCTACAGTATCCTTTAACAATACCTCACTTATCCCTGTTGAACGAATCCGTTTCCCAGGACTCCACCTGGACAAACGTCTCATTTGGAATCCTCATACAAGACTGAAACAGCTCGACTTTTACGACTTCAACACTTACTAGACAAAGGTTCTAACCATCCAATTAATTACAAAAGACTCATATACATGGCTCTAATTAGGCCTATTTGGACTTACGGAGTTGAGCTATGGGGCTCCACCAAACCATCAAATTCCTCTCGTATCCAATCCTTACAATCCAAAATTCTGAATGCTCCTTACTTTGTTACAAATAAAATCATCCATAATGACCTTAATGTTCCTTATGTTTCCGATTTGCCCCAATCCAGGTACCTACTCGCACTCTACGTGATATTCCCTTTCTATTGATACCTCATTTGTCAAAATCCATCACTCCTGAGAGCCGGAAAAGGGATATATATTTGAGAAATAATATATAAGATATTATTAAAATAATTACAAGTCGAACCCATGGGAACTATCCCATGCCTATCTAAATGAACTCTTGAAAAATCATGATAAATACGTGAAAAAGATTTTTTTTTAATTATTTCACAGAGAAGGTTTCATCTGAACAATAAAGCATCCTTTTTAAGGCAAAAGGTTGAGTTTTTACATTAAATAAAATAATTTTAAAAAGTAACGTTCATTATTCCATGTTACTATTTCCATTATTGATTATTAACTATTAATTCATAATTGTATCATGTATTACGTCTCAAACAGCTTTTATTCCATAATGATATCTTATCTCAGACCTCATTAATTATAGTATTTTTATTTCTTGTGTATATTTTTAATAAACATAGTAAACTTGGAATATTCCATTAATCAGATGATACACATTTATGGCTAAAAAAGAGTTAAAATATTCTTTTCATTCAAAGTAACAGCAAAAATCTTGTAATTATTATAGTCAAAAACATTTCAAATTATATACGTTTACATTCTCTAACATATACATTACGTATTAATGTAAATGTTTATAAATTACATTTTACCAATAAAAAATCTTTTTAAATAGAACAAAATGTTGTATTTAATATATTATATAACGTTCCGACTTTTATTTGTAAAAGTATAAATTAAAAAACAAATAGTAAAAAATATCTTTAAAAAACTATATAATATACTAAGCATTAACAGTACTGCGTTATATGATTATAATTTGGGTTGTTGTAAAATCTAGTTGTTTTAATTTTTTGTCTTTATAAATTCGCACCTCCAAAAATTCCATTTTTCGTCCATTTTCTCGTTTTCCAGCTGGGTAAAGAAACGCAAGAAGCTAGAGATTTAAGAAATACAAATGTGAAATATTTCAAAATGAGAAAGTATTCCGAAGATGAAATAAATCGAATCTGAGTTTTCAAACGAAACAATCGTTTAAAGATGGTTTTAAGATTCTTTCCACTTATATCCGGTAAATTAAAATCTTTCCTGAAAATTACAAAATTTAAAAATATATATCGTTACAGTTCATATTATTAGACATGTATAATTTTCAGGAAAGCCGTTTTTTAATAGGCTAACTTTATGGCAAACAAATATGATAAAAATAGAGAATATAGATATATATATAGAGGAATCAAAAATCAATGTTGTTTTTTGATTATTAATTGTTCATACATATCGCTAAATTGGCCCGATCCACCAGATACCTATCCACCGATACCTATCAATTGATGATAGACTCCAGACCCATCGGAACCCACTCGGTTCCAGCCTTGCTTCCTCCTAGATTCCAGACAATCCTCCAAGTTGTTTGAAAAAAAAGTCTGGGTATTTTCTTACTTAGAACTATTTAGGGGATGCCTTTGGGTAGCATCTCTCACAAGTCTATTCATGACCTTATTTGTGTTTTGTTTACATATACTGGTTATATTTTATTTATTATATACAGCTGTAAATTTTATGTATAAAAAAATTAATTCGATGATTGAAGATTGATCCGAAAGATTTTTACTTGCTATTATTCCACTTATCTCAATTATTTTATTCTTAGCCATAGTTTGTGAGATTCAAATGACATGACGATAACTAAAAAAATATGTTGAAATTACAACGGAATTCAAATAGACGGAAATCCGTTAAAGATGTCGTCTAACTAATATTATAAAACAACATGACGTGTGAATTTAGGCAAAGAGCAATGGCGGTTTCCATGGGGGGTGTTCAGGAAGGGGGGAGTTCCCCCACCTCGGTGTATAAACCCACTGTAATTTCACAGCTGCTTCTTTACAGCCCAACATTAGATGGTATCGGATAGAAAACAACGATATATAATAGTATAGTAACTATACATATAGTTACTCATTCTTCAATATAAAAGTAATAATAAAAGAAAAATATTAAGTATGATTTAAATAAAAACTTTGTATAAAAAAAAAAAAAATGGATCCCAGACGATTCGCAGGTCACAATTAATCATTTTAAATAAATACTAAGAGGTTTTATTACTTAATTTAAAAAATAAACTTTAGTTTCAAACGTGTATGTAATTCAATAAAGTGTTCATTTGTATCTCATTCATAAGCAAAACTCCATGAAAGCTTTTGTATTATTTAAAGTAATCTACACAATCATGAATCTGGTATTTATTGCCGTTCCACTAGAAGGTTACGTCAAAAAGGGATACTATTATGAAACTCAATCAAGGACTTCAATCAATTTGATTGCAAACACTATAATACAATAACGCTATTGTTAACTGAAACACTCCCGTTATCTCCTTTATTTACTCAATTACTCAATCAATACTTTTAGTTATGCGTTTTCCTGCCAATGTTTATGAGAAGAAAAAAAAATCAAATTAGCTCTGCAATCAAATAGGCTGAAAGGAATCCATTTCCATTGAGTTTCATAAAAGCATTCCTTTATTAAGGAACGTTCAAGTGGAATTAGATGAATGACTCATGATAGCGTAGATTACTTTAAATAATGCAAAAGTTTTGTTTATGGATCGGGAATACTGATGCATACATTATTGAATAACATATATGGTTAAAAGAAAAGGTTTATTTTTTTAATTAAGTAATAAAACCTCTTAATATTTATAACTTAATTAATTGTGACCAGCGAATCGTCGGGACTCTATAATTCTCTTTTACAAAATTTTTATGCAAATTATACTTAAATTTCTTTATTTAGAGGAGACGAGGAATGAATATGTACACTACCCTAGCGGGATTTCCAGTTAAATGAAAAATGTCCCTTTTTAGGGAAATTCCAAGGTATGGAGGAGAAAAAAAGAGAAACAATTTTAACCAATCAAAGCCTAATTTGACACACTTTAATCTATATTTTTTTAATACAACAGACATAACATGTGTAGTTAGGTATAATATTGCGAATTATTTTGTATATATTTGGGCGGAAGGGATTTTCAAGTTCATTCTGAGAGAAAATCTGACTTATTAAAAGGGAAATTAAAAAAATATGGTGCAAACGCTGTAACCTAAGTATTCCAATGTATTCCTCAAATACGTTCTATTTGGAAATCGAAATGAAACTTGGTTGGTCTTATTCATAGTGAATAAAGTTTCTTTTTTATTCTTTTCCAGTACTTCCCTAACGCACTTAGCTTTTGATTTTTTGATGGAGGATTCCCTTACTGTAATTAGATACAGCCTTACTTTTGCTGGCTAATTAACATCTTCAATTATCATGAAATGAGATCGTGCAGTTTCTGAAAACGTGAAAAAAATATGAGCCCTTTTGTAATTTTACAAAAAAAAAAAAAAAATCTTCTGTTTGTAAATTATTCTTATAGATAGGTTAAAAATTTAGAATTAAAATATTTTTTTCTAATTATTCCGACGCAATTACTTGCCTACACAAGTCCTATTCTAATATACTATTTAATCAGCCAATTCAAAATGTAAAACAATTATAGCTAACTGAAAATTAAACATAATGAGTTTAATTTTATAGATATATAAAACTTGAAATATAAGATTATAATTTTTTTTTTTATTGTTGCTTAATGATATTTACAACTTTATTAAAGAAATACATTTAGTAAATTTGAACATATGGACATAATGACGTGGAAACACTTGCTGAGTAACTACCCAATGGTAGCACTCTGATGATATGTCTACATTAGGAGATCACGGAGCCATCTTCTTTTCAGACGCCTCGGAAGGTTTTCAGGAATTGAAGAGGAAGCAAGGTTAGAAACGAGAGGGTTTGGATGATTCTGAAGTTTATAATGGAAGGATTGGGCGAGATCTGAAACATAAGAAACATTAAGGTCATTATGGATGGTTTTATTTGTAACAAAGAAGGGAGCATTGAGGATTTTACGAAGGATTTCGGATTGTGAGGATTGGATACGAGAGGAATTCGATGGTTTAATGGAGTCCCATAGCTAACTCCGTAAGTCCAAATAGGCCTTATTATAGTCATGTATAGGAGTCTTTTTTAATTAATTGGAAGTTTAGAGCGTTTGTCTAGTAAGTGCTGAAGTATTCCAAGTTAGTCGTTTGTCCAGGTGGAGTCTCAGGTAGTGGATTTGGTCAACAGGGATAAGTGGAGTATTGTTAAAAGGAAACTGTAGGACAGGAAGTCATTGGTTTACGACGAAGGGTAAAAGTAATTTGGTGAGATTTATTTTAATTCTCCAGTTTTCTCACCATTCTTCAAGATTTATGATGTCTGATTGAAACATTTGGGATGCAATCGATGGGTCATTATTTACTGATAGGATACATGTGTCATCGGCATATGTGGTGATGACAGTGTTGGAATAGCTATTGATGTCAGCTGTATAAACTGTATAAAGGATAGGAACTAGGTAGGGTACTACCTTGAGGAACACCAGCGGACTGGGAGATACTTTTTAAAATTTTAAAATAGACTATTGGTAGTTTAGAACGTGAATGGCTGGATCATGAAATGAAATACTTCTAAGAACAATAACAATTAGTATCAAGATTTTTTAAAAATTATTATTGTACCAGTGTAAAAAATGTTTATAATATTTTTTTTGGTTATGCATTTAAAAAAAAATTTAAATTTAAAATAAATATTAGTTTTCATTGTGAATATTGTTTATGAAGTATTAGGAATATTATTCTTTTGTATGCGTATAATAAAAAAAATATGTATAAATCCTAATAACTAAATAATAAAATTAAAAAATGGAATAAAAATAAACTCTCTTCTACTGATTATGCCAATTGCGTTTTTTTATGATTAAAGCCTACGGATTGGAAAAAATACCGAAATAAAATCATTTTATATTGTTTTTTCTAGGAAAATCATTCACTAAAATATCTCTTTTCATTAGAAACCCCGCAATCAACGGAATAACCATAGCATTGGTTTTTGGCTCCTAGAATAACAGGAATCTGATATTTACTTATTAGTACCGAGTAACAACAATGAGGGTTTCGCGTTAAGTCCTGCTTTTATTGTTGAAACTCAAGAGCTTCGAATTTCAGATACTAATTAAACTGTTATGAATAGCTCACCTCATGGCAAGCGTAGTGAAATGCAACAACTTCTCTGATATTCGTTTTTGACAAAAAAATGTTTCAATAATTTTTTTTTTTATCTCTTGACTGTTCCAATGCAAGCAGCACCAGTGTCGCATCAGTACACCACAAAAAGAAACGTTGCACAAATTCGCACTTCCGATAGTATTTTATTTCGGGATTCAATCAAATACTAAGCCATAAGTTTATTTTAAAGTGTAAAAAATAATATAATCTTATTTTTTATGTTTTATGTATCTATAAAATTCTTTAGTAAATTTACTATCTTTTTTTTTTTGCACTAGCCAGCTGGTATGGATTGAATTACAATTGGCAACCAAAATAATTAAAATTATAATCATAAAATTAACAGATATACGGAATAAACTTAAATTGATAACGGTTCAAAATAAAAATTAAGTGGTTGTACTTTGTACGACCAGCTATATGCATTTGCATTGTCCCATTTTACTGTATGGAAAATTAATTTTAGATTGTTTGTAAAAACTAATGTTACCCAAATGCGAGACCAAGACGAGTATTGGTCTTGCGCAATCAGTCTTGGTCTTGGTCTTGCGCAAGAGTCTCGCAACAGTCTTACAGTTACCTCTTAGCTTATTACTACAGAGATTTCACTATATTCTTGTAAATAGGAGAAACCAAACTAAGCCCGAATGAAAAATTATAAGAGTTAAATTCAAAAGTGTATTGGTTATACAAATAGTAACTAAAATGGTCAAGTATTAGTAACTATTTTGCCTTAGTTTTTATTTAAAAATCGATTTTTTTTATCAGCTTTGGTCTTGGTCTTGAAACATTTAGGCGGTCTAAGACCAATAACGATTTTGGGCAATACTAGTAAAAACTAACTTGTAATTTTATGCTTTCGTTATAAGTATACCATAAATTTTAGTAATTTTAATAAACGTGTATTTGATTTGCTTACCGATTTTTTATGCTAGCATAATTTAATAATTCGCACTAATACCCTGCACCATAATTCCTTCCAACTTCGTTGAGTCGCATGAGCACATCGCATGCACCAGCTCATGCGATGTGCTCATGCGACTCAACGAAGTTAAGTAGATATTTCGCCAACTACAAACAAATAGATTTCGCCGGGGGCTAAACGATCAAGCAGGGCGAGTACCGACCGCTTCATGTATCACTGGCGTCATTAGAAGAAGTTCTTCAGGGTCTGAAGTCTCAGGGTCCGGTATATTTTCTAGAATATTTACTTTTACTCATGGATGATTTTCTCAGAAGACATAACCTGGAGTGAAAATAAAAGCTTTCTTCGAAAAAAAAAAAAAAAAAACGCGAAAGAAAAATATCGTTGTTAACCCCATAGAAAATGAATTACATTTACTTGTGCATAAATTAATTTACCATATATTTTTGACCCCTTTTTTATTATAATTATTTAGTCCTAATTTAAAATTTTAAGTTTTATGAGTATTTCACCTGAATGTATATTAAATGAATATATTGAAGTTATTTCGCAAGAAAGGTATCTAAATAAATAAGTCGAAAATCAAATATTTATGTCAACGGTTCATCGAGTACTGCTACTAAAATATAGCTCTTTCCATGCTTGTCGGATTGAACAGCCCTGATGAAGGACGAAGCCCGAACTTCGGGCCGAAACGTCGGCTAATATAAAAATAAATATGATTATTTATTTTTAATATTTTTTATTACTACTAAAATACAATGACGTTTCATAATATGCTACTTCCGTTATATAGAACTTTAATTAAATATATAATTTATATATATATTTATTTATAAATATATAATTTAAATATTTTCTTCTAATTACAGGACACTCTATATACAGGGTGTCTCAGTGACAAAAAATTTCATTTGCTACATGGACCGATTTTCAAAGGAAAAGGATTTAAGTCCAATTGATTTCTTTAGGTAGCCTAGTTTTCTCTTTTATAGAAAGCGACAACACAAAAAATATTTAATTCAGGTTATTAGAAATTCCTCCAAATACAATTAGAGATCGTCTATGTCAAAACCATTTAAAGGAGGCCATTTGAGCGGCCAAACAATGTTAAGTTGTCTGTTTCATTAAATCGTCAATTATTTGCGATGTTTTTTATCATCCTACAGACATTAAATAATTACTGTTAAAGGATATTAAATAATTACTACATAAATAATTACTATTAAAGGACATTAAATAATACTACAGACAGCCCACTTGTTTATAAAGTTTATATAAAGGTTTTATAACCTTCCTTGTTTAATTTGATTTTAATTACTTATCAATTTGTTTGAGGTTTGCTTTAGAATAGAGTTGAGATTCGCCTATATTTGTGTCAAAAAGTATGTGATTTGATATTGTGTCATTCCAGAATATCAATTCCTTCATTTTCTTGTGACCTGACATCTATTTTAGTAAATTAATTATGTAAATAAACCTCTACATACATTCTTGTAATTTTAGTGTTTTATTTTTAACATTTGATAATTAGCAATGTTAATTTACAATAATGAAGAGAAGGATGGTCGGGATGATCAGTCAAAATAAAAATGGCAAAAATAGATAATAATATTTATTTTAACATTTGCCGACATTTCGACTCGAAGTTCTGCCCTGATGAAGGCCCGATCCTCAGGTCGGAACGTCGGCAAATGTTAAAATAAATATTATTATATATTTTTGACATTTTTATTTTGACTGATCCCCCCAACCATCCTTATCTTCATCATTCGCTACAGTCAACCGTCAACCCACAATTATTAATTTACAATAACGAGTTAAATTATCTCTCAAAGTATTATTGTTCGTATAATTACATTTAACAGGACTTAAAGAATCACTTAAACACCATTTCATAAGTAAATTAAATAAATGATAAAAGTAATTATCGTTATGTATATATATATATATATATATATATATATATATATATATATATATATATATATATATGTGAAAAAAAAAATTTGGGCTGGAGCCCCTCTCCACAAAATTAAATTCTGGATCCGCTAGTGGGTACCACCTATATGTAGAAATTTTTTTAAATTTAAACCCATACGTTTTCAATTTTGTGTTGAACAAATGTGTTGAAGTATATATTGATAAAATAATAATATTTTTATAGATCTCTACAAAGAGCTCGCAGCATCATGAAGCTCACTAGCGGATCCAGGATTTAATTTTTTTGGGGGAGGGACTTCAGCCCGAAAGCTTTTTTTTCATAAAAATGACGATAATTACTTTGGAAAAAAAAGAATGAAACTAATTATCTATATGAAATGATGTTTAAGTGATTCCTTAAGTCCTTTTAAATGTAATTACATGAACAATAATACTTTAAGAGATAATTTTTTTTCCATAAAACATGGTTATATTTTACCATTTTTTTTTTGGGGGGGGGGCTTCAGCCCGAAATGCTCCCCCCTCCAGTATATCCGCCCGTGATGAGGCTTATGGGATGTTTACAGAAGATATTGTCACAGACGTTTCGGAGACAGTTTCTTTAATTGTTCAGCAAATATTAACTGCTTCAAGGCATTACAGTAGCAGATGTCGGAGTTTTTTTTTCTTTTCTTTTTTACTAACAGGATAGTTTGAAGGAAACACAAGATTTCCTTATTGTTCTTGAACAAAAGATCCTTCAAAGAGAAAGGCATCCCAGCATCCCTTACAACCAGTACTGTACCTTTGTTTGCCTCTGGGGTCTTCAGCTACTAGGTAGAGCGAGTCTTTTGACTGCCGACACGGGGCAACCAGCTATCATGTCTGTCTGTATGTTCTTGCGTTCCTAAGGTAATCAACATTTTTTATTCATATTTAATTTATGATTATTTGATTGGAATTCTATGCACACGATAACCTAAGAATATACTCCAATACCAATGAAATCACCAAATTAAAAATAAATCTATATCTAATGAATCAACATTCAAACCGATATCATTTTCGAATTTTACGCACTCGATAAGCCGAGAATTAACTCCAATATCAAGAAACTTTATTAATTTAAACTTGATTTCATCTATTACATAATTGGAAAGGAGAGAACCAAAAATTAATATAATTATTATTAATAGATTAGTAGTAGTTTGGCCCAAAATCGGTCTTGGTCTTGCACTTTGCAAGACCAAGGTCAAGACCGCCTATTTGTTGCAAGACCAAGACTGTTCAGAAAAAAAGCGTTTTTTTTTTTTTAAAATAAAAATTGAGGCAAAACAGTTACTAATATATTTTAGTTACTACATGTAAAGAGCTGGTAGAACCAATATACTTTTGCATTCTACTCTTCCAATTTTTCATTCGTGATTTAGTTGGGTTTCCCCATTCAGAAAAAAATATAGTAATTTCTCTACAGTATGTAGTGGTAACGTTATTGAAAAAGTTGTTAAATTTTCGACAAAACTATAAAAAAAAACAAAAATCGTCGAAATCGGCCAGTTTTAGCAATTTTACAGATTATTGCATTTTATACACTTATTTTAATAACTGTTCTCTTGCCCGTTTACATTGCTTTATTTAATCAAAGAAATCGCACTTTAACCATTTCTCTGATAGGCTATCAGGAAAATTGGTCTAATTCAATAGTGTTATTTTTAATTAACATATTTAAAATTGAAAAAAAAATGTTTAAAATCTGTAGGAAAGTCATGTGAGTGGACATATCAGATTTATTATTTTAATAATTGGCAACATGGCATAAATTATCTTTACTCTACAACTCTTCTATTTCAAAGTGGGGGTCTATCACTATGTTTCTTGATAGTACCTTTAATATATTGCCAAATTAATTTAGTTGGACATTATTATGTTTATGTCAATAAATTATCTAAATATATCTATTCTGTGGTGTTTTTCTAAGATCTAAAGTAACATGTTTAATACATAGCAATAAGCTAATAGGTAACTGCAAGACTTGCGAGAATCCTGCGCGTGACCAAGACTCGTTCGTAGCAGTTTTAGTGGGGTTAAATTTTTATGTTGCAGGCGGTTGAAAACCCATGTTGAAAATATATATTGTAGAATGCAGTGACGATGATGAAAAAAAGAAAAAAAAAACCCTGGGGATAACTAACATTGTGATAATGAAGTAAATACAACTTCGAGGCAAGGGAAGAAGAAAATAAAATAAATAAATAGGTTACTCATTTATATATATAATAACGGGATATAATTTTTTTTTCTAAAAATTTAATTAACTAATAATCATCAACTAGGATCCTTTCTATCGTACCAAAAATGATACAAAATATTTTCTTTTCTTCTATTTTAATTTATTTATTGAAGAATATAACATTCTGTCACTTGAACGATGGTTATATAGAGGTGTGAACAAATTTACAAACAAATTTTTATTAACAATAAAAAACATTTATTTAGTTTTATTACACATTAATGTATATGTAACATTTCGGTCTATTTAGGCATTTCCAAATATTTGTAAATACAGTTTGCCACCTTAATATAGCTTTTTTTTATTTGTGTTATTATTCAGTCCTTAGTCAGTTTTTTGCCGTACACAAAGTCTTTTTGTCAGTCAATTCCTGATGGTATTTTTATTGTAAAAAACTGGAAACTCTTTTATTACAAAATACTTATTATAACATTAAAAATCTTTAGCCAAACCGAAAGTATATATTTAATTTTTATTTAGGTTTTTTAGACAAAATATATTTCTTAAACATATGTTGTTTTGAATTTTTTTATAAACTATTTCTATTTTTTTTTTTTTTTTTTTGAACAAATGCAAATAAATAATTTTCTCAGAAATATACTTTTTTTTTTTTTTTAAATTGCAGTAAACATACGTATTTTACTATGTATTATACTATGTACAACTGACATACTATATCTATTATACTATATATTTTTTAAAAGTGACCAACAATATTTATATTTAGGTGGTAAGCGATGTATAAAGATATATTTGATGATGGAAAAAAAGACCGGAACGTTAGATATATATATATATTATCATGTATGATATAATTAACAATGAGTACGGATGTTTTATTGTCAATGAAGAATTTTATTTGGCTAAAGAAGTTTTTTATATTTTTTTGGAATGGAAGAAAGAGTTATATTTGTTGATCATTAATTAATTTTTTAGAAAAAAAAGACCAACTTAAATCTCGTTTCTTTAGGTGGTAACGATTTAACATTTGAAGGTGATTTATTAAAAAAGAAATACTTCCCTCTGATTTTCAATAAAATTCATTAATGCATTAAACGTGTTTCCACAGAGTTTCAAGTTTTTATTTATTGATCTTATTTGGAATTTCACATTATCACACTATTCCTTCTGTTACATCAGGCACAAATCTTGATCCTTTATGATTGTATGATGATCATCAAAATGATTATATATTTTATGCTCTAAAGTTGCTCAATTTATTTATTTTCTTATAAATATTTTAATTTTTACTAAGATAGAATACATAAATCTTCATTTCTTTCATTTTTTAGATAAGCAGCGATTATTTTGTTTCATTTCTTATATGTATTTTATATATTTCTATGTATTTTGTATATAGTTTCTTTAGTTCAGTTTTGTATATTTTGGTAGTTTACATAAGGTTTTTTATTTATTTAATTTTACTCTTTTCATTTAATGTAGTTCTTCTGACCAGAAATATTTCTTTTCTTCTGTAACCTTCTGTTATTATTCATATGGAACTTCGTCGGAGAATAAAGTTATTTTAATATTTATATTTCTATTATACCAATTTTTTAAAATTTTATTTGAAAATATCATATTGTAAAGTTTGGGAGATCAAATTTCAAAATCCTGCGATAACATAAGGCAGGGATCGTGTTTGGCTAATTCACCGCAGTGCCATTACTCACCATTAGCATCGGTAAACAATTCGGCAGGCTCTGTTTGTCGACAGGTTTCAACTTAGGTGCCAATCACCTTTCAGCAACCATTATTCATCATTATACCACGAGTAACGTGAATGGATGGATCGAGGAAAACGTGATTCGGAGAACTCTGGTAATGATCAAGATGTTTTCTACTAGGATTGGATCTTCGCCCGACAGTTTATTTGCCTGTTATTAAAAAACGGAACCACTCAGGAAGGTTGGCGGATATAAAACGGAGAAGTGGATTCAGTGAATAGAATCATATCTCCTTTCGTCCGCTGAGGATCCTCGACGCTTCAATTAGGGGATAGTTGAATGGCGCGGTATTAGCTGCCTTATTTTTTTTTTTTTTCTACCTGATGGCGGGAGTGGTTGACAATGAGCCGGGATTTTTTCCATCTGCCATTAGCCGAAGAGGCCGCTTAATGAGGGGGAGCTCATCCCTCTAATTGCACCCCCCCCCCTTTCCAGGCGGGGAAACTGTCAATTAACAAAATGGCCGGCCTCACCCCCCCGGCTACAACGGCTTGTACACTAAATGCCTCGAAGGGGGGAGGGAGAGAGAGAGGCTTATGAAAGAGTGCCTTCTTTTCCCTTGTTCCTCATTCACTTAACCCATAATTGCTCTTCATTCATTTGCCTAAGTGTCCGAGAATTAATTTGTGTAAATGGGGTGAGTTCTCTTCCGACGAAATTCGTTAAAAGTCACGCCGGAAAACAGGCCAATGTTCTCTGAGTTTACATTATCCGCTTATCCCGATCCGGCGTATACTAAAATGTTTCACTTTTTTGTCCATTTTCCTTCGAAAACATATGCATTTGTACTTTATCGAAAGTTGTCAGCGGAAGGTGGGGTTGCGTTTTCTATCTGTTTCAGAGCCCCTAGAACACGATTTCTAGAGACGTATGGTATATATATATTTCTCCCCCGTTACATTGCAGGACCCCCAGCGGCCCCCGTTTGACCAAATTAGCGAAAATTTGGTATATGGACTTGAAATGATACCATTGAACTTTGGATAAATTTTGTCCGAATTTCCTTTTGTAAGAACGGTTTTTCAAGTTTTCCGCTGATTTTAAAGTAATGCGTATTATTGATTTTAAGTTGATGTTTAACTGTAGCTCTTACAATTTTGATGAAAATTTCCTAAAGTGTCCCTCATTAAACCCTAAGTATATGTATATAATCTACTTTCCCGTAAAAGGGCTGGAAAAAAAGTTCTGATGAATACAAAATTTTATATGTGAATTCAAAAAGTATGCATTTTTTTTTTCATATTTAAAGGTAATTTTTTATTCAACTAAACAAAATATGTATATATTGAAATGGAAAAATTTGTTCCAGAGATATGGCGTTTTGAATTTTGTAATTCCTAGCTCCCTTGAAAATTCGATCACCATTACTTGTTTTTTTTTATATCTCAAAACTATAAATCTACCGGAAGATCCCTAATGCTGGTTTGACCATTATTCTAATTATTTATGTTGCTCAATAAAATATATTTATTTTATAACTTTTTGAAATTATAAACCATTGCAAATATTTTATTTCTCCCTTTATAATCAATAAAACAAAGTAATTCGTTTTCATGTTTTTTTTTTTACATTAAAAATAAGAGGGAAATATGACCTCACTGATGGAGCTAGTCTGCGCAAGGTTTTTTTATTTTTTATATTTATCATTATAAACTTCTTGCCAGTTACTTACATTTTAGTTTATAAAAGAAGAAATTAATTAACTGTTAACAGCCTTAGTACCTACTTAAAAATAAGCAATGCATACATTTTTTATAGACATTTGTATATTATTACATTCTATATGTATTTTATTATTTATCATTTACATAAATACATGGGGCACGCATGGACGCCGTTTCCATCTACACTCCTCTAGACTGGACATCTATTGAAATCATTTAGGCACAAGCGCAGTCCTTTTAGTATTTGTTATGCAATACCACAAGCTAAAAGGACAAAAGTTGATCTGATGAATCGACTAATTTATGATACCATATCAATTAAAATCGGCTATAGCCACACGATTTGACTCCACCTTCTATCCAGCTTAAGAAAAAAACAGCTAAAAACGGTTCATTATAATCCTGGCTACATCCCACTTTTCAGAGATACTTTTCATACTTGAAAACTGTATGTTTTCTGGGAATCAGGAGTCGCGTCCTTACACTATTTTATATGTTATACTTTCCATGATAAAAGTTTGTTCTTATTCCTAATGTTACCGTTAATCTTTAAACAAATCTGTTTTGAAATTTATCAAAACAAAATAAAAAGTCTATTAATGTGTTACCTCATTACGTATCATTCTGAAGCTTAATACTGTCACCCGACAATTTCATAATATAAGGCATGATAAATACGAGCATGAAAAGTTGCATACGTTGTAAATTTATAAACGAGACAGATTTTCAAAACCTATTACATACACTTGTTAACTGAAATTTGAAACAAAAACAATGTCTGTATAATATATAAATACATAATTTACCTAACAAGTAAAATTAAAATAAATACTGAGGTGAGAAGGTTTACTTTGTTACATAAAAAAATACTGGAAATATGGGAAAAAAACTATATCATAATACAATGTTATATTTACTAGGGGAAAAAAACTTAAACCGCCAGACAAAAAATTGTAATTAAAATGTACTCTCACAATATAAATAGGAATTTCGCGTATGTTTGTCATTGTTAACGAACGATTTGGCATATTAATTATACACATTATTCAAATATAAATTTTAATTATCTTATCCTGTTTGAGGCTCTTGTATAAGACAGACATTCTATTTCATCAGAATCGGCAAAAGCTAAATGTTATTTTATATATCGCTAAAATTATGAATTATAAACAACCTTTATAAATAACTTAAATGCTTAACGCTAAATATATTTAATTGAACGAGAATTTTTTTATAGCTTCTTGTAGTTGTGTTTCTTCTCCATTGAAATACCAATACTTATATATTCGCGGATATGAAACACTGGTACTTTTCTTTTATTTTATTATTATTTTTAAATTTTTATTTTATGAGAATTGTTGGTTCTTCTTCTTTTTCATCCTCCTTAGTGCCCCGATCCAGGACTGTGAATCCTTCCAATCCCGAGCCAGCTCTTTCACTTCCCTTTCTTTTCACCAACCCTGGAGATGTGATCCATCCATAACAATCTAGGTCTTCCTCGAGGACGGTGTCCGGTAGGCCTGGCCTCAAAAAAAATTGGATCCTGGTCCTGTACCATTCTGCATAGATGAACAAAACATCCCAACTGCCTCTTTTCGACTGTGTTTCCCTCAAAGGTGACACGAATTTTTGATTAAATAATATAAAAGAAAAAAAAGTTCATAAGCGAAACCCGCTATTTGCTTGGCTTACTTTCATCAAAACGTAAATATAAGTCGGTCACTTAATACAATAATAATTTATTCACATAATGGAGATGTAATCGTACTTAACAAAAACTGGTTCATTATCAGTTTAAATGAATTTTTTTTGAAAAAGTAGCATTTTTAAACATATTATGTTATAAATAAATGTTTTCCTAGTTGTTTTACTACATTCCTGGCCATAGGAGAAAAGGAAATTAAAGTTTTGTAATATGTTATAATAGTTATTTTTATTAAAAACAATGATACTCTGGGGTGACAATCACACATTTTTTTTTCATCAACTAGAGCTGAATATCAATTTCAAGAACAAAACCTTTTTTGAAAATCTAATGTAGACTTAAACTTATATATAGACTTAACTAATATAGACTTAAACTTATTTAACAAGGAAGTTTTTTTAAAAGTGGGGTGTCTTTAATCCAATGGAAAATTGATGAAAATAAATGAAATACAGAAATTGGCATAGGTTAAAAAGTCCAAAAGTTGATTACTTAATACGACTTCTTTATTTTCCATAAAGAATTTGATTGCTCTTTATCTTCTCATGAATAAAGAAACGGTCCTATTTGTTAATTATTAATTAATAAACATTTATAGAAAAAAAAGTAATATTAATAAATTATAGTTTATTGATCCTATCATTTCTTAATCGAAACTTTCCGTATAGTCGTATAATGCCGTATAAACGTAAAAAAACTTTATAGTCATCATAATCAAACTTTGATGAATTTCATTTTTTATAATGGAAAATTGTGCACTTAGTATAGCTATGTATGAATTTGTAAAGAAGAATAAGTTCGAAATTCACAAAAAAATATTTGAAAGTTAACCTATGTCTCTTTCACAAGAAATTAGACGGGGTGCGGTAAAAAAAATAAATACTATATATTTTCAGGTTTATTTATTGCCAGCCAATTTTACATCAATTTTCAAAATTTTGTCAACTTAATGACTACACATCTAATTACGACGTTTCGGCTCGTTGAATTGAGAAATATTGGAAATACTATATTTTATAATATATTATCTATTATTATTATATACTAATATAAAATTTTATTTTATTATGTACTATTGTAAAAATTTAAAATAATATAAAAAGATTATAAAATATAGTTTTTTTTTTTTTTTTTTTTTTTTTTTTTTACCTCACTCCCAAATAATTTCTTGTGAGATTTAATCCATGGTCAACCATTTCTATATCGTTAACCTATATCATAAATGCATTTAGTGACTATTTGCATTAAACTGACGATAAAAATAAATCCTATTAAAAATATTATAGAATATTTTGTCTATGAAAAAATTGCGCAAGGTTACACAAGGGCTATTGACTAGGGGTGCCTTATAGATGTGGAAAATTAAAAGGATGAGGGATCAGGTAATGCGGATGGATTGATGAGCTATGACAGGTCAGCCAACTGAGAACTATTCAGGGGGGCCAACTGCCTCTATCCTCTAACTAAATTAACTATCACGGTCGAGTGGCTAGGGCCCTGGAGGCGGCTTACGCTGGAATCAGTTTCCTCCCTGGTGCATTGTACCCACTCCCTCTGGTGGGAGGGAGGGAAAGAGGAGGGAGGGGGAGAAAAAAAGGGAAATTGTTTGTGCGCAGTTGGTGCGCATGGTCGCGGTGTCGGCGTTCGCCCCGATTAGGGGATGAATCAGAGGAATGTTCAATAGAGTTCACGGTGAAATATCTGTCGGGGTGTTGAGAGTTTTCTCCTTGTATTCCAATCACTCTCTGTCGGATCAATTGTTTGTTGATTTTTTTTCTACAAAGTTTTCAAAATTACTTTATAAAAAATTAAAGCAAATATCAGACCTGGAAAAAAAGTATTTTAATTATTATTTTAAAATACAATATTTAATATATATACAATAAATAAAAATAAAATAAGTAAAGTAAAATAATAAAGAGTTTTTTCAAGGAGATAATTACCGTTTTCACATAATCCATTTATTCATATGTAATTTTTTTTTTTTTTATCTCAAACTTCTTTATTGAGATATATTACAATCTGTCACATTCAAGGACAATAGTATTAGTGATATAGAGTAGCTCATTCGTACTATGCACAATAAATAAAAATAATAAACAGCAATATAATAATACTAAAGTAAATATAAACTAAAAGATACTAAACTAAACAAAAATAAACTAATCTAACAAAATAAATACTTAAATACACACATGCTTTTATGCAATATTTACAATATTCAGTCACTCAAGATCTCCGAGCCAAGCCTTTTCCCACACTCGTGGAGGGAAAGGCAAGACTCTAGGAGATCCCAGCGTCTTTCACTCAGCCGCATCAATGGTGTTACCAGTGGAGGCTGAGCAGAGACACTATAACCAGACATACATGGCTTGAGTGGAGAATATGGCCATTGCCAGAACCACTAGCGGATCTAGGATTTAATTTTTGGGGGGGGGGCTTCAGCCCGAAAGATTTTTTTTCATATAAGTATAAAAAATGATTAATTAAAAAAAAAGAAAGAAATTAACTACCTATAGGAAATTATGTTTAAGTGGTTCTTGAAGTCTTATTAAATGTAATTAAACGAACAAGAATACTTTAAGAGATAGTTTTTAGTATTTTTTTCTGTAAAACATGGTTATATTATACCATTTTTTTTTGGGGGGGGGGCTTCAGCCCGAATGCCCTCCCCGTAGATCCGCCTGTGGCCAGAACTTCAATATATTCTTACAACAAGTCTCTGGGCCACTGCCGCTTCAACCTTCGAGGAGGATTGTAGGGATGAGTAGTGCTAGAGAGGGATTGTGCAATTGGATTTGGATGATATGTAAGGTTTTGGTGGAATCTGGGAAATTTTTGAGGGATAAGGTCTAGAACAAATGGGATATTAAGGTAATGGTGTAGGGTTTGGTTGGTTACATAGAACGGAACATCAACTATTGTTCGAAGGACTTTGGACTGAAAGGATTGAATGCGTTTGATGTTAGAAAATTTTGCTGTCCCCCACAGTTCCAGTAGGTCCAAATAGGTTTCAGTATTGTCTTGTAGATCAGTAGTTTGTTGTCAATTGAAAGTTGAGATTTTCTGTTCAGTAGTCTATATAGCTGGCCATATCGTCGGTTGAGTTCTTGTCTTTTGAGTCTTGTATGTCGGTTCCATGTCAGTCTTCGGTCCATATGTAATTACACAACGTTTCGATTCCCATTCTTATTATAAAGTTATCTGAAAGTCCTTATGGGTGATAAATATTTAGGACGCAGTTATTATAAAATTTTTATTGGTGCCGACGATTCAACCCAAACATGTGGGTCATCATCAGCTCTGAAAATTTTTAATACAATCAGAGATATAATATTGTACGACAGATAATGGTTAATAATTATAAAAAAATAGTGATTGATGATAAATGAAATAGACAAATGAAATATGTAAAAAGTTTTACAAACTAAAAATAATGTATATGATCAATTTATAAAAAATGTAATATTATCTCTTACTTACCGTGTTTCGAGCACTGAGGGTATTCATTATGTACTAATACTTTGTATAACTTTTTACATATTTCATTTATTATAAATCACTATTTTTTTATATTATTAACCATTATCTATCGTATAATATTATATCTCTGATTGTATAAAAACAAATTCCTGCCCAGATGATGACCCACATGTTTGGATTGCAACGTCGGTACTAATAAAAATTTTATAATGACAGCTTCCTGAATATTTTTCATCCATGATATGTAGAACAGTTGACTAACTTCCTTCTAAAAGTCCTTACATTTTCATTCCTTATTCAATTGCCTATTACTAATGTAATACTTTTCTATTTGTACAACCTTTTTTTTTCTGTCTTTCCTTCCTCGCTTTTTCGGGTATAAGGGAGAGGGCGGGGGATTAATGCCAGAGCTAAAATCCCCCGACACTGGGATTCAAATTCGTAATCTTTGTTTTATCAGGTTGCCGCTATAAACACGCATTAGCTCGCTCGGCCACCCCGCCCCACAGTGGGACGAGTAAGGGAAAACTTGCAACGTCGGCTAAATCTTTTTTTTTAGAACTCCTAAAAATTAGTTTTAATAATTAAAAAACTATTTTTATTGAATAGTTCAAATGAAAAAAATAAATACATAAAATATATTTAGCCGATGTCGGGAGTTTTCCCTTACGCATCCCACTGTGAGCCCCCTTGATATTAATATTGATAACTACATACCAAGCATCTTCTACACCAAATAAATATATCTCGGGTGAGTACAATAATGGATAAGTTTAAGTTCAGAGATATCTATGTTAACAATTAAGCTAGCGATATATTTTCCAGTAGGACAATCTAATCACTTATTAAGCCTATCTTACACGGTCAATATTATCGAATCAATAATATTGAAGCAATATTCTTGCACGTTGTATACACAGCACAAATGTCAATATAATTGTTACAACATATCCCTCAGACGGTCAATATATTCGATATTGACTTAATAATATTGACCGTGTAGGTGGGCTTTTAAGTAAATTGTTACTTGAACAGTTTTGGTGAGTTGAGAAGGTTCGCCAATCGTTGAATAGACTTTCTTGATATTATATTGTTATTAAGCAATTAAATGGAAAGGACTGCCTGGTATATTAATTAATTGAAAAAAATAACATTGTTTTAATGACATAAATGAACGGATTATGTAAAAAGAGTAATTTCCTTCTTGAAGAATACAGTGTATTTTAATTTCAAAGTATTTCAAATACAAAATACCAAAAGTATTGTGTATTTTTATTACAAAAAACAAAATATTTACGTTTCATGAAGTGGCACTTTATTACTAATTCCTAATAGGAAATAGGTTTATTTTTGCTTGGAAAGGAGTTATGAAATTAGTGTATATAATAAAACAAATATTTAATCGGGAACAAATTATTTTATTTAATAAATATTAATTCAGAACAATTTATGATAAAAGTTACGGTACATCAAATTATTTAATTATCAATATACTACAAAACATGCTCTTCCACCCTTTCTTATGATTAGTTACCCTGAATTACTGTATAATTTTGATAATGCCATTTAATTTTATATTCAAAGATAACATTACAACTATTTAATACAATCGATCTTAAAAATTTCTAACCGCGATGTTCGCGAAAGAATATCATTCAAAATACAAAATATTTTTTTTTGTATTTCAGTATCTTGGAAGTAAAATATTTTTTGTTTTTGTATGCTAAAAATAAAATAAAACTATAAACAATCTATTTTATATTTTATTTCTTAAAATGCAAAATACAAAACAAATATTTTATTTTATATTTTAAAATATTTCATTTAAAATACTACCCAGACCTGATAAAAGCTATGGTTAAAAGTTAAAATATTATAGTGAAAAGTGAAAAGTGAAAACTTAAAACATGATAGTTTTAAAACTTGATTTTTCATCAGTCAAAAATAAACCGATCTATTATTTATTTGTTTAAGAATGTTTGTTTTATTTTATTCATATTTTGTTGTTTATATACGAGATACTTTATTTTTTTCGAAGAGGTTAAAGATTTCTTGACATATTTTTTTGTACTTAATTTTTGATTGTTTGATGATATTATAAAGAATTGGCTGAAAAAATGTTATAATATAAATTAAAATTTCTATATAAAATATTTATTTGAATTATTTAATGATTCAGGGTGATAATGGATTAATAATTGACTCGTAAATATATTGAAGAAAAGTTTTCAAAACGTATTTATAGTATAATTTATTTAATTTTACTCTGTTACTTTTCGACTGAACGTTACAACCAACTTCTCTTTAATTCAGGGCGAAATAGATTTTATAAATGTATGCTTGTATTAATTATAATATCGCTATATCCTGTGTAATTATAATCGTCCAATCATATTGATTTGTATGCTGTGCCCTGTATGATGTATTTTGGCAGGATTAATTACTCAATTATTTCTTATATTTAATCAGTAATCGATTAGGGACATAACAAAATGGCCTCATAACACTCAGAATTTTAATCTCAACAATAAAACATCATTTTACAAGGTGTTTTCGTTTTATGTATATTATGACGTTTCGGCTGTCTTGGCCATTTTGAATTAATTTAATATAAAACAAAGTTTTTAAAAACAGTATGTTATACTATTCTGGTATCCTTGTCAGTACTTGTTGTGTGTTAATATTATGGTTGAAAATTCTTATATAAATTTGAAGAGGATTTGGTTGGTTTGTTCAGTCACAAGTAGCAAAGTAAAAACAAATGAATTATATTTATTTTTATTTTTGCCGACGTTTAGGTCCAAAGTTCAGGCCTTCATCAGGGCTAAGAATAGACAAAATAACAATAGAAATAAGAAACTAGTAACGGTAAAAAATAATAATATTTGGTTAATCTGTATGACGCCCTCCAGATGCTAAGAATTTTACCGGCTTGGAATAAAACGTACGGGAGAAAAAATGTATATAAATAGCATGTTAAAATAATGGTAGCTTTTACACTAGGAACTTCGTTGAACGTTTTTTACCGTGTGCATTGCTGGTTTAGCATAGAACGAGCCTTTATTTATTTACATTAATTTATTGTTGTTACATGTTAGTGTACCAAGTTTCTAAAGAAATTGAATCATTGTCGTTCAGTTATTTATTTTTATTGTTGAATGTTTAAATTTTAAATAATTACGTACATAAAATTTTCAAATGATATAATCAAAAATATCCTTAATATAGGTGACAATCTTCTGATTTGTTAAATTGAAAATTAATAAAGTTTTTAATTTTTTCTCATATTCATATCATTGATATTTCAACATATTTCTTATCTTATGAAAGTAATGTTACCTTAAATTTTATTTAATTAAACTAGTACTTATTAATTTCGTAACTTAGAATCTACTTAAAAATGGGATTTTTTTTTTCATTTTTATTTGCCTCATTTTTCATTTTTAAGGCCATTGGTGGTATGTTTTTATAGAAGAAGAAGGAAGAAGATGAAAAATAAATTTTATTCTGGGATTAAGTCCCCTTATTCTAACTACAATGTACAATTTAATGACAATTGTCTGGCATTAGAAATAATTAGGAATAAATTAAATTAAAAGGTTATCTAGATCTAAAATTTAAATAATGAAAACGCACTGATAGATATATCAAATTATAGATAAATCCTGATGTGCGAGTTTACATATTTGTACACATTAATAATGTGGATGACATATAATTATCTGAAAGATAACATTAAATGAGACTGACAGGTCTAAAAAATGTGAACATTATTTTACACATATTCGGAACATTGATTGCTGTGGAGATGGATAGATAAATTATGTTTAAATGAGGATTTGCGTTTGGAAATTGGTAGGGAATTCCAAAACAAGGTAGCACGTATGGCAAAGGATTTTTTAAAGGATACAGTTCTATTAGAAGGAATAAAAAGGTCTGAGGACTGGGATCTCGTGTTGTACGAATGGGAAGAGGAACAAGGAATTATTTTATTATTATATGGAATTATAACAACAAATTATATTCTGTTGTAATATTTGATTTTGATTAAGTATTATTATTAAGAACAGAGTGACGGAAGCCTCTCCATTGTCTCGTAATATCTCTCTCAATGTTGAGGAAAACTTCATTCTTTGACTAATTTTTAACTTAAATTAATTAATTTTTAATATGACTAAAAATAGGATTTAAAATTTAATTTTAGTTGCTGGGATATTTATCTAGATTTAATAACCTACCATCAAACGTTCTTTAAATTACTGGAATTGAATTTTTCTCTTTTAAGATTAAAAAAAAAAAGAAACATTTTTTCCTGGAGAAAATCATTACTGATATAAGGAAAATTAAATTGAAGAATAGTATAAATGACTACAAGTTTAAACTTTTAGATGAATTGGGTTTCGGATTTTTAACAAATTAGTTTCTAGGAATGGACTTGAATCGAAAGTTGTCCGACTGATTTACTTTATGCCCTTTAGAAGTTATTTAGGAAACATAAAATTAAAAATAAATTGTAAAATAAAACATTTATATTTTTATCTCTTTTGTTTGTATTACATACTTTTTAGATCTTTTGTCGCCTTAACTAATCTTTTCCTTCTCTACCTATCTTGGGCTATTTCTTTCCAGTTACCTGCATGCAGCTCTGTTACAATTTCATTTATTTTATATAAGTTTTTTTGGGCTTCCATGAAGTCTCTTGCCTACCTTTGAGCCTTCCTAATGGATTGCACAATCCATCTTAACCTCCTTGCCTTCATATCATGAGATATACGACTTCTCTTCTCCTTGCGTTAGTACTCTGATCTATCTGCTCCGGTTATCGTAAGGGGGATTTTTCTCCCGAATCTTTCAACACTTTTTTCAAGAGTGCTGGTTAGTACCCAGGTCGTGGGAAATTGTTTTTATTGTTTTGAGATTCTTAGTTCATTTTTGCAGTTTGGCCACTCAATCCTGAAACAGCCTGTATATCTTTAAAGTATCCAACACATAGTCATGAGCGAAAGAGATGATTTATGATATTTTGAACATTTATGGTAAAACACTTTTCTTTTTTCTTATACCTATCCAATGTTATCATTGATAATAAATTGTAATTAAAGCTTATTAATTGTAAAGGTTTTCCCTCAAGATTGATCTCTTATGAAAAAATACCCTGTAAATCCTGACCAAAACACTATAACATATCTGTTATTTCTCTAGTTCTATTCATATTGCGATCCATGTTTAAACCTTATGAATGCAGGCAATGTCTGATGCTCTTAACAGACATTTCTTGACCCTTCCAATGATATAACACTACGAGTAAGATCATTTCTGAAGGAGATAAAAATACTTTAATATAAGTCATGGATTAAAAGAAATGTTTTGTTTATAGACAGAATGATAATTAGTATGTGTACTTAATGACTTTTTTTTTGTCACAATCGAATGGTAACTCGTGGAGTTTCCTAGTTTTCTAGGAATCTAGTACTATCTGTACTATATTAGTCGGTTTGGGAGATTTTATTTAGTGAACGATGAAAAGTCAATGACTTTATCCTCATATTTGATCTTAATTATTTTGTAAATATATATATGTTTGTCTGTGTGTGTGTGTGTGTGTGTGTGTGTGTGTGTATGTAGTCTCATCACGTGAGATAATGCTGCATCGCCAACTTATCTCACACAAATCTTGGACACGTTGAATAATGACAGATTTCCTGTTTCCGTTCACAGAGTGGCCTAGGATTGTACAAAGGGCGCATGTGTTCTAAGCCTCGGGGGTGAAAGAACTGGCGGAAAAAGCCATCGATAAATTATTATCGACCCGGAAGGGGACGGCAGGGGGTGGGAATTATGACGGCCCCCCTGAGGATTACCACCCCATTGTGGGGACAGCCAACATGGCGCCCGCTTCCACCCTAATTAATTTTTCTTACCCCTCACAGCGAAGGGCGACATTTTGGAGAGGTAGGTAAGCAAAATGGAGGGATGTCAATGGGACAATCCCTGGCAGTGCTCCCTACGGAATAGCTAATGCACATATGCGGGCGTTCTGTCGTCCTATTTTTTTTTTTCTCTTTTTAATCCAGTGCAGTCTGTTGATGCGCAGATGTCGTGTCTCTTGAAGCATTTTGATGGTAGGCCAGTCTCGAACATGTTTATGTAGCTAGGAAAAAATGAAAAAAAAATGACAAAGAATTCCAACACGTATTTTCCTGTTCGTATAGAGTTGGAAAACTGGCTACTCAAGGAGTGCGTTTTACACAGGAAAATAATAATAAAAATCTCATATGTTCGTGTCCAATTTTCATTTGTTTAAATTTTATTAGCTGGTTTTTACGTGGATTAAAATTTCATACATGTATTAGCATTTCGGTTATCGAAGTATTGATTTAATAATATTACCATTGATTTCTAAACATTTTCAGCTTTGTCTTTGAAGGACGACATTTGCCCACTTGATTGTTTCATATCGTCCTTACACCTTCAGAATTTTTAATAAGTTGAATCAGTGTATCCCGAGTGTCTACATTTACTTTGTATACGTCATCTTTGAACCAGCCCCATAAACAATGATCCAGTACTTTTAAGTTTGGAGATCTTGGAACTGATTGGATCTCTAGCTCCAAATTGAAAAAAAAAATTTCCGAACAAGCTAAGATCTTATTATTCAGTTCCAGATTGGCTTGTTGGGGTTTAAATGGACATTTTATCCATGAGTATTATGATTAAGAGTAGGAAAAGTAGGCTAATTGTATTTATTATACAATGAACACTAGCGGATCCAGGATTTAATTTTGGGAGGTCTCAGCTCGAAACTTTTTTTTTTCATAAAAATAATTATAATTACTTTGGAAAAACAGAAAGAAACTAACTACCTATATGAAATGGTGTTTAAGTGATTCCTTAAGTCCTTTTAAATGTAATAACACGAACAATAATACTTTAAGAGGTATTTAAAAAAAAAATCCATAAAACATGGTTATATTTTACCATTTTGAGGGGGCTTGAGCCCGAAAGCCCCTCTCCCCGTAGATCCGCCCGTGACAATATACACCAGTGTTGCCAAAATGCGAGACCATGAAGAGTCTTAGTCTTGCGTACCCAGTCTTGGGCTTGGTCTTGGTCTTGCGCAGGAGTCTTGCAGTTACCTATTAGTTTATTCCTATAGAGATATTACTGTAATTTTTTAGATAGAAGAAACCTAACTAAGCCCGAATGAAAAATTAGAAAAGTTAAATGCAAAAGCACATGTATATATTGGATCTCTGGCAATGGCCAGATTCTCTACTCAAGTCATGACTGTCTGTGGTTGTACTCAGCCTCCGCTGGCTTTTAATACCAGTGAAGTGGTTTAGGGAGAAGCTCAGGGATCTCTTGAAGCCTCGCTTTCCCCTCCACAAGTGGGAGGACAAGTCTGGTACGGAGTTCCTATGGCCGATTGTAAACAGTGTAAATAGGTATGCCTGCGTCTAAGATGTTTATTTTTATTACTTTTTTTTAAAGAACATTTGAATTCTATTTATTTATTTATTTTAATTTTATTATTTATATTTTCTTCCCTCATTGTGATATTTTATTTTGTTCTTATTTCGCTGTATATTATTTTGAAATTACCTCATTTATTTTTTGATTTTGTAAATATGGTGTGAATGTGCCCTCTGAACTCTAATATAAGTGTCCTTTATTGAGCCAGATTGTAATATTTATCAATAAACAAGTAACCTAAAAAAAAAAAAAAAAAAATGCAAAAGTATATTGGTTAAACCAATTCTTTATATATATATATTAACTAAAATTGTCAAGTATTAGTAACAATTTTGTTTTGATTTTTATTCAAAAAATCGATTTTTCTTACCAACCTTGGTCTTGGTCTTGCAACAGTTAGGCAGTCTTGGTCATGGTCTTAAAAAGAGCATTTTGGACCAGACGGATTTTGGACAACAATAATGAACACCCATAACCAATCATATTGTTTTAAACTAAATAATTGTAAATTCTTAGTTAAATAGACCATAATAATTATTTAAATAAAACAATCGAGAAATAACATCGGTATTCGATGGTAAAATTTTTAAGATCGATATAAAAATATCCACATTTCGATATGTTTTCAACATCCCTACCTGTATTTAATTAGTTACAAAAAAAATTATTCAGCTCGTAACCAATTTTTATTTTAGTCGAATTTTACTTCACAATACAACGAGAATGTGGTCATTCAAAAGTTTTGTATTATAATGGCTGTGTTTTCAATTTACAACTGAGGATAAATTGATTCCTTCAAAGTGAAAATTTGGACAAAAATATGGTTTTATGTCTACCTTAGTCAACCTCATTCGGTAATTGAATAGAACCTATTCTACCTCAAGATGAAACCATAAGAACATCTAGTATTAGGGCGAATAACTATTAATATAACGTTATTTGATAAGAGGAGTTGCTGGTTGGAACCACTTCGGGATTCACTATAAACTAAGGTGCTTGTTATGCGGTAACTTCCTAGCTCTCTTGTACATACCACCACAAATTTATAATTGGACCTTCCCAGAACGGAATGTTTGTATAGGTTCCGAGAATGAGTAATCCTATTTGCATATCAGAATCAATACCACCTGAAACCATTCTGATGAGCCTAGTAATTAATACTTTCTATTGTTGTGATGGGCGCAACTCGTAGGCGTACCCTATACTCTATCCAAATAAAATAGGGGTCACTCAGAAATGTTTTTTTTTTTTTTTCATTTTTTGAGGTATGTTGCACAGGAATCCGAAGGCAGAAAATCTTTATCAGGCACCATTTAATGTCAACTTTGCGTAGTGAATAAAAAAAAGGAGGCGTTTTTCGACATTTTGAGCATATTTTATCATAAAATCTTCAACGCGAAAAATGAAAAAAAATAATAGTTTGATTTTAAATCTATTAAAATGTATTACAACATGAAAAAATTTCGAGAACTCAAGTGTTAGGCTTCGAGAATTTTTTTGGTCACATATCCGCGCTCTATTTACGGACCTGGAATTAAAAGAAAAATTAAATGAAACTGAAAAAAAATTGTAGGCAACAAAAAAACTACAAATTACAAAGAAATCGTTAAAGGATTGCTTTTATCAAGGGTTACATCTAACGAAAAATAATTGTTTGCACTCTCATTTGGATTTTTCACTTTCAACTTAGAGCATTTTTTTTATTTATTTAGAAATATAATAATCTGTCACGTGGACAATAATTATAGTGATATATGAACACATTCACACCATATATACAGAAAATATAAAATTAACCATAGTAAAATAATAATCAAAAACTATTTACAATAAAAAAATAAAATAACCTGAAGATACCCCCCAAGCCCAAGCTTCTCCCTCCAACTATAGAAGGAGAAGTAGGACTCCAAGAGATCCCTGCGCTACTCTTTCAACTGCGCCACTGGTGGAGCAGTTTTAAATGAACACGGAAAACGGCTTCCTTAAGATATAAACCAAATGGAGAAGATAGTATAGCTGTAAATGCAATGGAAATATGCGTGTGCTGACTATTGGACACTACAACAAGAGAATGCTGATAACCAGTATAAAAAAAAAACATTCACACTGACATAAACTTATATTCTGTTTAGGATTAAATATTTTATATATTATTATTTTTGTTCACAAGAGAATAAATAAAATAATAAAAAACATGCTATTTCAATTGTTTTTTTTTTCAAAAACAACCTTCATTTTCTCAAAAATGGTGAATTTTTTGGGTTTCAGATTCGAACTTAGCAAACATGAAAATATAAAAATCTCTCAAGGGAGAGAAAAATGTTTTTTTCTTTTTTTTTTGCAGAACAGTGTTATTGTAAAGAAGTATATATATATATACTTTCTATTTCCTCCAGCAAATGTCTTTAGGTACATATATTACTCTATCTAATCTACGGTTATTACCTTTTAGTTGAACGTCTTCAACTTTTCGACTAATGTGCATGCTTTTCTCAGTTCTTCATTTAGGACCATTTGTGTTCTGAGAGTAAAAGAGATGTTCTACATTTATTGTCTTGTCAGTTACAATACTCCAACAAAGTATCACAGAGCAAGGAGAAAGATGAGCTTTATTTAACCATTTGATTAGTGTCCGATGATCAACGTTAAAATAATCCTAGGGGATTCTAATTCAATAATTGTTATGGAGAATATCTCTGAGCCAACTATTTGCAAACACAGACTCCAAAATATGCTACTTTCAAGAATTTGGTAACAGGAAATAGTTGAAAGCGATCACCACTTGGTGAAAAATAGGGACAAGTATATTCAATACATGACAAAAGAAATCCAAGACTCTCAAGAACCTGATAACTTCAAAACTTGACAAGATTATAAAGGAAACTAAAATTAAAGTATCAAGTACAGAACAGAGTTCTTGAGATAATTGTGTTGATGCAATTAAGATTAATTCACTCCAGGATTAAAACACTCGTCAATGCAACCGAGAGGACGCATTAATTAATTAATTAATTAACACGTACCGTAGCTTAATTAAGAATATATGTATGCAAAGCAATAGAAAAATGTCAGCAATAAGACCAAGAAAAAAGAGATATTGCTAACATATATAACACAGGCCAAAGAAAAGAGTTTGGGGAATTAAACAACTCCAGGAAATTGAGCAATCTAAAGCAGCTTCAACAAAATAACGATTTCTACAGAAGGATAAAACATCCTTTAAGCTGAGAGACAAAACTTGCAAAAGTGAATGTATAATGTATCAGGCAGATGGATGTGACATCAAAAACTGAACCAAGGAGCGATTTATAAGCATCTCCTCTTATCTCTGTTGATGACATAATTTACACTTCGGAATCTAAAGAAGTCACAGAATCTATGGAAAAAAAACGTATAATTATAAAGCTTCAGGAAGAAATAGCATACTTGAAGAACTTATAAAAAACATTGAATAATCCTTTTTTAATAAATGGTACGAACAAATCCTTTCCCAATGAATTGAAGAGAGAATTTAAATACAATGGATGAAAGAAGTTACCTACCCTCCACATTAGAAGAGGATTGCATGAACCATAGTGGGAATTTCAAGAGCTTTCCAATATACTCTTCTCCAAACTTTTTCCATTTGCTGACAGAACAATTGGACAATATCAAATTGGTTTTCGGAAAGGTAAATTAAGCTTTGAGCAGATATTCAGGTTCAGGATGATTCTAGGAATCAGAGACATTCTATTCCGACAAAGAGTTTTCCGCAATCAGTGAATGGTTAGAGGGAAATTCATCGGCTATTCAGACCACAAAATTACTGCGAATTGTTTTTATTCAACCTTTGATTACGAAGACGAAGCAAAAAAAGCTTAACATAACTGTTATTTTTGACAAACAATAAAACGAATAAGCAAGGCACGTATGAAATATGATCTCGGGGTTTCAACCTTCGAGGAGCGTTGTAGGTACAGGTAGAGAGAGCTAGTGTTATGCTGGAGGATTTAGATGATGATTAAGGTTCTGATAAAATTTGGAATAAATATGCATAGAATCAGGTCAAAAAGAAAAGGAATATGATCCTTTGCAGATTTATTATTATTTTTCTATTTTTTATAATTTTTTCTTTTTATTCGATTTTTTTTTTATTTATCTTTTTGTTCATCTTTTTTCATTTGTTTATTTCATTTTATTTCAAGTTCATCTGTTTATTATTAATCTCAATTCATTTATTGATTTTACTGCTAATTTTTTAAAAGTTTATTTATTTATCTATTCTATCTTATTATCTATAAATGTATATTATTATCCTTATTTATTTATCTTATTCTATCAATCCATTTCTTTCTTTCTTTATTTTTTTTAATTTGTTTGTACCAACCATCCAAACAATAGTAAGTAGGTGTTATTTAGTTGATCGGGCGCTTATGACCTGGATGTTTTGCGCCTAGACATTGAAACAAACAAACAAACAAGAAACGGAATATTAAGATCATAATGTGGGGCAAGGGCATCCTTACGTTTTGGCCCGCGGGCAACACTGAGAACTCCATTAAGTACCGCAGGCGGCATTGAGGCCTACATTAAATCTCTCGATCCATGACTTGTGAAAAAAATTCTTATTCTATAAATGACATTTCAGTAGCGAGTTTTCTAAGAGACTCATGATTCAGGACTCACAAACTCAATATCAAACGTACTAAAAGATGGCGTAAAGTTAGTATTACATTTCTTAAAATTAAATAATTTGTTAAACAGAATTTAAAAGTTGAAATTTAAATCTAGTTCAGAGATAAACAAAATTAAACACTGGCGTTGATGACCTCGAAGTATTACGAATTGCTAACGTTTTACGCCCCAACTAACGACAACAACAACAATAACAACTCATGTAATAGATGTTACTCATATAATGACCTCGTGTTTGAGTGAATCATTAAATTAGGATAGGAAGTGCGGGGGGGGGGGGAGGGAGGTGGTTTAGAGGCCCCTGGCGTAGAATATTGTTGGTTACATAGAATATACCACTGACTATTGTTCGAAGGACTTTAGACTGCAAGGATTATTGGATGCGTGTGGTGTTCGGAAATGTAGTTGTACCCCACAGTTCGAACATACATGTCCACGTAGACTTCCGATTAGTATTTTTTTTTTTTGCAACTGAAATGTGGAATTGTTTGTTTAGCAGTCTTTAAAATTGGCCAAATTAATACTTAATATCATGTGTCTAAATTATTATTCGATTATATTCAATTACAATATTTTCTGATATATCTTGGTCACTTTTTATTTTTATTCTACCATTTATATATTTACATTTTCTACACTTCTTAGGAGATCTATTTTATTGTATCCAAAGAATAGAGAGGTTAAATATTGACTATTTTTCGTGTTAGGCTTACAAGCGAACTTGTTGCGAACTTGGCTTAAATAACAAAATTTTATTTCACCAACTTAGACCATTAATTCATATTTACATTTTTTTTGGGATGGGTTCATTAATAAAATATATATTTATCAGGAATCTAGTATTTTATTACAATTTTTTTTTTTAGCAACAACATTAAAAACTACATATTACACGTTATCCAAACTATACACGTTATAATAATAATGATAAAGGAGTTTTCAAAATATTCTATAGAAATTAAAATAGAACTATCTGAGGTGATTGGGGTTGATTCAACCCCTCTTCGGGTAAACAAAATACCTTTTTGAACGTGTTGAGAAATAAATAATAATTAATGAAAATAACAGATAGTCCACAACAGCCCTCCTCCCTAAGGAAAGAAGCAACAATGTACTTTAAAAATGTAGAAACATGATGAACACAAATGAAAAAAAAAGAACATAACAAATTTGACATGCAACAGAAATTTTCTTGAATAAAAATGGATATATATCCCTTTCCACATAACTCCATTTTTTCAGTAAAAAATTACTATACATAAATATAAAAAAAAACATCCACACTCACATAAATATTGTGTTTAGGATTAAATATTTTATATATTATCATTTTTGTCCACAAGAAAATAATAAAAAACATGCTATTTCAATTGTTTTTTTTTTTTTCTAAAACAACCTTCATTTTCTCAAAAATGGTGAATTTTTTGGGTTTCAGAAAATGTAGAAACGTGATGAACACAAATGAAAATAAAATAACATAACAAATTTGACATGCAACAGAAATTTTCTTGAATAAAAATGGATATATATCCCTTTCCACACAACTCCATTTTTTTAGTAAAAAAATTACTATATATAAATATTTAAAAAAAACATCCACACTGACCCTAAATATTATGTTTAGGATTAAATATTTTATATATTATTATTTTTGTTCACAAGAAAATAATAAAAAACATGCTATTTCAATTGTTTTTTTTTTCAAAAACAAAAAAATTAAACATCACATGTTACCCAAACAACACATTCAATAATAATAATTACTCGTAGGCCCGTACAAAAATTCGCACAGCATATTGTTATCAATTGATAAATTAATAACAAAATAAAATAATGCAAGGTATCAAAAGCTAAAGAAATCAATTGTTACTTTATCGATAAATATAATCGACAAAGGAAACAAAAATTAATTTATACCTTCATTAATGTTTGGAACCAACATGTTTATAAATTTCAATAAGCTGTATCTTAGTTAAAAATTGTCCGATTTAGATGATTTTTTTCCTTTTGTAGGGAATTTAGTAATCTTTTATGTAATCATGGGCATAGGGTGCCCTATAGACTCAGAATGGAAAACGAAACGGTAATCAAGGGATAATCAATTAAGGGCATATTCAAGGAAAAAGTGTGTAATTTTGTATATACAAATAATGTTTGTTTTCTTACATAACTTGTTTGCCTGAATTTGCGGGGTGATTGGACTATTTTGCCCTCCTGAAGGAGAAGGAAGCCTTCGAAATTGGTGGATCAATCTTGAGATTTGGTGAAGAATGATGATATGGCTTGCAGATCAAAAACACCATCGATAAATAATATAAACTCCTCCTCTCTCGATCATAGAGGGCTCAAGTCGACGAAATGAGACATGTATTCAATGACGGTACTACAATTAACGTAAGGTTGTGTGAATGCGAACCCTATGCCTTGCCTTATCTCGAAAAGAATACGTTTTTGGGCTTAAAAACGCAGGATCCGATAGTTCCGCAGGAACTATCCGGTTCTTGCTATACGCATCAAAATCTTCAAGGTCCAATTTGACCCGTTTCGATCTACAGACTTACCACCGTTCCGACTTTATTTAGAAAGAAAAATAAAAGTGGAGAATAACATTCGCTAACCCCCCGTGAAATTGTGAATCCAACGGTACCCCATTCATGGTATTTGAGCATGACAGCTTATATTTATTACAAAACCGATTTCGAGCCTTACTGTAATAATATATGTGGGGATAATTGATAAAAATAGCAGATCGTTCACAACGGGTATTAATATCAAATTTTCAAATTACTTGAGAATAAATTTTTAAAATATTTTTCTACGATTTATACAATTTTTAATTCAGAAGAAACTGCTTGGCCACCAAGTCAATAATTACTAAAAAGGAACAATTGTATATATTCTGTGCCCTATAGGCTCAGAATGGAAAACGAAATGGTACCGCTCTTTTAAATTAAACGTCAAACACAAATGTTTTTGTGAAGTAAGCAAAACGCTTCTCAACGAAAGAAAAATGTATATGATATGAAACAAAACGTATTATGGAGAATCGGTGTTTATTTACAGGGAATTTTATTTTTTTTTTTCTAATATTGTTACATTTTGGAAAAACATTTTTTTTTTTTTTTTAATTTCAATCTGGAGGAATCGCTTTGATAATATGTCAGAAACAGGAACCAATTCTCCTATCCACGAAAAAAATAAAAATATCCTTCGGCATACGTTAGGTTATCGGAAAGAAGGATGAGTAATCGAATTTTTCGTTGAAGTCAATGTTTTTATAAAAAGGCAAAATCATCGATCACTAGGTGAATGACAGCGGAACTTCTCTGATGCATACTTCGCGCACATCCACGACTGCTTTGTTGAGCTTTCTAATTTATGGGGAAAAATAATATAAATTAATAATAGTACGAATTACAAAAGAAAAGATCAGACCAAAATTGAAGTTATTGTCCTTTGAATGAAGTAGTTGAACGTGAATTCCTTAAGAGTTTTTAAATTATGGTACATTCGGATTTTAAAGTAAAGCTGTCCAATTTTATTACGATTTAGTTATTTAATTTAAATTTTCGTGATTTTTGGGAGTCTTTTGTAATAAAACATGGAACGGAATAGCTAAAGCAGAAAGGAAGTACTCGCTTGCTAGTTTTCTTTTATTACTAATTGTAAATTGTATTATTTTAATGTTAGATTATTATTTCACATTTTGTTTTTATGGATGCGACATCAAAACCAAGGAGCGATTGAGAAGCATCTCTTCCTATCTCGATTGATGACATAATTTACACTTCGGAATATAAAGAAGTCACCGAATTTATCGAAAAAAATGTATAATTATAAAGCTTTAGGATGAAATAGCATACTTGAAGAACTTCTAAAAAACATTAAATGATCCTTTTTCAATAGATGGTACGAACAAACCATTTCCCAACGGATGGAAGATAGAATTTCAATACAATGGATGAAGGAAGTTACCTACTCTCTACATTAGTAGAGGATTGCATGAACCATAGCGAGAATTTCAAGAGCTATCCAATATACTCTTCTCCAAACTTTTTCCATTTGCTGACGTTATGTGTTATTATGTGTTTCACCTATTTCATATTCATTTGCGTTGTTTTTAAATATTTTCGATAAGTTATCATTTTTAAATACAATTGCCGAAAACCATTAAATATAATTAAAGCTGTTTGTTTTTTGTTACTGATTGGAACGTGGTAATAATTTGATATTCTTGTCCCTTAAAAATATTTCCTATTATATTTTTATTCATGAATACATTTTTTCACCTTTTTTATCTTATTTATCATAATTATGTTTTAATTATTTTTGTTAATAAAAATAAATAAATAGCTTTATTTAATTTTTAATCCTACCACTAATATATTTTTTTAATTCAAACCGTTTTATAGGCACGTTAGTGTAATTGAATATTTTAGACGTTTTATTAGATATTTTGAGATTTTTTTCTGCATATTTTATATTTTATTTCTGCATATTTGACAATTTTTTATTGCATATTATATGACATATTGTGTGAGTTTTTGCTGCATAAAAATCCGGGCCCTGCTAAGATATTCAACATTAAGAGCTGCGGCATTACATAATGTTGCCGAATCCCTTTTCTCGTGACAGCTCGTACCACCCAGCTACCATCTATATTCAACGCTAATTATCTTTGCAAATATGTATTAGAAAATTTCGAGACATTTTTATTTTTATAACGTATTATTCGTGGAATAATGCATATTTCAAATTGATGTAACCCAGTTGGCATGCTGCAACTATGTATGGAGAATGAACTTGAGTATGGAGAACCACATGAATTCATGGAAGCAAGATTTGCCGAAGACTTTGGCTTAGGTATAGTAGCTATGGTATATGTCCAGTTTGAGACAACGAATGGAAAGACATTGCAGAAGATGAAGATTTTCTAGATACTGGGAAAGATTGAGATCTTGGTTTGGATCAACTGAACGCTGAATGCTTGAAGACACGCTTCACGAATCAGTTCTGTTTTTAACTTTCGAGCACCACGGTTTTCGAATCGTTTTACAGGGTGGCCAATATTCACGAAAGCAGTATTTGGGAAAGATTCTTCATACAAGCGTTCGCATTTTATTATTATCGCATTGTAAAACCAAATATTTTTTTAAAATTATTTCTTAATGATATTTGCAACTGTATTATATAAATACATCTAGTAAATTTGAATGGATATAATTATATGGATATAATGACGTGAAAACAGTTGTTGAGAAACTACCAAATGTTAGCACTCTAATGATATGTCTACATTAGGATATCAAGGACCCACCTTCTTATCAGACGCCTCTTGGGTTATCAGGAATCGAAGAGGAAGCAAGGTTGGACACGAGAGGGTTGGGACGATTCTGAAGTTTATTATGGAAGGATAGGTATCTGGGGATTGGGCCAGATCTGAAACAAAAGAAACATTAAGGTCATAATGGATGGTTTTATTTGTGACAAAGTTGGGAGCATTAAGGATTTTACGAAGGATTTTGGATTGTTAGGATTGGATACGAGAGCAATTCGATGGTTTAGTGGATCCCCATAGCTCAACTCCGTAAGACCAAATAGGCCTTATTATAGTCATGTATATGAGTCTTTTGTATTTAATCGTAAGTTTAGAACGTTTGTCTAGTAAGTACTGAAGTAATCGGAATCGTCGAGCGGTTTCTTGTCGTTTCAGTCTGGTATGAGGATAAACCAAATAATAAATCTACCACATTCTCGCCATTTCGTTTTAATTTTTGTCATTGCCGGTACCCGATTCGAGTTTATCCAAAAGCTTCGCTAAGGATTATTATTATTCTACTTGTAAAAGTTTCTCATATCTTTATCGTTTAGAAACCATTCCAAACTCTGTCACTGATCATTTTTTTTTTTTTTTTTTTTTTTTTTAATGAGCAGTTTTCAGAATTTGAGGTTTTTGTAACAGGAGCTCACTAATTTTTTTATTAAATAATATAATTAAATTTAATTATTAAATTTTATTAATTGATCCGGAGGCTGGGAACTGGGCTGACGAAGGCGGATTTGATTCACGCTCTAGCTGGCATCATCCTCGAGTTTTAATTGAGAGGGCCCCGGTTAGGCTTTGAAGTGGCCCCAGTTGAAATGTATGATAATGATCCTTTTAATTCTGCCAGGGCGGCTGCTTCAGATTTAACGAATGATTACCATCCGCATCTGTTCCCCCGCCCGGCTCCCTGATAGGCCTATCCCAACCAACCCTACGGACCATTCGATATTTTACCTCCCCCGGGATCAATTTTATTCTCCCCCTCCCCTTGGTGGTAGTGGGGGAGGGATTGCCTGGGGGCATGTCTTGGCCTCTGCCATTGTAATAAACAATTTAAATACAAGAATGAAAATAAAATTCCTATCTTTAGGAAATTTTAGAAATACTTGAGATTTTCAGGCGTTCAAATATCACTGTTTTTATTACAGTTTTTCTTGAAAACTAAAAAAATATTTATGACAATGACCGTCTATCTGTGATTTCCTATCGCACCCAATTTATTTTTTTCACAGTGCTTAGAGATGACAACTTCTCCATCAAATTTTAATTTGCTATAATTCTATATCCAGATTTATATGTTTTGGTGAAAAACTAGATCCAATTTCCAGCATTATTCACTTTTCTTTTTTTTTTAATTTTTAATAATAATTAAATTACTACAATTAACTTCAGAGCCAGAATGGATTATGAAGAGCTAAAGAATGAATAAGAATTCAAGTCAATAAATAAATAACAAGTTAATAAATGTCACTAACAAAACAGCTTATTCTAGGTAGGCACTTATTTATTGTTATCCAATAATTTAGGAAAGTTCTATTCCAAGAATATTCTCAATTTGTGTTTACTTCTTCCACAGGTAGATCTACAGGAGAGGGGGGCTTTCGGGCTGAAGCCCCCCCCCCCAAATGGTAAAGTATAACCATGTTTTACAGAAAAAATATTAATAAAAAATAGGACTTCAAGAACCACTTAAACACAATTACATAGAGGTAGTTAATTTCTTTTTTTCAAATTAATTATCGTTATATGTATATGAAAAAAAAATCTGTCGGGCTGAAGCCCCCCTAAAATTAAATCTTGGATCCGCTAGTGACTTCTTCCATTTGTAAAGTTAAATTCGAACCGTTGCGTCCAGGGTTTAAAATCGATCATTAATATATATATTTTGTTTTATTTAATAATTTAACAATCTGTCACGTGGACATTGGTTATAGGGTGGTAAGTTAACATTCACACAATATGTACAAAAAAAAAATATTATTATATTATAATATAATAATAATAAAAAAGTATATACAATAAATAAAATAACTTAAAGATAAGTAAATTAAAAAATATATATACACATTCCTATATACAATCAGGCGATGGAACTCCGAGTGGAGAGAAAAGCCATGACTCCATAAGATCCCTGCACTTCTCTCTCAACTGCTTCACTGGGGCTAAACCCATTGGAGATTCAGCGAGAGCGCTAATAATGAATTAAAATTAAAAATGTGAAAGGTATTGGCTAAAAAATATACTTAGAATAAACTTTAAGTTTATATAATTTAATTTAATTCTTTATTATTCAATGTTTATAGTATCTCATACCTATTTTTATCTGGAGTTTTTCTTAGCCCTGATAAAGACCTGAACTTAAGGCCGAAACGTCGGCAAAAATAAAAATAAATATAATAATTTATTTTTACTGATCACCCCAACCATTCTTCTCTTAAATTATTCACTACATTCAACCATCAATCCACAGTTATAAAATATGTATACATTAATAATATGTACGTACATATTAATATTTTATTTAATTTGTGTGTAAAACATCATTTTTATTTTCAGATCAAAATTTTTTTTTTATCACAATTTAATCTTTATTATTTATGTAAAACCGTATAACTCACTGTCGCTATTTTTAATCGAATCAATAAACATCAAAAATTGATTTAAATTTTTATTTATAAAACAGGCATGAATTTTAATTTAAAAATCGAATATAATAATCATTACATGATTGTATGGTAAAAAAAATCTGGTGAGGGCAACACACAACTTTCACTTACTGCTCAACTTTGAATAGAAATTATTTTTGGCCATATCGGGCTATTATAAATTTTTTGAATTGCATTTCTAACTGAGCTGACGCTAAAAAAATTACAGCTAACAAATCATAAATACCATTAAAATAACCAAAGTCCTATTTATTATATCACCGGTTGATTATGGATTGTACGATCCGTTGATCATGTAATGCACGATCAATTGGTTATGGATTGTAATAAAATATTAAACTACAGTAAATATATTTAAAGTTATAAACATATGCATGAAATGATTTTATATTTTACTTCTTCTTTGACAGAAGTACAAGGAAATAGTTATTTAAACAATGTCATTGCCTTTATTAGGTGGATTTTAAATATTCCTTTCAAACTTAAAAATATTTTAAAATGTTGCATTTAGTTAGTTAATTTCATTTAATTTCCTTGGAAACATGTGATTTACGTTAAATATTATTAGTTTTCAAAAAATATTATTTATAATTTTTTTGCCAATCTCCGCTTCCTTTTACAACTTTCTATATTCGATATTGTTTTTTCTAAAATTCTCCGCTTTCCAACGATATATATATATACGTATATCTTCGGACTAGTATTTCCAGAGATTCATTTTCGACCTGGATAAGCATTTTTATTTTTTTCTCCTTTATTCAATTATCAAATTCTTTCAAAAGTTATATTTAGCTTTTTTTCATAACTTTTAATAATGAGAGATAATTGATTATTTAAAATAAACCATATTAAAGGTACTTTAGAGGAAGACGCATATGAACATTGGGCATTTAAGCCCTGTAAAGTGACATCAACGGGGATAAGGCCTAAATGATATTAAAGACCACTTAATTATACAATGATACACCGAGTTTAATCAAAATCGTTAGAGCCGTTTTTGAGAAAATTGTAAAAATGTGTTTCAGCGTTCATATAAAGTGGCACTTCCGGTTAGACGATTTTAACGAAGAAGTTGCTGTCACATCCGGCCCATATACAAACCTTAAATACTTAATATCAGTTTCGTACTACTTTTCGTTTATGAGCTAGACTGTTAACACATACACACAGACCATTTTGCGACACTTGGTTATTTGGACTCAGGGGACCTCAAAACATGTATTTCCGTTGAAAACTGAGATTCGAAAATTTTCACGATCGCAATACTTACACTTACTATATATTTAATATATACGTAAGTGAAAGTAATAATTACCGATTTCAAACCCTGTTTGCAAATCACAGAATTATTTACTTTTCTCAATTTTTTTATCTTAAATTATGAATTTAATATGAACAATTTAGGTAAATCAAAAGATAAATAGTTAAACGCACATACCTGATATAGTATAAAATTTGAAAAAAAATGAGCAAATTTGATGCAACAAAAATCAAAATAGTGCAAATTTGCTCAAAAATTACAAAATGCGCAATTTCGTGCAATATAAAATTTAGTATGTTATTCTACATATCGGGAGCGGGGTAGCTCAGTGGTAGGGCACTAAGCTTCCAATGCTCAAGGACTCAGGTTCGAATCCCGGCACATGACAGAAAAATTATTTATTCTGTTTCATAGGCCGTGGGGCAACCATGGGGTAGGGAGAACCTCCTTGGGCACACCCAGCCTCTACAAAGTGGGTATCCTTAATTAAATAATTGATTAAGGGGAAAAACCTGGCGGTTGAGCGTGATCCTGGCCCGATCCCCTCCTAGGCACAACCGTTGTCCTTGAAACAGTACTTTCCCTAAATAGTACTGAACCCAAGACCCTTATCTCTATTAATTACTCTCATCTTAAATTTGATAAAACGGTCATATTTTTTATACACCCTATTATAATGTATCGTAAGTATTTTTCGAACTGGAAGCTAGGAAATTTTTATTATAGATGGATTTAAAAAACACAAAACAGAAAGCCTTCTTATAAATGAAGTGTGGTTTATTAAGTAATTGTATTATTTTAACTATATAAGAAGAAATCACAGTAAAGTTTGAACTTTTATTATAATCTTTATTTAATTTTTTTCAGAAGTCATATTGTTTGTTTCTGTTATCTAAGTCCCCTTTTATCAATGTATGAACACGAATTTTGTATTCTTTTGAGAAGCAAATAAATTTCCAAACGGAAAGATACAGAGATCAATTCGAGTGCTCCGAATGGCCTTTTGACATCGTTTAATGCAGAGACAAAGTAGCTTATAGCCATAAAAATAAAAATAAAATAGAAATATCAAACGTTCCATAAGTAGCTTGCCTTTGGGCTCACAATAAAGAAATACCTGGAGGCGTTTAAAGGGAGAAAGAAAGAGGAGATAATAGAGAGAGAGAAAAAAAAAGGAACAAGCAAAAGCTCCGGTAGTGCTCTATTGGATAGGGCCAATTTTGTTTGTTCAGTTTCTGTTTTTATACGCTAGGTTGGCAAACGGTATGTTTTGTTTTTTTATTTTTTAAATATATCTTCTTTTTTATATATATTCTTTATTTCCAGATCGGCTGAGTGAGTCCGCCATGGATTTATTAGCAATAGGTAATTTTTTATCATACTATGAACGAATAAGTTTGTAAAGTAAATGAAATATATAAATTTTAAAAAAATAATAAATATATTAAAAAATAATAAATAAATAGTTTTGTACAGGATGCTCCACCCCACACTTCACAACCGCACATCATTAGTGGGGTCTTAGTATTGTCTTGTAGATTAGGAATGCTGTTTCAGGATTTAAGCTTGATTTGCTGTAGATGGTGGGATATAGCATTGCCAACCTAGCGTAGGTTTGAGTTAATTTCGTGTTCATGTGGTGATTCCATGTAAGGCGACGATCTAAGTGAACACCGAGGTATTTTATGAGTTATTAATATACCGAAAGTAGAAAGTTGAATTACAATAGTAACATCAAACTACACACACACATATATATATACATATATATACCGCTAACCCGTTCTAAAATTGACAGATGGGTATATAGTTAACTGTTAAAACTGTAAGTTTGAAAATAGTCAGGATATGCAATCAATAATCATGTTTATTAAGTTTCCCGAAGTTTCGATCCAAGTATGTAAAGTATGTCATCATCAGGGCCAAAAATAAAAATTACATTAGAATTTATATATATATATATATATATGTATGTAGTTTGATGTTACTATTGTAATTCAACTTTCTACTTTCGATATATTAAGTACTCATAAAATACCTCGGTGTTCACTTAGATCGTCGCCTTACATGGAATCACCACATGAACACGAAATTATATATATATATATATATATATATATATATATATATATATATATGGGTAGAGGGAAATAATTGTAGAAGTGGTAGCAGACCTCAGGAGCTACAAAAATGTTTATATAAACGTTGACTTCTATTTCGACAGAAAAGAAGGAAATCTAAGTATTGTGTTTTTATAATAACTAATAATATTCAAGCAATAATTATAACAAAATAAATAACGCAAAATTAAATTCAGGTAGTTTAAAATTATTTCATCTGTAAACTAGACTAAATTTATTTCAATGAATTTCAAAAAAAAAATTTTTTTATTTCTTAATGGTATTTACAACTGTATAAAAGTAATACATTTAGTAAATTTGAACATTTGGATATAATGACATATGAGCTTTTTGTGGAGTTGCTAAAACCAATTACAAAAGAATTTATAGTTATTATTAAATATCTTTTTCATTTTAAATAAATAAATATATGTTGCATAGAATTGGCCTTGGTATAATTATTTTTCAACGGATTATTCGTTCTTTTGAAATAATGGATCAAAAATTATTATTCGAAATTAATTTATTTTTCATGAATACCTTTTCATTACAGATCCATGAATTATATATATATATATATATATATATATATATATATATATATATATATATATATATATATATATATATATATCAAAACGATTGACACAAAATATGTTTTTAACAAATATACAGTGTGTCCCTTAATCAGAGGGATATATTTAAAAGTTAACTATATTAGTACACATCCAATTCTACACCAAAGTTCATATAATCAATTGCCCAACTTTCAGTAGAAAGGTAGGAAATTAATATTTTTGTTTTTTTAAATAGGTCACGTTTTTTGTTGAATAGGAAGCGATAACATAAAAAATATTTGATTTAAGTAACTTAAGATTATTCCATACTAAACTAGACAAAATTTACTGTAAACGAAAGTAGAGTTTGTCATTGTTATAACTATTTAAAGAGGACTATCGGGCGGACAAATACAGCTAAGTTTCGTTAAAAAAAAAATCAAAAATTATTTATGATTTTTTTTTTTTATCACCCTTCAACTGTACTGCATTTACCTCACTTTTAGAAAAACTCCCTCATTTAATAAGCTTTAAGTCCATATTAATTAAAATGAGGTTTATTAGGAAAAATATTGAGATTCAACTCAAATTGTGTAAAGAAATGATGTGGTATCCTATCCAGTCACCTTAAAGTACCCTCTGTTTTCCACAAAAATGACAACAATCAACTGTTGCAAAGCTTTTATTTCTTGTTTTCCGTGATATGTATGATATGAGGAATAAGTTAATTAATTAATTATAGTTATTATATTAATTATTGTATGGGCATCAAAATGATCGTACAGCATTCTCGAATGCTCAGTGAAAAATAATCTATATAAATAAAATCAAGATTTTGTCTGCACATTGAATAGAATCAACCCGTATACACTTTTATAAAAAAATTTGTCTGTCTGTATGTCCGCATTGCAACGAAATTTTATCAGGGGTAAGCTCAGCATTGTAGACTTTTGCAATCTTGATATTATATTGAGGTTTGCGTGACTTAAAACATAGGCTTTAAATGAAAACAAAATATCGAGGAGAACCAGAGTTATGAATTCTTGAATAATTTGTCTAGAGATCCCGGTTAATGTTGATAATAAATATAAATAATAAACATATGTTTATAGGTTAAAGATCATCTATATAAATGTAATAAAGGTATTGTCAGTACATTGAGTAGAATCATCCCGTTTCATGATATCTTTCCGTTCCATACATTACAGACACCAAATCTACTTTTAAAAGATTTTTTGTCTGTCTGGATGTCTGCATTGTCCAACGAAATTTTGTCAGGGGTAAGCTCAGCAATGGCCAATGGTAGACTTTTGAAATTTTGACCTTATATTTAGGTTTTCTTGGCTTAAAATATAGGCTTTAAATAAAAAAAAATATTAAGTAGAACCAAAGTTATAAACTCTCGAGTAATTTGTCTAGTTTGTAATTTGTCCCGGTTAGACAGTTATTTACTTCGCTTCCCATACCAACCTACTCTACCACGAGCCATATTTAAAAGTTGTACTACTCAACTGATGGAAAAAATTATCACAACTCAACGGGAAAACATAAAACACTCATTTTTCAACTTTGTTCTTCCCGTTCAAGGTGTCATTCGATTCAACTTTCCGAGCCAAACAAATGTTGTCGTATACATTTTTAGGATTAACTAAACGGATTAGTCCGAAATCAGGAAAAAAAAAACTGCCAAAAATTTCACCCCGCCCGCCACAATATTCAGATCAAGTTCTAATTTAACACGGATGTAGGTGACTCAATGTCCAATCTTATTTTGCCAGCGATTAACTCAGCAGAGTTTAAAGAAGTAGAGAGACTGCAACTCTTTTTGATTAATTAATCGACTCCACAATCTCCTTGACAAATTTTAATGGATCGTTGGGCGGTGTAGTTGTGTGGTACCTAAACAAATAGCCGAATATCAAAAGTTTTTGTTATGACTATTGCGAAACCTTGACTTTCATAAGCCCCGCCATAAAATTTTAGAGAAAATTTTATGAAATTGAATTTGGGCCCTCTTCTCCATAATACAAAATCCATCTCAAAAAAAGTTTCCCAAATTTTAACTATACACCCGTCAACGACCTAAACCTATAGTTTTGGAATGACTAAAATAAATTATCCATCTTCACGTGATTCAAATGAAAATAAAAAATTAAATATTTCTTTTTATCTATTTTTTTTTTGTACCAGGAAAACAGTAGTATCGGTTTTAACACGAGGGAAATGTATTGCAATAATTTAGCATTTCCCATTTCTTTTAACAATTTAAAAATATTCTGTGCAGCGAATAACTTTGGAGGATTATCTCCAATTAAAAAATCACAATTATAAAAAATAAATAAAAAGTTCATTCAATCGTTTAAACAACTTGTATTGTAATACAATCCCTAAATACCCTTTTGAAGAATTATAAAGAACTTCAAAAGCTTCTTAAAGCTTATTATTTATGATTCTTTGAAAAGTAAGAATGACAAAGAAATCCTTCTTGCGAGTTTCTTTATCAATTACAAGCGACTCAACACTGGATTTGAAGATGGTTTGATCACAAGAAAAAAAAAAAGTAATAAAATAAAATAAAAATAATAATCTTACAATATTGTAACACTAAATTATAAATACACAAGAAATTATTTTAACAAGTTTTATTTAAAGGTTAAAGTTTCAATCCAATTCTGTTAATAAGTAATAATTTCAGTTAATAACCAATTTTTTATTTATTTATCGTTTTTCACTTGATACAGGAATTAGCTACTGTTTTATCAGTAACACATATTCATACTGTTCTACGATATTTAAATCAACCAGTACTAAAACATTATTTTACTGTTAATTAATAAAACAGAAGCAAAATAATAATTAATTCAGAAGTTAATTTTTTAACATAAACAACCTTATTTCATTTTCAATTTTTTTTTTTTTTTGTGGTTTCTTGATATAATTATTATATTTAATCAATAAACGATTAATGTTTTACATGATGAACACCGCATTAGATCCACAGATTTTACTTCACTAATAAAAAATATTTTAACAAGAAATTTAGTTTCCTCTGTATTATAACGTTTCGGCTTTAATTTCATTTTGAAATATTCTAAAAAAACAACAAAAACATTCAATTAAGAAAATATTTTTTAGTAAACTACTCTATGATAGTAATTGTTAATCAATATTATAAACTTAGATGTTTTCTAATTCTCTCTTCATCACAAGTACTCCTTTTGTTAAAAACTGGTTTCCTGAAAATTATATAAATTACTTAAAATATCAAAATTTAACAACTTATGCAACAATATATTTTAAATTTTTTTTAAAAATTAAACCTGTATTGATTAAATGTAATTATATTTTTATTTTAAAATGGATAGCAAGAACGAAATAAGAAGAAATCGTGCAGATAATTTGAGTTTTATACAGGTTGCGACGTCAGGAAATCACTTGAGGAAACAAATGGGGCTTTGTTAAAAAACTTTTACAACACAAATACACAAAACACACTTTTATTCCTTTACATAAACATCACACTATCAGGAACAAAGGACTATTATCTGGGTAACCTCACCCAAGCCAACCTGCTTTGTTTATAACAGCTCAGCAGTGCTGCCAGATATTTAAATTACCAGCAGTGAAATATTTAAAAGATTGACAGCAAACCTTAAGTGTTACAAAAAAAAACTTGATACAAGAATGGTCGGATTTTCCACAGAAAAGTCAAAAACCTAACATATAAATTCAAAATATCGTTTAATGTTTTTAATGGGGAAAAACAATTATACAATTAAAAACAAACATTATTTATGTGCATAACATTGCACAAAATATTCAGATACCAGTAAATAGTTGGAAATATTGAATGATTTGTTAGTAAAGTTCAATAGTTGCAACAAAGTTCATATAAGATATGGTTAAATTTCAGACAGAAAGTCAGGAAATATAAGTTTGGTGTTTTTTTTAGTAAGTCGTATTTTTTTTTTTAATAGGAAGTGATTACATAAAAATTAAATAATTTAGTTAATGAAACAATTGCTTCACAGTTGACTAGACAAAATTTACTTCAAATAGTGGATTGTCATTGTTAAAACCATTTAAAGTGGATTCTTGAGCGGCAACAGTTAGCTGAATTCTGTTTTAAAAAAATTAAATTATTTGTGAAATAATTGACAATTACGTAATTAAACAAAAACCGTGACTCACATAAATAAAACACAAAACTTAAACTTCCTAATTTTCTACGGAAAATCGGACTATTGTTTATATAAACTATATTGTAGCGGTTAAGATCTGCTATCAGCTCGTTAAATATTTCCCTCTACTTCTGTGGATATCGGATCTGAATATCTACTGCATTTACAATTAGCGGTTTTTTATAAATTTATATTTTTTTACTAAACAATTCACTAATATAGAAACCCGAATAAATTACCTTCAATTTTAGTATACTCAGCTTGTAGCCATTAGACTAATTTGGCGTGTAGACTTGATTATTGCAATGGCAAGACAACTAGACCTTTGTTGTTAAATTTCAATTAGTTAATTAATCAATTTGTTGTTTGTCTACTGTCAAGTTGTCCTAGTCCGCAAACAACTGTCATGTTCCTCCAAATGCATACCATGATTGATTTAGGAAAATTATTTTAATATTATATGATGAATATTAATACACAGGAACATGGTTTTATTTAGTCAATGTATGATTACGCTTATACAAGAAAACATATTTTAATTTTTTTAAACAGAACATTGTTTAATAAGAAAAAGGCCCTAAAAAGCCATTTAAAAAAACAGTAGTTATAAAATCATTGTTTAAAAACATCGCACGTTCATTTTTGTAAGATAAAATAAATTTTTCTCCCAAAAAGTTTTTAATGAAATTGTACTCATTATATAAATTTTTATGAATTATGACATTATAAGTGATTTATATATGTGCAGGAAAAGTGTGTTTTTTGATGAAATGACCATAGAAAAATTTGTGGATATTGGAAAGAACAAAAGACAACAAAGTTTTATACTTTTAATTAAATAATTGCTGCTTTTTGAGTAGTATTATATATATCTATAGTATAGTTAGTTAATATATATATTTTTTCTGTTGGTATTACAGGCCTTGTAATATACTATATATATATCTTAAGAGCTTTTATATATATATATGGACCACGCGTATATCACTTCTAGGTTTTTTTCTTTTTCCTTTCTGCCCATATTCTTTTCATTTTTTCTCCCACCTCCCTCCTTCTCACCTCTGTCTATTTCTTACTCTCTTGCTTCCTTTTATCCGCTACAAGAACCTTCATATTCTTCAGTATTTTCCCGAATTTAACCCTATCTTGGAAGTCATCCTCTTCGATACCTATTTTTTTCACTTCTTCTTTTATTTGTTCTGGATAACCTTTTATGTTCTTCAGCCCCATTAGTTTATCGAATATTTGCTGGTTCAGTCTATTCAGATCCATTCTCTTCAAATGTCCGAAGAACTTTAATCTCTTTTTTCTCATCGATGATTACAAGTTCTCAATCTGTTCATAAAGCTTATCGTTCTTTCTTAATCGATATTCTTCCCCCCCCCCCCTTTTATCTATCTATTTATCTATATATATATATATATATATATATATATCTTTTTTTTTAAATAATGATTGCTGTTGTTTTTGTTTGTTGTTAGAATACGTTTTTGAAAATGGCTTCTTAGGGTTTCGGCCTATTGCAACGTTGCAACGTTGCAACGTTAATATAAAAATTCTTGTTAAAAATATTTCTATTTATCAAATAAAAATGTGCAGGAATATAAGAGATTTTTAAGCATAAACGAAATCATATATTGGTTAAATATAATAATTATTTAAAAATCCCACAAAAAATGAATAACCTAAATAACATTATTTATCATATTTTTTTTGTTATTTTTTTCGTAGATTGAATTTCATAAATATCTTATTAAGCAGTGTTTTATGCAATTTTAACGATAAAACTCAACACACAACTAGGATTTCGTCTTTATACTGCATCGCATATTGATTTGTTTAAACTATTTAAAAATGCATTATAAGTTATATTTTTGTATAAAATAGTGCCTCAATAATAATAAAAAAAATATTGAATTTTTCATGTAATTCAAATAACATTTAATATTTTTAAGTCACGTTTTTTTTTTTTTTTAATAGGAAGTGATAACTAAAACAATATTTAATAAAACTAATTAAAATTGATTCACAGTAAACTAGACAAACTTTACTTTAAGAAAAATAAAGTTTGTTATCGTTAAGACTATTTAAAAAGGACTTTTGAGCGTCTAAAACAAGCTATGTTCTGTTTTATTTTTAACAACATCCAACTATACTAAAGAGTCCCCACTTTTAAAAAAGAAATTCTTGTTTAGTAAGCTTAATTTTTTTTATTTGATGTTTTTTAATGTCTTATCGACCGCCAAGTTCATTAGCGACGATATTGCTTCTTAAATATAACTTATTGAGCTTAAATTCCATTCAATTAAGTTGAGTATTATTACGAAATAAATTGAGATTCACCTTCAGCAAATATAACTATAATAAATTATTGAAAATAAAAATAACGTGACATACTTAATAGAAAAAAACACAAAACTTAAATTTTCTACTTTTCTGCGGAAAAGCGGATATTGATTATATGAACTTTTATGTATCTCTTGATGTACCCCATAAACTCATTAAATATATGATTTTACTTAAGGGATGTCCAGTATATCATATTATATATTCCATAATATACTTATCCTCTATTTATAGCAATTTTTATTTAATGTTTTAGTAAACGGCAGAAAAAAACATCCCCACAAGTAATCAAACTCTAAAATTTATATTATGTATTATATAATGTATTTGAGAGTTCTAAACGACAATAAAAACTAAAATCTGATTTGCTTTTTTACAACCAAGATTTATCTAACTCAGTGCATTAAACCTATTACTTCCTGTCCTACAGTTTCCTTTAACAATACTCCACTTATCCCTGTTGAGCAAATCCGCTACCTAGGACTCCGCCTGGACAAACAACTAACTTGGAATCTTCATACCAAACTGAAAAGACAAGAAACCGCTTGACGTTTCCGATTACTTCAGCACTTACTAGACAAACGCTCTAAACTTCCAATTAATTACAAAAGACTCATATACATGACTATAATAAGGCCTATTTGGACTTACGGAGTTGAGCTATGGGGCTCCACTAAACCATCGAATTCCTCTCGTATCCAATCCTTACAATCTAAAATCCTTCGTAAAATCCTCAATGCTCCCTACTTTGTTACAAATAAAACCATCCATAATGACCTTAATGTTTCAGATCTGGCCCAATCCAGATACCTATCCTTCCATAATAAACTTCAGAATCATCCCAACCCTCTCGTTTCTAACCTTGCTTCCTCTTCAATTCCTGATAACCCTCCGAGGCGTCTGAAAAGAAGATGGCCCCGTGATCTAATGTAGACATATCATTAGAGTGCTACCATTGGGTAGTTTCTCAACAAGTGTTGTCACGTCATTGTATCTATATGTTCAAATTTATTAAATGTATTCCTGATACAGTTGTAAATATAATTAAGAAATAAAAAAAAAGTTTATTGGAAGCATCTTTTGGTTTTTATACTTTCTGATACGAACTTATTTAACACTTTTTGCAATACTTATTCTTAGATTCATGAACTGAGTTGTTAAAATGTTAACATTACTGATCATTTTATTTACTACCCATTATCCGGAGTCTAGCGTTCTCCGAAATATCCATAGACATATTATTTCGTATAAATTGGATTCTATTGTAATTTATTTATTACTTTTACCTTTAATATTTGTTTAATCATTGTAAACTTTTCTTAAAAAAAACATATGAAACATATTGCATTATTGTGATAGAAGGGGTATATTTCATATAATGTACAGATTAATTATCTGATTGTATTTCTCTGATTTGGGGCTTCGCAATATTAATACACACTGCATTTGAAAACTAATGCAACAGATGGATTTGAAATAATTCTACAACTGCGATGCAGTCAGTGATCAGTGGATTTGAAACATTTGGAGGTTGAATTTTTAAGTAAATCATCCATCTGTTACTATGTTCATTCTTTTTGTAGCAGTGTAATTTAAAAAAAAATATTGTTAGTTTCTTTTTTAATTTATATATGTTTTAATTTATATATATATATATATATATATATATATATATATATATATATAAATACAGTGGCTTACAGTCAAAATGATACTATATATAAAACAATTTATTTTAGATTGAAAACAATAATTTATTGTGATCAATAAAAAAACTAGTGATATGTTCTTCTTGTTCTTAGGGTATCTTAAGTTTTATATTTTTTTCTTATGTTCTGTTTCTTGGTATGGAAGTTTATGTCGGCTTGTGGTGTAGGAAATCTTCACTTTATAGTGGAAATATTCACATGGTATAGTCAATAAACATGGACACCCTCTTTGGGCACACCCAGCCTATACAAAGTGGGTAATCTTAATTAAATAATTAATTATGAGGGAAAATTTGGCGGTTGAGCGTGATATCGGCCCAATCAGCTCCCTGCACAATCTTTGGCCTTGTAACACTTCTCTCATTGTTTCTCACATGGTACTGAACACAAGATCCTTCATGGGTTGTAAGTGGTTCAGGTTTTTTTTAATATATATATATATTAGATCTAAAATATCTGCTAGGTTAAATCAATCTACAATTAAGAACTTTTAACCTATGAAGATCATCTTAGAAACAGGTGGTGCTAGATTGGGATTGTGGTACAGAATTTGGATGATGAGTGTAGTTTTGACTAAGTTAGGAAAAATTTTCTGGGATTAGATCAAGAATAAATGTGATATTCAGGTTTTAACCTAATAACACAATTATGAAATTTCTTGTTTACATACTTTTTATAAAGTAGGCCCTCTTCGACGATACCTATGCCATACGGTAGTCATCACGTTTCGTATACGTTATTTCCGGACAGTTTACTTTTACGGGATAAGTGAGAATTAAGGGAGGAAAGTGGCTGAAAGATAAGCCCGCAAGGAATGAAACGTTTCCTACAAAAACTTACAAAGAGATGAAGCCGAAATCGGCCGAGATAGGAAAGAGAAGTTGTAACAAAACAACATTGCGAAGGGGCACAAAGGAGGAGAGGAAGGAGAGACAGATGGAACTGATAAGTTTGTTCATCGGAACAAATGGCAAATGTAACTGTATACTTTAGTAGCCCCACCATTCAACTGTTCCCGTGAGTTGACAGTGAACCAACCGCTCTGAATTCATTCAAAGATAGAAACAAAAATAAAATAAAATAAAAGTAATTATTTTTTTTATTAAGATTTCACAAACATAGTAGTTATTAAAATATTTTAGAAAAATAATCTTAAATATATGTTTAAACTTGTTGGTCAGGACTTCACTTAATTAATAATAATAAAAACACACAATTTATTATAATTCATAACAGTCCTACTTTTTTTTTTTTTAATGCCACTTTCAAGGGAAGATACCTATAATAAATAAAAACCTAATAGCCCAATTATATTTTTTTATTTTGTACTTTAGATCTATAAACCTATTTAAGAAAAACTAAAACTCGTGGACTGAATCGCTCTTGTCAACATAAGTCAATTAGTCAAAACTTCCTTTATATAAGTTTATTTTAAACTTTTTCACATACGTAGAGTATATTCATTTATTAAAAATACCGGTGTTGCAGGGAATTTTCGTTTGAGGATTATCATTTTTTTAAGACCTGGTTGATTTTAAATTGGTTAGAATAAATACAATTAAAATAAATTTTCACCTTACTCCAGCAATCAAATATACTTTATCATTCGATTCAGTTCGTCAGATTACATAGATTTTGAATCCCATTAAAATTATTATAAGGAAATAATATGGACGAAAAACACACGTCCAGAAAGTCGGGCGTCTCGTTCCGTTTCTCTGTGCGACATACGTGTATTTTAACTATAAGTAATATTTTAAACAAAAGGCAAAGTGAGGGTATAGCCTTATACAAATGACACCGTTAAAATACATATTTTTTATAACTATAGACCGGATTTCCATGTTATTGCACGTTTTATTAGCTAGCGCATAATAACGTAAAAGCCGAAATATCCGTTTCATGACCTGCACTAGCGGATCCAGGATTTAATTTTGGGGAGGGGCTTCAGCCCGAAAGCTTTTCATAAAAATAACAATAATTACTTTGGAAAAAAAGAAAGAAATTAACTACCTATATGAGATGGTGTTTAAGTGATACCTAAAGTCCTGTTTAACTGATTCTTGAAGTCTTATTAAATGTAATTAGATGAACAATAATACTTTAAGAGATAATTATTTCCATAAAACATGGTTTTATTTTACCTTATATTTGGGGGGGGGAGGGCTTCAGCCCCAAAGCCCCCTCCGTCTGCCCGTGTCGACCTGTAAAATAATATATCGAAATTTAAGCATATTTTGGCTTTCTCGCGTTAAATTCAACTTTTTGAGTTTTTATTGCATAAACACAAGTGGCTCCGCGACTTTTTGTAGTTTGTATATCTTGGAGTTCCGGCAATGACCAGATTCTCCACTCAAGGAGTGGATGTGGCTAAAGTGCTCTCGATCAATCTCCACTGGCTTTAGTACCAGTGAAGCGATCGAGAGAGTGGCGCAGAGATCTCCTGGAGTCCTGCTTTTTCTTCCATAGTCGGAGGGACTAGACTGCCTTAGGGTTTCCTCGTCTAGTTAAATAGTGCATATAGGTGCTCCTCCTCCTCCCCCAAAAAAAATTGGTAAAATATAACCATGTTTTATGGCAAAAAATTTTTAAAAATTATCTCTTAAAGTATTATTGTTCGTGTAATTACATTTAATAGTACTTCAAGAATCACTTAAACACCATTTCATGTAGGTGGTTAGTATCTTACTTTCTTTTCCAAAATAATTATCATTATATATTTGAAAAAAAAATCCTTCGGGCTGATGCCCCTCTCCCCAAAAAATAAATTAAATCCTGAATCCTCTAGTGGTCTATGTGTTTTTTTATTTACTTAACTTTAAGTTATTTTGCTTATGTTTATTTTATATATTTTTTTCTACATATTGTGAGAATGTTATCTTAACTCTCTACAACCATCCAAGTGACAGAATGTTATATTATTAAATTAATAAAAAAAAAATATTGCACAAAATTTAATACTTTACATTTTTGGGCTTTAATTTCAATTTTAATAGCAATCATGGTTGCGAAAATAAATATATACATACTTTATGACATATTTTGACGGTTGTACTGCATAAAAATCCATCTCCTTCTTATGACCTTTACTCATTTGACCCTTCAATCGTTTTGCATTTTTTATTCAACCTCTTCATCCTGTCGAATCCCGATTGTCCTCCTCCGACGAGTCAATTGTCGACGGTAGCGGACTGAATAAAAAAATATAAAGAAGATTAAAGGCTGCTGGTGATTAACAAAGAGAAGATAAGAAGGGCTGGCGGTGGCAGCTCGGTACAAAGGGCCCGGGCCAGCCCACCAACTCTAGCTATAATTGCCAGTCCCATCTTTAGAACTTCTCTACGCGAGGGCTGTTGGTATTCCTATGGCTTTTTACTTTTAGCCAATCCTTGGATGGGTCCATCTCATTGCAGGTATAGAATATTTTTTTAATGTTTTATAATCTCAGAAATCCAACGGCTTGATTATAGCAATGTAGCCAAGATTAAGAAAGCATTGGAAAAAATAATAGAACTCTACTCTCTTTTGTTTCCTGTGCCTGATTAATAATTCATATTTTAGCATGTGCTCTTACATCTTATATCTCTTGTATCTTGACTATCTTTTCTTGATGTTTAGATGTGGCATGCTATACTATTTTACATAGAATAAGTATCTTTTTTGTTATTTTTATTATCTTAAATATATTCCCATTTATCTTTAATTGTATATAGTAATTATGTTTAAATTCTCTCTGTTTCCTTGTATATTATTTCTTTTTATTGTACACATTAATAATTCTGTAAATATTTCTTTCTGTAAATAGACCTGTTACCCTTTTTTGCTGCTTTATAAGAATATCCAACCTAACCCCTTCTCACCTGAGCTAGCATGGTAGAGTAAATATTTAATGGTGGCCAAATAATAGGTAAGTACCTTATGTTTCCTAGATCAATCTCTTTAGAGATGAAAGGCTGGTAAGCCAGGTGCCCAACAAACAAAAATTCCTATGGAAAGTTACATCTATTAAAAATTATTTTAATATCTTTTTATTTATCCTTTTTTTGGTCTTATAAATAGTGGCGCCCAACGTGGGGGATATAATTTTCCATAGGAATTTTTATTTGTATGGCGCCTGGCTTACCAGCCTTTCATCTCTAAAGAGATTAATCTAGAAAACATAAGGTACTTACCCATTATTTGGACATCATTAAATATTTACTCTACCATGCTAGCTCAGGTGAGAAGGGGTTAGGTTGGATATTTTCATAAAGCAGCAATAAAGGTTAACAGATCTATTTACAGAAAGAAATATTTATAGAATTAATACTATGTACAATAAAAATAAATAATATACAAGGAAACAGAGAGAATTTAAACATAATTACTATATACAATTAAAGATAAATGGGAATATATTTAAGATAATAAAAATAACAAAAAAGATACTTATTCTATGTAAAATAGTATAGCATGCCACATCTAAACATCAAGAAAAGATAGTCAAGATACAAGAGATATAAGGTGTAAGAGCACATGCACATCCTAAAATATGGATTAATAATATCGCACAGAAAACAAAAGAGGGTCGAGTTTTTTTTTTTTTTTTTTTTTTTCAAAGCTTCCTTAATCTTGGTTACAGTAATATGAAATCAAAGGCGTAGACTTTTCATTCTGTTTGGGGGGAGGGATGGCGATAGACCCCCATAAAAAAGCTTCGAAGGTTTTTATTACGAGTGAAAATTAACATAATTATTGATGGATTATGGGTATATTTGAAAATATGTTAACAATGTTTTTTTTTATTATTTCTTAATGATATTTACAACTGTATTAAATAAATACATCTAGTAAATTTGAACATATGGATACAATGACATGAAAACACTTGCTGAGTAACTACCCAATGGTAGTACTCTAATGATATGTCTACATTAGGAGATCACGGGGCCATCTTCTTTTCAGACGCCTCGGAGGGTTATCAGGAATTGAAGAGGAAGCAAGGTTAGAAACGAGAGGGTTGGGATGATTCTGAAATTTATTATAGAAGGATAGGTATCTGGATTGGAACAAAAATCCGAAACAAAAGAAACATTAAGGTCATTACTGATGGTTTTATTTGTAACAAAGTAGGGAGCATTGAGGATTTTACGAAGGATTTTGGATTGTAAGGATTGAATACGAGAGGAATTCGATGGTTTAGTTTAACCCTATAGCTCAACTCCGTAAGTCCAAATAGGCCTTATTATAGTCATGTATATGAGTCTTTTGTAATTAATGGGAAGTTTAGAGCGTTTGTGTAGTAAGTGCTAAAGTAATCGAAAACGTTGAGCGGTTTCAGTCTAGTATGAATAATGTTTTAAATTTTTTTATTTTTATAAATAAAATGTGTTTTTAGGCAATTATGTTTATTACAATACATTCCATATCACGGAAAAACAAGAAATAACAGTTTTGCAACAGTTAATTTTAGTCATTTTTGCAGAAAACACGGGTACTTTAAGGTGACCGGATAGGAAATCACATAATTTCTTAACATAACTTGAGGCGAATCTCAATTTTTTTCCAAATAAACCTCAACTTAATAAATATGGACTTGTAGCTTATTAAACTTGTAAGTTTTTGTGAAATGGGGGTGCATGTAGTACAGTTGAAAGACGATAAAAATAAATCACAAATAATTTATGGCTTTTTCGTAAATGGAACTTTGCTGTCTTTAGCCGCTCAAACGTCCTCTTTAAATAGTTTTAACAATGAAAAACTCTTATTTCATTTAAAGAAAATTTTGCCTAGTTTACTATGGCATAAAGTACCTTTTAAGTTTCGCTTTCTAAAAAAAAAAAAAAAAATGACTCGCTAAAAAACACAAATCTTGAATTTCCTACTATCAACCTTTTAAGTATTTCCCTATATTTACGAGATAGCCTGTTTATATATTTTTATTTTTATTTAGACCACAGGCTGATCTACGGCGGAGCTTTCGGGCTGAGGCCTCCCCCCCTCCAAAATGGTAAAATATAACCACGTTTTACAGAAAAAAATATTAAATACTATCTCTTAAAGTATTCTTGTTCGTGTAATTATATTTAATAAGACTTCGAGAACCATTTAAACACTATTTAATATAGGCAGTTAATTTCTTTCCTTTTATTTCAAATTAATTATCGTTATATGTATATGAAAAAAAAATCTTTCGGGCTGAAGCCCCCCCCCAAAATTAAATCCTGGATCCGCTAGTGATTTAGACGTTTGAGGCAGTGAGATGAACTCTAAAATTTCCGATGCTACAAATTTGCCGTGAGAACTGTAGTAAAATCTTCAAGTAAAAATGGAAGGGTGCACATGTATGAATCATAAAATCCTAGGATATGTAGCAACACATAATTATCTTTGAATATAAACCAAAATTTCAATAATAAGGATATAGGGCGTTGTAAACTACTTTTGTGCCTAATTCTAGGGCTTAGCTTAGCCATCTAATTGATTTTTAATTAATTGATTTTAGTTTACATATGTTATTCATTCATACAGATTAATTTTGATTTTATTATTGTTCTTCGAAATATTGGGGGAGGGGGAGGTTATTCTCGGCCCCTCTCTGTTTTTATTACTATAATCAAACCGTTGGATTTTTGAAGTTATAAAACTAAAAAATAGATAATTCTATCCCATACTCGAGGAAAAAAATTGTTGGCCCCTTAACTTGTCAAAATAATGAGGTTTATAGGCCAAATGGACCTATTATTTTTCTTCGATTTTGAGATCGAATTATTTTTTTTTTTTTTATATTTTAAAATCCCAAAAATCCAATAGTTTGATTATAGTAATAATGAAATCCAGATCGTTGCATGTATTTTATTTTCTTTATAGTATTAGTGTATATGTCACGTAGCTTTTTATTTGTTCTTACCCTTCATTATTGAATTACTTCATCGAACAATGAGCCTAATATTTTTCTAAGTAATTTACACTCGAATACTCGAGATTAGTTACGGTGGCAGTAAACTTTCACGTTTCATATAAGAAAAGTTCTAATTCATTAACGTATCCAGGATTTCATTTTGGGGGGAGCTTCAGCCCGAAAGATTTTTTATTGTATGTATATATTAGGATAATTACTTCGGAAGAAAGAAAAGAACTAACTACCTATAAGAAATTGTATTTAAGTGATTCTTGAAGTTCTATTAAATGTAATTAGATGAACAATAATACTTTTAGAGATTTTTTTTTAATCTATTTATTGAATAATAATACAATCAGCCACTGCTGGAGGGCTATAAGTATTAGGGCTAAGAGTTCTTATTCATACAATATATACACATAATAGAGAAATAAATATAAATATAAAAAGTAAATAAATAATACTGTACTTTTAGAGATAATTTTTTTCATAAGACATGGTTATATTTTACCATTTTGGGAAGGGCTTCAGCCCGAATGAAAATATTTCATATTTTACACGCTTTAAAATATGAAATAATCATTCTCCTGAATACTTCTTTAGCTGTTCGAAAGACATTTGATGTGAATTTCATATTTTCCCCGCTTTCTTTTAGAAATATTTAAAAAATGGTCAAATTAGTCGTAAAAACAGCATCGGTATCATTTCTGCATACATCATTTAACTTATTTATTGCGTTAGTTTTTTCTTCCATTGATGAGTAACAAATAAAAAATATTCGAAAGACCTCAACATTAACTTCATACACCTGAGCTTGATTCAGTTGGAGATATTTCCAATTTGGTTTTGTCACATATAAAGTATAATAAATGAATTATAAAATTTTGTTTTACTGTAAATTCATGTCTATCTGCTTTGACTTCGTGTCTTTTCTATTTTGTCGTCTGCCTTTTTTTTTTTCATGCAAGTGATAGTCCTCAATGATAAGTCTCCTCTTATTTTACTCTTTTAATTTTTTTAAATAACACTGCATTATTGATTAAATAAATTTGCTCTTAATGTATATATCATACAAGCATGCATGTAGATAAATGATTAACAAGTGATATTTATTTATTAGATAATAAATGAATACAACTATATATATATATATATATATATATATATATATATATATATATATATATATATATACCGACAATCACGTTGCAAAAGCCTGTAAGTGTATAAATTAAAATTATCTATGGATTGAAATAAAACGAGCATTTTTTATTTATCGAATAATAACAAAGTCTACCTCTTTTGGAGGGCAGAAAGTATTAAGGTTAAAAGTGTTCATTAATATACAATATATACAAAAATAGTGAAATAACTATAAACATTTAAAAACATAAAAATAATAATAAAAAAAAAAATAGTACAAATATGAAATAAATCTTTATTTTATGAACTAGAATTACCGTTAAATTTTTAATATTGGCTTAAGACAGGGACTTAATGTTTTAAATGACGTTTTTGGTTAATTTTTTTTAATATAGACGAAGCTAAGATTGTTCAGAAAACTCAAAATCAATACAAATTGTACTTAAAGGGTCTTCTTACGTGGTAATTGATATTCTGTATGATTATACATTAAATGTACACGATGAAATTGTTTTATTTTCATATAAACCCATTAATTTGAATTTCAGATTTCTTTTGCCTTTATACAGTGTCTAGCAAGAGTTGTCATACATAGGCTGATGGGAAATAAAAAAATTAATAAAAACAATACTTTCATGCATTTGTTTCTTTATTTTTTACCACTCTTGTCAATTTTCTTAACAATATTTGTCTAACAATAAACATGTATTTTAATAGCAAATTTAAGTATAAAATAAGGATATGATTGTTGCAAAAGTTTTCATACATAGGTATATTACACAGAAATGTATTTATTTATCGTAATCAAAATTTTAAATTAATATTTTGAATGCTCTCTTTTGTTTTTGAGTATCATTTAGTCATTAATTGGATCAACTTTGAAGTAAATTGGAAGGGTATTTCCCAACAATTTAATTTTAATGTATTTTACTATAAGCCCATAAATGCTCGACGGGATTTAAATCTGCACTCTTGAAAGCAGTTTTATTTTCATTTGGATTACGATATAACAACCATATCCGTGTGTGGAGAGTTTGAGGTTTAGGGTTATTATCATAGCAAAATTTGAATGCTCGTTTAATACCCAATTTTGTCATAAATAGATCTTAAACCTACTTATAATTAATTTTTATGTATTCTTCACCATTACTCTATCGATAAAAACGCAGCTACTCCAAATCATATGTACCCGTACAAAACACTCCCTGTTCCACATTTCATTGTAGCTAACAAATTTATTAGCTCAAATTCTCTTCCAATATTCCTCCACACAATCAATATTAAATTTATTCTCATCTAAAAAAAGACATCATTCCAGTAACTTATTGGTATTTTTTCATAAATTATTTAGCCAAAATTAGCATTTCTTTTTATACTTTAGGTCTATGAGAGGTCTTTTTCTATTCACTCTAGCTGTAATACCATATTGTTTTAATTTTCTCTTAATCGAATCTAGTCCCTATATTGTTTTCCTGTTTCTTGTCTAACATTTGATCGAGTTTGATCATAGAAAAAATCATACAGCTCTCCAGAGTCCATATCTAAATCTCATCGAATATTTATGGGCTTATGTCGATTTACAGCTGAAAAATTAAAATATAATGTTAGTAAGATAACCTAAAAATAAATAGTTTGAAGAATAGAACTGTGGAGTACAGCAAAATCCTGTTACATCAAACGCATTCAATCCTTTTAGTCAAAAGTCCTTCGAACAATAGTTGACACTCCGTTCTATGTAACCAACATAACCCTAAACTATGATGTTAATATCCTATTTGTTCTAGACAGAAAACTTTTTCAAATTCCATCAGAACCTTACATGTCATCCAAATCCACTTGCACAATCCCTATCTAGCTCCACCCATCCCTACAATCCTCCTCAAAGGTTGAAGCGGCAATGGTCTAGAGGACGTTTGTAAATAAGCATATATTAGTGTTCCGGAAATGGCCAGATTCTTCATCAAGCTACACACATCATATATGTCATATGTCTGGTTATATAACCCCTGCTCAGGATCCACTGGTACTTAATTCCAGTAAGTGAGAGGCGCTGGGATCTCCTAAATTCTGGCCTTTCTTTCTAAGACTGCGAGGAAAGGCTTGGCTCTCTTAGTGAATGAATGTTGTAAATATTGTATAAAAGTACTTTTATATATAATGTGCTATTTTGATTAATTTACATACATTTAGTTTTAGTTATATTATTTTGCTGTTTAATTTATTTTTATTTAATGTACACGTAGTGTGAATGTGCTCTTTGAACAATATCGTAAATGTCCTTTGAGGCTGATTGTAATATTTCTCAATAAACAAGCTCTAAAATAAACAACATTCAATATACATTTACTTGTTGAATTTTTTCTTAATACAGTTGAAAACATCAATAAATATATTTTAGAAAAATATTTTAACTGTATGCTATGATGAGGTAAAGCTGTAGATCTCATGTTTAACTCGTGTTTGCTATATAAGGAATATTCCTGATTTTATTTGTTCTTATTATTTTGAATTTAAATATTTCTTTAAAGACAAATTTATCAAACCCTTGGATAATTGTTACCAAACGACATAAAATATTGCATGTGCATGTTTCTGTTTGACTAGTAATCTCTGTCCGCCCCTCCCCTTCTAAATAAAGAATGGGGAAGCAAAAAATGATGAAAAGGAAGACGGAAAAATCAGTGGCTATTTCTTAAAGGCGGACACGTGGACAAGCAAAAACAAAGGTTGATTCCAAACAATGGCAGCACTGTTCTGAGTAAGTGAGCCCGAAGGCGTGCGGCCACATCATCAGGGAATATTGAAGTTGGGGGGTTGGCAGCCCTGGGATACATCTACCCCTCTTATCTATTCCGCCTGCCCTTCACCCCTCAGGCTTTGCCAGGCGTATTCTTATTGGTTCTTCCAGGGGGGACCCCCTGCTCGTACTCTACTAAAAATAAACCTAACAAAAGGAGTTTCACTTCATGATGATGTGAACAAAAATAATGCCACTTGTAACGAATTAAAATGTTTGACGAACCGTATTTTAATTGAATTGACTCTAGTGTACCTACAAGGGGATATATATTTTTTAAATATATATTACGGGGTTATATTGAATACTTAATAGTTGACCGTTGTATTATAGATGATCCTCCCTATATATTGTGAGGTTGTTCAGAAAAAGGATTTCGTGTTTTCTTTTCATTAATTCTCGATATAACAAAACGTTTACGTTTAATGGATTATTATTTTGGATGAGTATCAACACATATCAATACACCAATTATGTTTTTATTTTCAATCCTTATTTTGGAATGACGACGTTTCGGCTCATTGAGCCATTTTCATATCTGAATGTTTTTCATAATAAAGTAATTTAAAATATTTTTTATTATGTGAAGTTAATCGAGTATTCTACTTATCATAAGTGTTATCAGTCGTTTCTACTTATCTACTTATCAGTCGTTTTAATACTTTCATTGTTGCCGACGTTTCAACCCAAGCATATAAGTCTTCATCAGGGCATGTTTCTAGTACGGAAGGTACTGATGTACTCCACCTCACTGATGTCAATAAAAATCTTAAAATAACTGCTTCCTGACTATTTATCACCTATAAAATATTTTTTGTCAATTTTTCCCGCATAATTATTGGTAAAATCATTTATACAATCAAAACCAATCATATATGTTAAAATACAAAATTTATATTTTCCTATCATATCTTAATTTTGTTCATTGTTATGTAAAAAAAATATTGTCATCTTATATCAACTGAGTTGTCATATTCGTCGTTCTAATTGGCATCTAATACTATTAGACCAAGACCAAGACGGGTCTTGGTCTTGCTCGCTCAGTCTTGATCTTGGTCTTGGTCTTGCGCAAGATTCTTGCAACAGTCTTGCAGTTATTTATTAGCTTATTACTATAAAGATATTACTGTAGTTTTTTAGATGGGAGAACCCAAACTAAGCCCGAATAAAAAATTTGAAGACTTAAATGCAGAAGTATATTGGTTATACCAATTCTTTACATATAATAACTAAAATTGTCAAGTATTATCAACTATTTTGCCTTAACTTTTATTCCAAAAATCGATTTTTTTTACCAGTCCTGGTCTTGGTCTTGCAAAGTGCAAGACCTAGACCGATTTTGAACAACGCTAATCGAGTGTAATGGAGCATATTTCGATTAGTAAAAATAAATCCATACCTTTTTTTTTTTGTTTTATTTTAAATCTATAAAGCTGCATTGATTTCCGGACAATAATTCCAGCTAGTACATTGGTTTAATGTAGCTCTCACTTTAATGTAGCATTTTTTTAAAATAAGAAAAAATATTTATTTATTTTACAGATATTACACATTTTCCAATGACCGTTGGTAACGGACGCTACTAATGAAAATTTAGGAAATTTACTGATGTAATTTCAATTTCTTTTTATAATCAGAAAGAAAAAAATCAGGAAAAATTACTATTTCTACTATTTACGTAATTACATTCATACATAATTCACATACTTTGAAAATATTGCAGTATTAAAAAATTAAATTAAGTCAAGTTAGAGATAAATTAGAACAAGACATCAAAACATATAACATGGATATAATAAATAAAACAAACAAATTTTTGCTTTATAAAAAACTACAAGATGAAGGAAATAAAAATTACTTATTCGAAACAATGAGGGTTAAAGATATAAGTTGGATTCTTAATGCAAGATGCGAATTATTAAACCTAAGTCATAAGATATATAATGAGGGTCAAAAACATCTTTGTTCCTTATGTAATTTAAGAAAATTATTTTCATTCTATAGCTGCCTGTTTTAACTTATTTCTTTAACATCTGATATACTTAAAACCTAGAAAATTGAATAAAATCATGTTTTTGATTTCAGAAAAAAAAATTATTATTGGACAAGAATTAATATTTAACTTCTTTATAGATTTAAAATTAATCAGGGGTTTCATAAACGTTACCTTTATTTCCGAATGGGAAGAAGAAAAAAAATTAAATGTTGAACCGAATTCGATAAAGATTGGCTGAAAGTAGGTCTGAGTGAGTTTCCATAAAACAAATTAAAATATGACCAAGAGGATATTTCTGATACAAAATGTACCCTCCGCAGTTCAAATATTTATTCTCCTGAATCAATTCGGTTTCTTATTAAAAGAAATATTTTATTGAATGTTTTTACGAACGGTTATAATTTTTTAAACCAACATTTGTACGACACCAACCATTTCATCCCCTGATGTAGGCGTATTTGTTTTTTAATGTTTATTTAAAAAGTATTCTAAAATTGTATTAATCATTTTAACATACCTTTCAATTAAACAGAAATGACATGATATTTCAAAAATCAAATATAATATCTTAATTCATATTTAATTCGTTGAACTTTAATATTTTTATTTATAGTTCATCATTGTAAACATCATAAATTCTTAGATTATATATAGTAAGAATTTTCTTATAATTCTTACTATAAAACATTAATTTTTATATATTCTTTTCAATTTTGGGGAAAGACATGATTTAATATTATTATTGATTAAACAAAAATAGGCTTCCTAAAATAATAATAACCTAACTGTGATTAATAAAAAAAAAATATGAAAAATCCTAAATATAAGGAATCAAACAATAATATTACAAGCGGAGGGGAGGGGGGTAATTACGTTGTATAGCTTTCCCAAATCTATCAGAGGTACGTTATATTTTATTATTCGGTCTGTTTCATAGGTTATTATATTACGCTATATATTATATATATATATTTTCTTTTTTAGCTTAATATATATATATATATTATTTAATATTATATCTTATATATATATATATATATATATATATATATATATATATATATATATATTAAATTTGCATAATATAATATTTATATATATATAAATATAAATATTATATTATGTAAATTTAAAAAAAAAATGTTTAATTTTTTGACGGTCCATGATAATTTATAAAATTGTATGTTAAATTGTTGACAAATTCTTTTTTTTTTTTGTCCTTTTCTTATTTGAGATGTCTTGTATGTTCAATATTTTTATTTTCATTTTTAGAATTGACTTTTCATAAATTAGTTATGAAATGAATATTATTAGAATGCGAGGAGAAGAAAAAAGATAAATAATATTACATAGATGAAATGATAATGATGCAAGTAGAGATTTTATTCATTAATTTGACTTTTTGGAATTTTCATTTATTGTTATTTATGTGCTGTTATATATTTTACATATATATTTGTAATTATTGTATTATAATATTATAGATAAACATTTCGACTTGAAAATCGTCTGAAACGTCGTCGAAAAAAATAAAAATAAATTGAAGCATGGAGAGGAGGTGTAAGGGTTAAATAAAGTTATTTTCTCGAAATTATTAATTATATATATATATATATATATATATATATATATACATATATAATTATTATGTAATTAATTAAGAGAGTACAGACGGTACTGAAAAAAATAAAATAAAATCTAAACTAATAGTTTCTTTACGTAAATATCTGAAATTCAATGAAAAACAGTTATCGCGAATGGCTATGGCACTCCAAGGGGCACACAGTGCTTACATTCTCGAATCTGAAAGAGTAAAAAATATTTTTTTTTTTTTTATTTCTTAACGATATTTAAAACTGTATTAAAGAAATACATTTAATAAATTTGTACATATGGATGACGTGAAAACACTTTTTGAGAAACTACCCAATGGAAGCACTCTAATAATATGTCTACATTAGGACACGGGGCCATCTTCTTTTCAGACGTCTCGGAGGGTTATCAGGGATCGAGGAGGAAGCAAGGTTTGAAACGAGAGGGTTCGGATGGTTTTGAAGTTTGTTATAGGTATCTGGATTGTCCCAAATCGGAAACATATGGAACATTAAGGTCTTTATGGATTATTTTATCTGTGACAAATTAAGGAGCGTTGAGGATTTTACGAAGGATTTTTAGATGGTAAGGATTGGATACGAGAGAAATTCTATGGTTTAGAAGAGCTCCAAAGCCCAATTTCGTGAGTCCAAATAGGTCCTTATCATTGTCATATATATGAGACGTTTGTAATAAATATTA